>CAWUFQ010000280.1:407500-446182 GCA_963921405.1 Cepaea hortensis | reverse complement strand
CTTCTACCTCTTCCTCTCTCCACCTCCTCTCTCCTCCTCATCCTCCTCCCTCTCCCCTCCTCCTGCGTTCTCATCCTCCCTCCTCCTCCTTCTTCCTCCTCCTCCCCCTCCCTCCTCCTCCCCCCCTCCTCTCTCCTCCTCTTCCCTCCCCTCCTCCTTCCTCCTCCTCCCTCCTCCTGCGTTCTCATCCTCCCTCCTCCTCCTTCTTCCTCCTCCCTCCTCCTCTTCCCTCCCCCTCCTCCTTCCTCCTCCTCCCTCTTCCTCTTCCTCCCTCCTTCTCCATTCTTCTCCTCCTCTGCCCTCCTCCTCCTACCCTCTTTCTCTTCCCCTCCTCCCTCTCCCTCCTCCTCCTCCCTCTTCCTCCTCCTTCCTCTTCCTCCCTCTCCCTCCTCCTCCTCCCTCTTCCATCCTCCTCCTCCCTCTTCCTCCTCCTTCTTCCTTCTCCTCCCTCCTCCTCCCTTTTCCTCCCTCCTCCTCCTCCCTCTACCTCCTCCCTCCTCCTCTCCTTCTTCCTTCCTCCTCCCTCCTCCTCCCTCCTCCTCCTCCCTCTTCCTCCTCCTCCCTCTTCCCTCCTCCTCCCTCTACCTCCTCTCCCCTCCTCCTCCCTCTACCTCCTCCTCCCTTCACATTCCTCCTCCTCCCTCTCCTCCTCCCTCCTCCTCCTCCCTCCCCTCCTCCTCCTAATCCCTCCTCCTCCCTCCTATTCCTCCCTACTCCTCCTGTCTCCGCCCTCCCCCACCTCCCTCTTCCTCCTCCCTCCTCCATTTAACCAAGACAGACAGACAGTCAGACAGATAGTCGGGAACGGGATCTTATATGACTACTTATATGATTTAAATGAGATGCTCTCCACCATGGGCTGGACTGGGTCAGACAGACAGACAGATAGATAGATAGACAGACAGACAGACAGTCGGGAACGGGAACTTATATGACTACTTATATGAATTAAATGACATGCTCCCCATCAGGGTCTGGGCGAAGACGGGCTGGGTCAGACAGACAGACAGACAGACAGACAGACAGTCAGACAGACAGATAGTCGGTAACGGGAACGAGAACTTATATGACTACTTATATGAATTAAATGAGATGCTCCCCACCAGGGTCTGGGCGAAGCCGGGCAGGGTCAGCTAGTATATATATATATATATATATATATATATATATATATATATATATATATATATAATATATATATATATATATATATATATATATATATACTCACATACACCCAGACAACTGTAGGAAACAATCACACATAATTCAAGATAGGGGAGTTTTGTGTGGTCCTTAAGCCTGTTTGAGTCTACCAATCTGTGGTCTTAATTCCCTCCTTGGAAATCCTAAAATCCCCCCCTCTTGGGGGGAATTCCCCACCATTGAGAACCACTGGTGTAGTGATTGCTTTTTATGTGTGTATCTGCATATGTTTGTTTCTTGTAGGAGAATGAAGTCGGTGTGTATTTGTGTTTGCGTGTGACGAGTGTTTTTTGTTTTGTGCGTAAACCTGAAATGTTCAGACTAATAATAATAATATCGTTACTCGTCATAAAGTAATCAAAACAAGCAAATTATATCATTTACTAACAGTAATATGAAATAAGAGACGAACGACGTTGTCTAGTTGATATAGTCGTTATTCTCTCTTGTTGTCTTGATGCAGACTTGATCTGATTGTAGGTGTTTAAACAGTAGGTCAACTTCTTCGGTGTCAGTGTCAATGTCAGTAGTGTTCATGGATATCAATTCTGTTTCAGTCTTAACATCTAAGGTGTCGTTGTTGATTGTTTCGTCAATATGTTATGTTTGTCTTTCCTTCTGTTTTGGTGTTGATTTTGTCGGTGAGTTCTTTCTTCTTCTACATTAGCTGTGCGAATGTATCTACTAATTGTATCTCCTTTAATTGTTTTACTAAAATTACAATGACTAGTGATATTATTATTATTACATTAAATATGTTAGATATATGTACACAATTACAACACATCATTACGCTCATACATAAACACAAACCAGACTACTACATGAAATAAACATATATTCAGATACATTCGCATAACAAACCACCACACAGCTACATCTCAGACACTCATGCTTTAGGAATACACAAAATCGGGTCCGGTTCATCCATACTGCAGACATAAGACAGGTGGGATATTATTAGAACACACACAGATGACCAAGGACGAATCTGCATAATACAGGTAGAGACTACTGTACACGCATACACCATAGTTAACATACATACACCACCAAATTACAAACATAAACCAATTTGTTACCAAAATTAGACACTCTGCTCAAACAAAACACATAAACCAAAGATAGCAATTCACAGATCACAAAGCGGTACTAGTATATATCAGTGCAGATATTACAAATGCACGACCCTCACATTGGAAATTCAACAACCCACTACACCAACATATAGGTTATGTACAACACATTGCAGACCTCATTTTTGTATACACTAACAGTACACACTTGCAAACAAAATAAAAAGCGTTCATGAAATCACTCATACACTCAGACCAACAGTGCAGTATTCAACACAGAAACATACACCAAACATACACACTTCATTAGAGATATCATCACATACGCCCACCAGACAGACTGTACATCCTCATTCTTGTCACTGAACAAGGAGGAGGCCTTTGACAGAATTTCATCATCATCATCATCATCATCATCATCATCATCATCATCATCATCATCATCATCACGTGCCCTGCCAGCTGGCGTAGGCGTTTATGGCTCTCCACAGATCTCGATCTTTGGTTTTCTGCATCAATTCTGCTGCTGGTATTCCTCTATGCCACCGTCTCAATCAATCCAGCATCATTTCTCTTGGTCTGCCTCTGCCTCTCTTTCCCTCGATCTTTCCAGTTGTCACGATGTTCTCCAAAGCCTCTCTTCTCATTACATGACCAAAGAAAGCTGTTTGTCTCTTTCTAATTGTTGTATATAGTGTTCTAGTTTCATTAGCTTGTATGAGCCCTTGTTCTTGAATTTCTTTATCTACTTTCAGAACCTCTTTATTACGTCTCATGTTCCTAACCAATCTCCCCCCCCCCCCTCTCTGTAATCTTACTTTTATTTGTCCACATAGTGGTACATGATCACTATTACAGTCGGCGCCAGGCATTGTTTTTACATTAATTAGAGCATTTCTAAATCCTTTATTAATTAGTTTGTAGTCAATTTGGTTGCGTATTTTCATATCAGGGCTTTTCTATGTGTATAGTCGTCTGTTATGGTGTTTAAACACTGTGTTTCCAATTATCATATCATTGATATTTGCCCATTCTATTAGCTTTTCCCCTCTTTCATTTCTTGTACCTAAACCATAATTGACCACTGCATCCTCCATTTTCCCCTTTCCTACTTTGCATTAAAATCTCCAAGTATTATTTTTATTTCCTGTGATCCAATTTGAGCCATCTTCATTTCTATTTCGTCGTAAAAGTGTTGTATGTCTTCATCACTACTGCTTGTAGTGCTTGGTGCATATACTTGTATAATATTTATGTCTATTGGTTTGCCTTTGATTTTGACCAAAACAACTCTATCTGAAAAACACCAGTATCCATTAAGTGACTTGTCTGTTTTTTCATCAAGTATTATTCCTACACTTTTTTCATGTGTATTCCCTCCAGAATAAATTATTGTGTGGTTGACAGCTATAATTTTGCCCGATCCCTTCCATCTCATCCCACTAACGCCTAGTATATTCATTTTCATTCTATCCATTTCTCTTAGAACATTGTTCAACTTTCCTTGCTCATTTAATGTCCTAACATTCCATGTTCCTATCCTACATTTATTTATTTTTATTTATGATTTTGCCATCAGTAGCCGGATGGTGGTCTGGTGTCACCTGTGGCTCATGACTGTCCCTACCGGACGAAGATGCCCTACATTGGCACCTTGCCGTCTTGACAGACGATAGTTTGTGCTTTAAAAAGGCATAATAACTTTTAACTATGGCGGTAGCGAGTGTGACTGATAAGGCCAATTTGCGCTGTAAATGTCCGTTCACAGTGGGTGCATGTGAACACGTGGTGAACACGAGGATGCCCTAAGACAGCCATTAACGTCCTTCACTAACTTTGATATATGTTTTGCCATGAAGTCTTGGGAAGATAATGTGGTGGTTTCCCCGTGTCTTCGACAATTTCACACTCATATTTACACAAGGCACTAACACACTGTAACGTAGAACAGTGCGATAGACCGTTGATACAAATCTTGTATACAAATCCTCAAAGTCATTCACTCACTGCCAGTTTCAGGATCACAATATCTGTAATAAACGAAGGTCCACTATCACCAATACTATATGTACTCACACTAGAACCACTCCCAGAAGCAATCAGTGAGGACAACAACATTAAAGGAACATTCATACATGAGTCTTGAGAGCGATAACTAATTGCTTATGCAGATGACACCGCTTTCTCCCCCACAACATACATATATCCGTAGTAAGCATACTCCATACCTTAGACAGTTTGGTGAAGAAATTGGGGCCAAAATACACATACAGAAATTTAAACTAACGGGGATGGAAAAGTGGAAGAATATAGCGGATCCCCCCTGCATCTAACAGTCACCATCATCATCATCAAGTGCCGTGTCGGATGGCGTAGGCGTTCATGGCTCTCCACAGATCTCGGACTTTGGTTTTCTGGATCAACTCTGCTGCTGATATTCCTCCGTGCCACCGTCTCAATCCATCCAGCATCACTTCTCTTGGTCTACCTCTGCCTCTCTTCCCCTCGATCTTTCCAGTTGTTACGATGTTCTCCAATGCCTCTCTTCTCATCACATGACCGAAGAAAGATGTTTGTCTCTGTCTTATTGTTGTATATAATGTTCTAGTTTCATTAGCCTGTTTCAGGCAGTCGTCGTTAGTTACTCTGGCAGTCCAAGGAATTCACAACATTCGTCTCAGGAACCACATCTCTGTTGCTTCTAATTTCTTCTTAATGTGTTCATTTACATTCCAAGATTCACTGACATACAGCAAAACTGGTTCTACATAGCATTTCAGCACTCTCTTTCTTACATTCAGTGATAGTGACTTATTGCATAAGATACTCTTCATTTTCTGAAATGCGGCTTTTGCCTGCCCTATTCTGCTCCTAATCTCTGTTGTACATCTTCCATCTGATGTTATAAGTGCCCCTAGGTATCTAAAATTATCAACTTGGTTAAGGATTTTCCCTTCTATTTCTATGTCACATTTTGGTGTCACCATTTTCTTTGATATTACCATTGTTACTGTTTTCTTGATATTCAAGGAGAGTCCTTTCCTTGCACTCTCTGTTATTACAACGTCTAATAATTGTTGTAGGTCTGTTGAATTATCCGCCACCAATACTGTGTCATCTGCATAGCGTATATTATTTATATTATAACCTCCAACTAGTATTCCTGTCATCTCTTTGATCTCTCTCATTATTACTTCGCTATACAGGGAGAAAAGATCTGGTGACAAGACACACCCTTGTCGTACTCCTAGCTTTATCTGTTCGTAACTACCCTCTTTATTTCCCATTTTAATTTCTGCTACTTGGTTCCAGTAAACATTCTTTATTATTCTTAAATCTTTTCCATCAGTGTTGATATCTTCCAACATTTTAATCAGTTCATCATGTTTTACTTTATCAAATGCCTTAGTATAATCTATGAAGCACAAATATATGTCTCTCTGTTTCTCTATTGATCTTTCTATTAGTGTCCGTAATGTATAAATTGCATTGTTTGTACCCTTTCCTTCCACAAATCCATACTGTTCTTCACTAATTTCCATTTTTATTTTCTTTTTGGTTCTTCTCATTATGATTCTGAGTAGAAGCTTAGTGATATGGTTAATGAGGTTAATTGTACGAAAATCTTCACAATCAATTGCTCCTGGTCTTTTTGGTATAGCTATAAATACACATTTCAGCATATCACTGGGTAAATATCCACTGCTGTAAATATCATTCAACATTTTGGTTAATATATCTACTCCAAATTCTCCCAATACTTCTAATTCTTCTATTGTGATTTTATCTGGCCCAGCTGTTTTTCCTTTCTTCATACGTTTCATAGCGTCAGCGACATCTTCTTTTAGAATAGGTGGACCTTCTAAGTTACTTTCTTCTGTTAATTCTTCCCTTTCCCCATCATTTAATTCTCTTATATACTCATTCCACCTCTTCATTACAACACCTTCCTCCAATATTATCTTTCCTGTTTTTGATTTCAAACACCCTGTATCTATTCTTATTTTTCTTCCCTTGAGCTCACTGATTTGTCTGTGCATATTTTTTGTATCTTTAATGGCATTTAATTCAATATTTTTTGCACTGCTCGTTTAACCAACTTTCTTTTGCCTTCCAACATTTATCTTTTATTTCTTTATTTATCTTAGCGTATTCTTGTTTGTCATTTTTACTCTGTTTTCTTTTGTCCATAAGTTTTAAGATATCTTCATTCATCCATTTTTTCTTAGCTATTTTGCCTCTCTCCGGTAATACTTCTTTGCTAGTTTGATGGATGGGGTCCCTTAACATTTCCCATTGTTCATCTATACTTTGTATTTTAGTTATTGCATTGTACCTATTTTTCACAGTCACTCTGTATTGTTCTTGCATTTCTTTATTTATTTTCAGAACCTCTTTATTAAGTCTCATGTTCTTAACCATTTTTTTCCCTCTCTTTAATCTTACCTTTATTTGTCCACATAGTGGTACATGATCACTATTACAGTCAGCATCAGGCATTGTCTTTACATTAATTAAAGCATTTCTAAATCTTTTATTAATTAGTATGTAATCAATTTGGTTGCGTATTTTCTTATCAGGGCTTATCCATGTGTACAGTCGTCTTTTATGGTGTTTAAACCATGTGTTTCCAATTATCATATCATTGATATTTGCCCATTCTATTAGCTTTTCCCCTCTTTCATTTCTTGTACCTAAACCATAATTCCCCACTACATCCTCCATTTTCCCCTTTCCTACTTTTGCATTAATATCACCAAGTATTATTTTTATTTCTTGTGATCCAATTTGAGCCATCTTCATTTCTATTTCGTCGTAAAAGTGTTGTATTTCTTCATCACTACTGCTTGCTGTTGGTGCATATACTTGTATAATATTTATGTCTATTGGTTTGCCTTTGATTTTTACCATAATAACTCTATCTGAAATACACCAGTATCCATTAATTGACTTGTCTGTTTTTTCGTCTAATATTATTCCTACACCTTTTTCATGTGTATCCCCTCCAGAATAAATTATTGTATGATTGTCAGCTATAATTTTGTCCGATCCCTTCCATCTCATCTCACTAACGCCTAGTATATTCATTTTCGTGCTATCGATCTCTCTTAGAACATTGGTCAACTTTCCTAGCTCATTTAATGTCCTAACATTCCATGATCCTACTCTAAATTTATTTATTTTAGTTAAGATTTTGCCATCAGTAGCTGGATGACGGTCTGGTGTCACCTGTTTCTCATGACTGTCCCTACCGGACGAGGATGCCCTAAGACATCCATTAACGTCCTTCACTAACTTTGATATATGTTTTGCCATGAAGTCTTGGGAAGATAATGTGGTGGTTTCCCCTTGCCTTCCACATCCACATGGGGGTCTTTTTACCTCTGCCTTTGACAGCCATTTCCGACTATAAGGACAAGTGAGTGCCATGCTCTGCTCAGCTGCAGAGGTGTCCACTTATTCCGGTGGATACTCGGTCCCCAGAGCTGTGTTAGCCACACAGTAGTGTGTTTCCATCCTCTACCGCGGGGAGGTGCAGTTGGGATTTTCCCTTCATAAAGTTATGGTCTCTGACCAAAACTCTCCAGTACTTTTAGAGGAACTAACAGTCACAGACAACATAAAAGTATATGGGATCATATTTCAATGCGATGCCAGAAAAACACACACAGAAACATGGCATTCACTGACAAAACAAATTACAGACATTCTACATAGATACAAATACAAGATATCAACAATTTTTGGGAGAAGTGCGGTTGTAAACAGTTTCATCATTTCTAAGATAATATATTTATGTACAGAGTTAGATCCCCCCAAAAAAACAATCACAGACATAAGCAAACACGTCAGACATTTCACCTTCAGCAACATAATTCATAGTATACAACACAAAACTTTAATACATGATACGAAACAAGGAGGACTGGCAATATAAGACTTATACACAAAAATACAAGCACTAAGAATTAAGCATATAGGACACATCATCAATAAGTAATGTGTAGGTAATCACACCATGCCATGAATATAATATTATCATATGTGTATATGAATGTATGCCGGCTTCGTGGCTTAGAGATTATGACTTTTCTCCGTAATAACGTATACTCTCGTGGGTAACGTGATGACGGTGAGAATCAGCAGTGCTTCGAATCGCATCGGTAACTTACGGGATATGTGAGCCGGCCGCTCAGAAAGCAATGGCAAACCACTGAGCGTAATCTTGCCAAGAAATCAACATACAGCTGAAAGATGCTGGTGTTGACAGCGATGTCCTGTAAAGGATAAGCAAAAAAAAAAAATGAATGCATATGTTGTATTCGCAAAAATGTTTTTAAAAAATCACTTTGAAAATACACACTATTTTGTACGTAAACAAAATACACAGTTTTGTAAATAAAACCATTTTCAAAGGAGCATATCCAAATGTAATAGTGGAAAGGGACATAACACCATAGTACTTATTTCAAGGGACATGAGATCAACATGGCTGAATGGAAAATAACGTGTGTTGTTAAACTTCCGGTGCGCTGATGCCGAGGTAAGGGTTTCAACTCTTACACCGGACAGTTGGACTAAAATGTTGACCTCTCGTCCTTGATTTGGGAATGTAAATTACAAGTTCCTCTGAAGTCGGAGTGGGTGCGCCTGATGGCGAGAGACACTGGTATTAGGGAAAGCAAGTCCACACGCACTACTATAAATAGTGTGTATGGTCTAGTTTGGTTTCAAAATCGAGCGAGCGGAAAAAAAATATTTCAAGGGACATCACTAAAGGCAACATAAATGTGCTTTTTGATGTAAATAATTGTAGTATATGTCTTTATCTTTTGTAAAGGTTTTATAGAAATTAGCTATGGTTGAATGCAGCATAAAAGACTGGATAATAACTTTAAGTCATCTTCTAAGATTATGTAAAAGAAATGGCTTTATTTTATATGTGGGAAGATGTTAGAAGCCATCTTTGTATTTCTCCTTGATATTACATTAAAAGTTGCATCCTTCCTATGGTGCGATCGGGCTGTAAGCTCAGACATAAGTTTATTTTGACTGGCCTTTAAAAGGCCACAATCACCCTCAATTTAATATCATGTGTGAGTAAAGACTTCTCCTGATAAATGAGAACCCGCTTTTTGACAATAATCACCTTCAAATAAGAGCACAAATCCCATTATCACTGTCACAACCAGCCGGCTCAATGGCGAATTGTTCACGGACGCAGTTCGTAATCTCGCAAACCCGCGTTCGAAATACAGCTGCGGGAGATTTGGCAACAGACCGCCTTGAGTTTCTTTGTTTTTACGAAAATTGTATGGGTGCCGGTCGTTCAGAAAACAATGACAAACTACGGAATATAAACTTGCCAAGCGATCACAACAGCAACAATAAAAATATGCTGGTGTTGACTGCGACGTCCTGTAAAGGATATGCAACTGACTGACTGTCACAACCACGGTTCATATACTCTCGATACATAGTTGACAAACTTTTTGGCAACATTGTGAATTTGCATTGTTGGAAGCATATTTTCTGAGGTGTCAATTTACGCTATTAAAACACCGGATTATTCACTATTTTTCAACTAACTTTTCAAGGACATACTGTGCGTTTTCTTTGGAATTGATATTTAAAAATATACTGTGGGTGTTTCTTTGGGATTATTATGACCGAAAACAACAAATTATCGATATGAATTCAAACATCGGTACATTTGCCGTTCCAAAAGACAACTGCGAAGTCACGCAACTCCACCAGCCTGGTACTGTAGTTTGCTCAATTACTGACCCTGGGGCTGCGGTGAAATCGACACCAGCATTTATTGTTAGTGCCTTAACTGGTCCAGGAGGTGTGCCTTCTTGGGGGATCATCAACCTGCACAGGTTCCAGGTTCCCACTAGGTGGTACTTTCACCTGTCATCAGAGGCGCAGAAAGCCGTGTATAACAAGTTACACGGAAAAATTTCCACTTTACCAAGCCTAGAGATAGACATATCACTAGACAATATAGAGAAAAAAAGAGACAAGCTGACCATACACTGGTTGCCTGTCATAATTACTCCTGAAGGAGTTAGAAAACTGGTACACAGTGTTACAGAGGAGGATAAAGCTGAGGTCTTCAGGCTGAACAATGGAGCTTGAAAGTGGGGTGCACTCTGCAACCCAAAAAGAAGATGCCACATTACATACAGATCTCACACCTCGGATTACTAACAATAATCACAGTGTATTGATTATGCCGGTTTCCCTGACTTAGGAGTTAACGTGTTTCTCCTTAATCCTGTATGATCTCGTGAGTAACGCAGCTGCGCGAGAATCGGTAGCGGTTCGCGCCGCGCTGGTAACTTACGGGGGTATGCGAGCCGGTCGCTCAGAAAGCAATGGCAAACAACTGAGCGTAATCTTTCCTAGCACATCAATAGCAGCTGAAAAATGCTGGTGTTGGCTGCAACGTCCTGTAAGGGATATGCAGCACTAAACAAAATATTGACTACGATGCCGGGGAGAAAGACCAATTGCCCTACGTGTGGTCAAGATAACCACAAATAAATGTCCTAGCAGACGACCACAGATAACACCAACAGCAGCAATTGGTGTACAAAGTCATGAAGATTTCTCCCCTCTCGTGCGAGAAGTTCCTCCACATAAAAATATAAACGGAACTGACAACAACTTGTAATAGTCAAATCACCACCTATCAAGACAGGAACATACAAGAAAACAATCCAAAAAATAAAGACTAGCTGTTTTCAAAACGTCAGCAATCCAAAGAAGAGAAAACGGGCAGACAGAAGACTAATGCAGTCACTAGACAGTTTAGACACTGTCACAGACGATCTTTCACCAACTAAATCCATACCGGAAAAGAAAGAAAGTATTAAAGACATTACAGAAGATCACATGACAAGTGAAATCGAACAAGAAGAACAAGATGATAAACAAGTACAAGACGAATAAGACATACACAGCACAAGATACATTCTCTTCGAGGACACCGTCGCCAGTGACAAGAACGAGGATCAAGATGATCCTCTTGTATAAACATTTGTTACTGGAAGACTTGCTAGCCTAGACGTGTCCATCTTGGAAAACGACTTGCTGTGCGAACTGATCTAGTGGTATACGTACAAAATTACAAACGATCATCACACTCATATCCAAACACAAACCAGACTTAATACTACTACAAGAAACAAACATCTTATTCTTCTTCTTCAGCATTCCGAGCCATTGAGGTTCTTTTCTGCAAATACAAGCCGTCTCCATTTGATTCTCTTGTTGACCTTCTCGTGCCAGTCGCTGATTCCAGGTGCTTGTAGGTCTGTGTATATATTATCTCTGCACCATCTTCTTGGTCTACCTCGGGGTCTACGGTCATTTATTTCCTGAGTGTAAGCGAGTTTTGTTTCCCTATTATCTTCCATTCTTTCTATATGCCCCAGCCATTGCAGTCTATTAGCCTTCATGACACCAATGGGTAGCGGCGACTTAAACAGATCATAAATGTCTTTGTTGCTTCTTCTTTTCCACTGTCCACTTTGTGTATCCCTAATGGGCCCAAAGATGCGTCTTAAGACTGTTCCCAAAGGTCTGTAACAAGGCTTCGTCTCCTTTAGATGTACTCCAGGTTTCAGTGCCATACAACACAACTGGTCTAATCAGTGTTTTGTATATTATGATCTTGGTGTTACGAGATAGCGCAATTGATTTTAGCAGATGTTGTAGTGCATAGTATATCTTATTTCCAGAGTTGATTCTAGTTTGTATTTCTTCCCATATTATGTTGGAGCAGTTGAAGGTTGTACCCAGGTATTTGTAAGCTTCAGTTCTTTTAGTGGTTATATTATCTATTTGTATGTGGCCAGAGTTTTTAGCCGTTCCTTCTCTTGAAATTACCATATATTCTGTCTTATCTTGGTTGATAACTAGCCCCAGTTGTTAACCTTTTTCCTTTAAGTGAGTCAATATTTCCAATGTCTTTTGTTCATTTTCCTCTGTAATATCTATATCATCTGCATAATCAAGCAGTCTGGATGTTCCTCTAATAGCACATTCCTCATTTACCTTCCTTACAACTTTCTATGTAGAAAGATTGAAAAAGAGCGGCGATAGTGCATCACCCTGTTTCAAGAAACAAACATATATTCATAAAACATTCGCATAACAAATCACCATAGAGCTACATCTCAGACACTCATGCTTTAGTTTAGTCATAGACAAAAGAGGGTCCGGTACAGCCATACTGCAGACATCAGACAGGTGGGATATTATTAGAACACAATATGTGAGTCAGGAACGGGTAGCTATTAATTGCCTCTTTTAAGTAATGATGACCCGTTGTTGATTCCTTGGTGTTATGCTGGATTCAGTTATGACGAGCCCCGCATGTCTGTCATGTTATTATTAAATGTGATGTCTAGAGGATATATTGTGGCAGGTGCTGTGACTGTGATTACTCTCTCTCTCTCTCTCTCTCTCTCTCTCTCTCTCTCTCTCTCTCTCTCTCTCTCTCTCCTTCTCTCTCTCTCTCTCTCTCTCTCTCTCTCTCTCCTTCTCTCTCTCTCTCTCTCTCTCTCTCGTTCATGTGGCTTGCTCACAACGCCTACTTGCAGACGCTTGAATGTATTGGAAGAAACACGCTGCAGCTCTCTTCCAACGGAAAGTAGTTTTTAGATGTGGCTGTTGGTCTTCTGACTCAACAACAATATATCCAGGCCTACCACAGCGATCACCATTATCTCCGGTGCTGTTCAATGCCTACACTGTGAGAATTACCGGTGAGCAGATCACAGGACCGGGTAGGACATTGTCGTATATCAACGATGTTTTAGTGTATCGTCAGGGTAAGGATAGAGATCGCGTTGATGTGAAACTACAAATAGAACTCACTCACATTAGTACGTGGTGTGCTGAAACTGGTGCATTGGTCAACCCAACGAAGGCAGCAGTGACATGGTTCTCTTTGAACAAACATATTGTCAACACTCCAACACCAACTGTACATCTGTGCTCAGAGATTTTAGAGAGAACGCATGCAATAAAATACCTGGGGATACGATTTGTCGAAGCCGTGTTTATACTGAGTATATCGAACAGGTGATAATAAAGGCCAAGAGGTGTTTGCTGAAATGCGGGTGATGGCGGCTGCAAACTGTGAGCGGCGCCATGTATGTCTTCTATACGAGGGCCTGGTCATTTATGTTTTTGAGTATGCGATGACGAACCTGACTCTCAGCCATAAGCAGATGGAAAGAATTAAGAGGATACATAACGAAGCTAAGCGTATTTCACACCCTAGAGATGTAGGGCGATGCGATACCTTCTTGATTTTCCAACCATGGGTGACAGAATACAAATCTGACGAGCATAGGTACATTTCAGAGTCAATGCAAACACACAACATCCACTGCACAGTGAAATTAAGAAGGAAAAGGACAGTAGGTTAAAAAGAGAAAGGTCATGGATTGGTCGAGCTGAAGACATTCTTTAACAGGTGTGTTCACTTGAGGACTTAGAACTTGGCAAGAAGTGCGTACAAGTGTCAACAGAGCTCTGTACGTCCCTTATAGTTTGCATCTAACTAGACAGAAAATACAGACCCCCCAAAAAATCCGGCTGCTGTGCGGGAGGAAGTACAGGCTTTTATCTTCAAAAATTCTTTAGAGGCTGATACTGTCATTTACACAGTTGGATCAGTCGTTCGACGAGTGAGAAGTTTATGGACCTTTACGGCTTAAGCTGGAGGGAGAATTGTGAAGTAAGATATTGGTGATTATGCCTTGACAACAACTAATCTGACTATGTAAGTCATGGCAGTAAGTAAAGCAATTACATGGCTCGAGACACAGACCTTCTCTCGGGCATGTTTCCCTAGTGACTCAATGAATAAGCTCAGGAAGATAGCGATGGGGTGGGCCCGAAGACAATGGTTGGCGTCTACGAGGCGGTCACGGCTGGCAAAGATTAGTTTCATTTTCGTGCCGGGGCATGCGGGTGTCCAAGAAAATGAGCAGGTTGACAGACCTGCAGGTAAGGCTACTATTGAGGGAGGACGAGCCATGGACCAGGCTGATATACTGAATGCTCTACGACAGTGGTTCACTGGTTCACAACCGGTGGGAAATTCCCTCCCACCCCCGTGAGGGGGGAATTTTAGTGTTTTTTCCGTGGGGGAGGGGGGTGTTAAGATTATTTCAAGATCGCGTTAATACAAGAACCGATTACTTGATATTGTTTTTCCCTTCATACTTTGCGGTTCTGTACGTCTCACCCTTCTGGAATTAATTTTATAACGTAAGTAGACCAGCAAATCACGTTTTAGTAGACGTATAATCTTGTTCTAGGATGTGCTATTATATTTAGCTTCTATTATTACGTATATTGTGTAGGGGCGGGGGATTTTTAAGGAGGAAATACGAAAGGGGGAGGATGACGTTCTGAAAATATGGTGAAGGGGGCACGGGTTAACAAAAAAGATTGAGAACCACTGCTCTACGAGAAGTAAGTCGTTGGCAGGAACCAAGTGATGACTGTGAATCTCCAATCCACGGTCAGACTGCGAGAACAGCGAGTTAAAAGAGGTGTGGCCAAACAAGAACACTATGCAGGAACCAAAGAAGATTAATAAACCAACACAGAACTGTTGTCGTGAACCGCTACACGCTGCGGAATTTACTGAGGAGGGGATCTAAATGGTTCGATATGCAATGAGGATGATCTGTCGACTAACTAACTAACTAACACGGTAGCAGATTGATAGAGATTATTTCACACAGACGCACAAATAAAAAACCTCTACAGCTAGCAGAGACACACTCACTTTCGTTCTGGCGCACGTTCACTGACCACGGTAGACATTACGCTTGGTGAACATCTTTCTCTGTTGTTATTGTTACTCTAGCGAGTGTTATGCTATCCTCACTACAATCATCCTCTTTCTGTCTCAGCTCAGTGCGATGCCACTCGTAGTTCACTACTGTCACCCTCACATCGGTCTAAGTGGACACCCACCGTAACATACATGTAGAGTTTGGATGGAATCCAATTGTCGGGTGAAAATACTTCCGAGCTTGGTGCTGAAAAACTATTTGTCGTATAAGTGCTGTACCAAAAGAACGGCGTTGTGTATAATATAGTAACACTGTGTGTGGTCGCTAAGCTGTCCCGTGCCTGAATGACTCGAGTCCAACTAGTCAAGCAGTCGCTTGTGACCACTGCCTTTCCAGTGAAACGCCGAGCTCATTGAATACAGTTAACAATTTCATTATTCTACTGTTTTCTCCAAATTAACTCTTGTTTACTCTTTCTCTGTACAATTCCAATTCCAAAAACAAATTCAAAATTCGGTCTCGTCTAACCTGCTTCGTCAGCGTCGATTATTGTTGAGAGCCGTGGTTTTTGTGGGTTTATTCACCCTAATTCTTGTCTTGTGAGTCTTATCTCGGACTAGTTATGTAGCGTTTGTGTCTGTGACGTCAGCTGGAGGATCGGTCGGCGGCTATCCTTTGTACTCGTCTGTTCTTGTGGTTTTCTTTGTGTGTGTAGGTTCCTGGCTCGTCTGGCTTGACTAGCTGCAGTCCTTATAAGGACTTTTCGTTATCCCACTCCATGCTTCGTAAGCTGAGGGATCGGTCGGCGGCTGTTCTTTGTGCATGTTTCATCTTGTGGTTTTCTTTGTAGGCGCAGGCTCCTGGCTTGACTGGTTGCAGTCCTTAAAAGGACTTTTTATTTGGTATTTTTGTCTTCTCCATTGTGAAGTAACTGTAGAAGCTTTCCTTTGTGCTCGTCTGTTCTTGTGGTTTTCTTTGTTGGTGCAGGCTCCTGTCTCGTCTGGCTTGACTGACTGCAGTCCTTATAGGACTTTTTATTAGGTCTTTTAGTCTTCTTCGTTGTGTATTTTCTGTAGGAGCTTTTCGACGTTTCTATTTTCCTTCCTGTACTTTTTTTCATCTTCGAGTTTTAGCTTCGACCATTCGCTTTTTTCCTCCGCGGTCAGCCATGGTTTTCTATCTCCGTCTTCTATGTAGTACGAGTAGTCGGTATCCTGCTCTAAGATTACAGTTGGGTAATCTACCGGTCTCCTGAGTTTTTTTGGTTTCTTCTTTTCTCTTTCAATCCAGCACCTTTTGAATTCCTGGTATCTGAGTTTCTCCTTCCTTGCCGACTCTCGTAGATCCTCCATGGTAAGCCTCCGGGGCCACTCCGTGTCGTCCTCAGGGTGCTCGTCTTGGTTTACTTCAGATGTCTGGCGGGATAGTGTCGTGGCTGGGTTGCTGGCTTTGTCTAGCGGTTCCGGCTCGTCCTCTTGTTGGATGTCTGGCGGGATAGTGTCGTGGCTGGGTTGCTGGCTTTGTCTAGCGGTTCCGGCTCGTCCTCTTGTTGGATGTCTGGCGGGATAGTGTCGTGGCTGGGTTGCTGGCTTTGTCTAGCGGTTCCGGCTCGTCCTCTTGTTGGATGTCTGGCGGGATAGTGTCGTGGCTGGGTTGCTGGCTTTGTCTAGCGGTTCCGGCTCGTCCTCTTGTTGGATGTCTGGCGGGATAGTGTCGTGGCTGGGTTGCTGGCTTTGTCTAGCGGTTCCGGCTCGTCCTCTTGTTGGATGTCTGGCGGGATAGTGTCGTGGCTGGGTTGCTGGCTTTGTCTAGCGGTTCCGGCTCGTCCTCTTGTTGGATGTCTGGCGGGATAGTGTCGTGGCTGGGTTGCTGGCTTTGTCTAGCGGTTCCGGCTCGTCCTCTTGTTGGATGTCTGGCGGGATAGTGTCGTGGCTGGGTTGCTGGCTTTGTCTAGCGGTTCCGGCTCGTCCTGTTGTTGGATGTCTGGCGGGATAGTGTCGTGGCTGGGTTGCTGGCTTTGTCTAGCGGTTCCGGCTCGTCCTCTTGTTGGATGTCTGGCGGGATAGTGTCGTGGCTGGGTTGCTGGCTTTGTCAAGCGGTTCCGGCTCGTCATCTTGTTGGATGTCTGGCGGGATAGTGTCGTGGCTGGGTTGCTGGTTTTGTCTAGCGGTTCCGGCTCGTCCTCTTGTTGGATGTCTGGCGGGATAGTGTCGTGGCTGGGTTGCTGGTTTTGTCTAGCGGTTCCGGCTCGTCCTCTTGTTGGATGTCTGGCGGGATAGTGTCGTGGCTGTGTTGCTGGCTTTGTCTAGCGGTTCCGGCTCGTCCTCTTGTTGGATGTCTGGCGGGATAGTGTCGTGGCTGGGTTGCTGGCTTTGTCTAGCGGTTCCGGCTCGTCCTCTTGTTGGATGTCTGGCGGGATAGTGTCATGGCTGGGTTGCTGGCTTTGTCTAGCGGTTCTGGCTCGTCCTCTTGTTGGATGTCTGGCGGGATAGTGTCGTGGCTGGGTTGCTGGTTTTGTCTAGCGGTTCCGGCTCGTCCTCTTGTTGGATGTCTGGCGGGATAGTGTCGTGGCTGGGTTGCTGGCTTTGTCTAGCGGTTCCGGCTCGTCCTCTTGTTGGATGTCTGGCGGGATAGTGTCGTGGCTGGGTTGCTGGCTTTGTCTAGCGGTTCCGGCTCGTCCTCTTGTTGGATGTCTGGCGGGATAGTGTCGTGGCTGGGTTGCTGGCTTTGTCTAGCGGTTCCGGCTCGTCCTCTTGTTGGATGTCTGGCGGGATAGTGTCGTGGCTGGGTTGCTGGCTTTGTCTAGAGGTTCCGGCTCGTCCTCTTGTTGGATGTCTGACGGGATAGTGTCGTGGCTGGGTTGCTGGCTTTGTCTAGCGGTTCCGGCTCGTCCTCTTGTTGGATGTCATCTTGCGGTTTCTCTGTGTGCTTTTCTGTTTATTGTGCTGATTTGTTTTGGGTTGGCTCCCTTTCGATTGTTAGAATTTCTCTTACCGCTTTGATGTCTCGCAGAATCTCTTCATTTATCTTTGTCATCTGCCTCATATTCTCCACCTCCTGTTTGATGTACCGCTTGATCTCCTTTATTTGGGCAAGAAGTTTCCCATTGTCGCTGGTTAGTGCCGATGTTTGCAGTAGCTTGAGTTGCTTCATTAGCTCCTCAATCTGGCTTTGCAGTTGCTTTTTCTCGGCTTGTGAGATGCATGTTGCTGTCTCGCACCTCCGCATTGCTTCGTTGTATGGTGTCCTTGTGGTGATGGCGATTCATTAAGACGTATCTGTGTCTTTGCAGGTACAGACAGCCCAGGTATCTTGCTCCATGTTTGCCCAGGCAGTTGGCGCACTTTCTTTTGTTGTTGGCTGCTCGGAAGTCCGTGTCCACTTAGCCAGCGGACACTCCTTAAAGGCGTGGTGATAGGCGCAGTATCGGCAGATTTCCGTCTTACTGCGACACGTAGCTCTGCTGTGGCAGGCCTTCTGACATCTGGAACATTGAGTGATTCTTGGTATGAATCTCTCTGGTTGCTGTATTCTCTTGTTGAATGATACTGTGATCGGCATTTCGCTGCCCTCCAATGTCACCACTGCCAAGGTTGTAGGTATCTTGGAGTAGGAGAGGAGCCGCTCCGCCTTCAAGAATCGGATGTGAAGATTCTCTTCTCGTAGCTACTTCAGGATTTCTTCGTCTGTCAGCTCCACTGGAATCCGCTTGACGACCCATCGGACTGTTTTTGAGTCGGTGTTTCCGACTCTGGTGTCTTTCTCCTCCTTCTTCTCTGCTGTCTTGGTTCTTGACTGTGTTGGGCTGTCGATCTTCTCCCTAGTGGTAGCTTCAGTAATAGCTATAGTATCAGGCTCCTTGATGCAGCTAGCAGGTAGGCTCTCCACGTTCTTCTTCTTGTTGTCGACTTCCACGCTGTACATCTTGGTCGCCGCGTGTTTTTGTTGTTGTTGGACTTTCCACGTGACATTTTCCCGCGTATGAGGCTTCTTGACAGAATAATGCGACTTGACTTGTTAGCGCTGGCAGTGCGAATGAACGACATACTAATATAGGATCATCGAATAAATGGGCGAAAGATTTCTACGTTGTGAAGAGGAACCAGAGTATGAATGTCAGGTCGACCATTGGGGGAAGTCGTTAACATCGTGCACGGAGCTTGCAGTGTTGAAACATTGTATATATTGCATTAACAAGTACATTATATTCAATTTTAGCAGTAAAAATATTTGTACTTTTGGATATTAAATTTATAGTGTTAACTGTGAGTAGGCAGTGTCAATAAATTAAACATTTTACAACTGATGTAACTAATAGCTTCTTTAGAAAAAAAGTTGGCGAGTTATGTCCCTTGCATACAATAAAATGAATATTATGTTCCCGTGAAAAGGAGGTATTTGTCGGCAATTTGTTTCTCAAGTTATCTTTACTGCCTATTGTGAATGAGCCAACCATACCATAGTGTCAGTCAATGAAATAAGACATGGCTGTAATATCAGAGGACTTGCATGATGGCACTGATGTCGAGGTAAGGGCTTCAACCTCTACACCGGACAGTTGCACTAAAATGTTGACCTCTCGTCCTTGACTTGGGGACGTAAATTACAACTACCCCTGAAGACGGAGTGGGTTTGCCTGACGGCGAAGGACACTGGTAATAAGGAAAGTTATTCCAAACGCAAAATTCTGTCCATCACTACTGGAAGTATTGTGTATGGACTTTACGCTTGTGTTCAAAAGAAAGCGAGAGGAAAAAAAATATTTTCAAGAGACATTACTTTGAGTAAGAGTAATGTACTATTTGATTCCAATGACTGTAGTTTTGTCTTTAATTTGTGTAAAGTTTTCTTAGAAATTAACACCCGTAAATGCAGCATAAAAGATTGGATAATAATTTAAATATCTTTTAATATTATGTAAAAGTAATGGCTTTATCTTACATGTGGGAAATGTTAAAAGACATCTTTCTATTTCTCCTTGATATTACATTAAATATCCTTTTAATGGCATCGCTAGGCTATTAATCTTTAACGTATCATTATTTTTTGACTGGCATATGAACTATGCCATAAATGTCATATTATCATAAATATATATGTATGTATTTGTTTCATGTGGTATAACACTTAACGCTAACAAACGGCAACGCTTTGTGATATACACAAACAAGAAACACGCGTCACTTAGGAAATATACGTACATTGCTTTGTATAAAATAAAGGTGTGAAAATAAAACAATTATCTGTCTTTTGGCTAAGATTACCGTCCTTTACCCCAATAGACAAGTGTACTTTCCGATTAAATTTTCCCTCTGTGGTCACGAGTGTTCACTACAAACTGGATTACAGATTTTCTCGGTTACAGATTATTCAAACACATCAGTGATATTAATTTTGTGGCGGTAAATTTGATTATTTTCACCATGTGTAGATCTGGATTAAAGATTTTCTCCGTCAAGAACAAAACAAAACAAAATGTAAAAGGCCACAACCACCCTCAAATTACTACCTTGTGTGAGTACAGGCTTCTCCTGATAAAGGAGAACCGCTTGTGGACAACAATCACCTTCAAATAAGAGCGCAAATCCCATGTGCACTGTCACAACCAGCCCGCTCGGTGGCAAGAAGTTCATGGACACAGTTCGTAATCCGCAAACCCACGTCGGCATACAGCTGCGGGCGATTTGGCAGCAGACCGCCTTGCGTTTCTTCTTTTTGCCAAAATGTTGTGGGTGCCGGTCGTTCAGAAATCAATGGCAAATTACTAAACGTAAAGCCAAGAGTTCACAACAGCACAAATTAAAATATGCTGGTGTTGACTGCGACGTCCTGTAAAGGATATGCAACTGACTAACTGTCACAACCACGGTTCATGTACTCTCGATACAGAGTTGACAAACTCTTTGACACATTGTGAATTTGCATTGTTGGAAGCATATTTTCTGACGTGTCAATTTACGCTATTGAAACACCGGATTATTGACTAATTTTCAACTAAATTTTCGAGGTCATACTGTGCGTTTTGATTTCGAATTGATATTCTAAAATATATTGTGAGTTTTTCTTTGGAATTATTATTACCGAAAACAAAAAATTATTGACATGGATTCAAATATCACTACATTTGTAAGTCGCGCGTCCTGGGCAACAGGTCCCTTCGGGGTCCTGGCTAAAGTCAGTAGGATCGCTGATTCCTCCGAAGTCGGAGAGTATCTGCCTACACCAGTCAGCCAGGAACCACCAGTCTGCACACCAGTAAGCCAGACATGGGACAACGGATACTCACGCAATCTTCAGTCCGGTATGACATCATACTGATGTTGGACAACAGGATGTCTTCATACCAACATACAGGACTTCACGCTGACTTCATACCCAACAAACGCAAGCAAGCAGCAAGCAAGCACTACATTTATGATTCCAAGGGAGCACTACCAATTTTAGCAACTTCACCAGCCTGGTACTGTAGTTTGCTCTATTACTGAACCTGGGGCTGCGCGAAATCGACACCAGCTTTTATTGTTAAAATTCGGTGAAACTGCGCTAAAGCTGTGAAAATGTAAACAATATAAAATGACACGAAGTAGTGCAGCTTTACATAACAGAATTACGACACATACAGGACGAAAAGAACAAAAAGATGAAAAAAAAGAAAGCAATGACGAGAAAATGAAAATTGGAAAAAAAGCTCAGAATTCCGAGCTGTGCATAACCCCGAATATTACAGATTTCTTCTTTTTATACCCAACCGAGGGAGGGGATGTAGGATGATGAAGGGGTGGTGGGTTTAACGGTTCAGTGAGCACATTGTAAGAAGGGGAGGAGGCAGGAAGGTAGGACGGCAACCTGTGATAGTAGTCTGAGAATGGTATCTGAGCAATCCCAGTGGATGTACTAACAAAGCATGAGTGGGTGCCAGTGAATGGGTTGGCCCTGGTGGAAGAATATTGAAGAGCAGTGGAGAGTGCACCCAAGTATGATGGTGATACTAACCAAAATCACATTATGCACTCCTTTATGTTATTGTGTGTCGAGTCCTAAAGTCTGGGTGGAATGATATGCGTGAGCGCACATTCGTACATCTACACCGCTTAACAGACATTCATACAATAGTGTACATGGACATGTGCAATGTATATATGAGAAGAGAGAGAAGGAGAGAGAGAGCGAGAGAGAGAGAGAGAGAGAGAGAGAGAGAGAGAGAGAGAGAGAGAGAGAGAGAGAGAGAGAGAGAAAGGTTGGTATAGTTACTGCGATATGCCACATGAAGTTTGCGGACACATGATATAGCAATATTTGAGAGAGAGAGAGAGAAAGAAAGAGAGAGAGAGACAGAGAGACAGAGAGAGAGAAAGAGATATGTGCCACATAGGGTATGTGGATTAGGCAAATACGAGGCTTCATTCATACTGTTCCCTATGAAATAGAGTCAGTAAGATTGATTGTTATACCACGTATTTTATGATCACATCACCCATTGCTTGTGTTATTTGGGGTTGTATAAGATCCAACCACCGGTAATACACATGATGTTGGTAGGCACAAAGAAGCAAGATTATTATGAGAGAGAGAGAGACAATGAGAGAGAAAGAGAGAGAGAGAGAGAGAGAGAGAGAGAGAGAGAGAAAGAGAGAGAGAGAGAGAGAGAGAGAGAGAGAGAGAGAGAGAGAGAGAGAGAGAGAGAGAGAGGTTGGTATAGATTTATTGTTAGTGCCTTAACTGGTCCAGGAGGTGTGCCTTCTGGGGGAATCATCAATCTGCAAGGTTCGAGGTTCCCACTAGGTGGTACTTTCACCTGTCAACAGAAGGGCAGAAAGCCGTGTATTATGACAATGTTCCCTTTACCAAGCCTAGGCATAGACATATCACTAGAGCATCTAGAGAAAGGAAGAAACAGGCTGATGTCATCAACCGATGTCACAGGCATTCCGGGATAACTTCTCTCGCACCACACAAAAAGACTTGTTAGTCGTACGAGAGGAATTGATTACACATTTTATTGCCGCTGGCTATTTGCATCATATCAATGTACAACAAACAGTCGCTAACAAATCACACAAGAATAAATGCACAGAATTGCCTATCACTAGTCGTTTCCTAACCCTATTGCTAAACTATCTACTCGGCTAACGAAATAAGCATCGACGCTAAGCGATGCGCTCACTACGAAGTCTGTCTCCCGTCTGAAGATTCCTCCCGTGCTGTTTACACAGTACGTGGAAGGACTCGGGGCGCACTACGGCTTTTGCGTGCGGCCTCATCCAGCACGCTAGAATAGTGGCCTCTCTTGAGTTTCAGTTTTGTTCTCCGTGACTATCACGTTGGCGTGATTATGTCGTGACCAGAGTGCTTACTCTCTGGTTGACACCTCCGTGTCCCATGAGAGAACTATTTAATAGTTCCCCTTCTTATTTATTCCCTACACCTACCCTGCCCTCATGTAGGGGCACTGGGTTACCTCTATTCTACTTGAGGTAGACCACTCTTTCAGGGTGGTCTTCATTCCTATATAATTGAGTCTTTGACACACACCCTCCCCTCCTGTGTTGCGTTACAAACTTTGACTCATGGTTGTGACGCAAGAGGTCTCTAAAAATTAGTGTAGCTAATTTTTGTCAAAGACTACTAATAACTTGGTTCTGGGTACCTCAATAGACTTCTACTGACTATTGTCACAGTGTAGTATCACTTTACTTGGCTACTGGTGATCGCCACAAACTTGTCTGGTTGGCGTGAGCCCTCTTCTCAATCGCAATATTATATTAATTAGAGGTTTGTCTGAAACCGGACCATTGTCTTATAAGACCTGTCCTCAAATAGTAAATTAACTCACTACCCATACAAAGTTGACTTTCTTAGGGTCAACACACGAATTGCTTCATGTCCCCCATATACTATTGAACAACCCTTGCACAAGCTGTGGACGACAGACTTTACCTATCTCGCTTCCGCGTGTAAAGTTCTCTTCCACTGTTAAGTTAGTGTTTCGTTGTCTATTGTGTTCCCTGACCCGGAGTTATATCCCTTTGTTCTAAAAAATGTATGTGCTTTACATGTGTGTTTTCCTGGTTGTTTGCGTGTTTGAATCTAACTAATAATATAATTTAACTTCTAACATGTGTGTCTGTCTATGCATATGTATGTAAGTTAGTTTTCAAGTGCCATAATTCGGTTAAATGTGGCCACAAACAAGTGCATAACACTAATTCGTGACTACGTTTCCGTCTTATGAGACTTAAAATACTTTCTCTAAGGTTTAATCTAAACTACACACAATACATTTGAGACAGCATATTTTAACATTGAAAGCAAACGCTTGACGCAGACAAATAATAAAAAGTCGCGCTGAGCGGCAGAAAAAATCCGTTGGCTGCCTTCACTCTCCCTTGTATATTTACCATTTTCTCTCACTTTCACACTTCTGTCACACATCTGTTAGTCTCACGATTATTTAAAAACCTTGAAGTGACACTGTACAAGTTTAGCTCATTTTGAAAAGAGTTGAGCTTAATGACTGTGCGTAAATTACTGCACGAGTCATGTATTTACAAAATATTTACATGGATGAAATAGGGTTGATAAATTGTACCCTGCTATAATTAAACCACTATATTCTATTGAAATAATAATACTATTTCTCTATCTATCTATATTCTATTGTGTTGTACAAAATTAATCTAATTTAAGGGAAGTAAGCTAACTATCTACAAAAGTGAAAATGATGTGAGATGAGTTATGTATCTTTATGAAATGGATAATGTGAAATGTAACAAAAATTCTAAATAATGTTTCTAATGTTTAAATGAAACAATGTAATGGATATTTTTAATGTACATGGTATAAATGATGTATGTTCATGTGTATAATTCTTTTATCCTATAAAGTATAACCTAATTTTAGTCTTAAATAATAAGGTTGTTAAAGTGTTCCTAAAGATGGAATGAAATAAAATGAAATGAAATGTACTAAATGCTGCTGTTCCTATCTAAACTAAGTGGTACTGTTCCTATCTAAACTTTTTTATCCTAGTCTTTAATTAGCTGTTATTAAGTATAAAGTACTATACTAATCTATTTTTATGCCAAGTAAGTGGGTAAATTAATTATTTATTTAAACTACAAAAAAAAAAAATCTATTATATTCCCTAAATCTAATCTAACTCTATATTAAAGTAACTAATATATTTATAATTTACCACTATCTTAAAACCGTTATATTACATATCACAATAAATATATATATACATGGTATTTATTTACCTCAGGTTAGTGATTGCCATAATGTATAGAAATTGCTTTCGTTGGCATAATTTATATATACACAACTATCCTGGGTATACTAACTACACTCCACAGTCATACTTGTGTCTTATGGGTATTCTTCCACTCGTCGAGTCCGCTGGTGTCGAAGACAAGTATCTTCGTGTCTGTTATTTTACAATGTTCTGACACTGTTCTTATGTGCTAACACAGGTGATTCACCGGAACATAAATGGAGCATAGTAAGTAACGAGCTGTCTATGTACACACGGTGATTTCCCTGTTCTTGGCGCACAGTTCTTATTCTGCTGTCTACGGACACATGGTAGTTCACTGTTCTTAGCACACAGTCCTGATCCTGATGTCTATGTATTCAATAGTATATTCTACACAGGATATTTTTAAGTGTACTAACTTAACATTTCTTAAGCTACCTATTCGTGTGGAATATCAGGTATTTCTACCTCAGATGGTCGACTAAGGGTATCAGCAAGAATGTTGTCCCTACCCTTAATATGTTCTATACTAAAAGTATAATTCTTTAATATTAATGACCGCCTGTAGATGCGGTCATTGCGATGTACCCCACTTTGTATGACCGTGATTGGGGAGTTGTCAGTCTGGACTATGAAGTGATTACCCGCCAGAAATCGATGCAACTTCTTCACCGAATAGATGACGCTTTGGGCTTTTCGAATTTCCTTATTTAGACTTTCTCTATAGCTAAGTGGGATAGAGTACGGCCTGCATTTGATAGGCTTTGAGTCCGAAAGAAGGATGGAGTGCTCGATTCTGTCCGTCCTACCTGGAATGTCGGAAAATATGTCCTTATATTCAGTCACTAATTCTATTATCTGTCGTCGTTGTTCTTCCGTTAGTCCCGTTTCTAACCGTATACAATCTAATGTCGCAGTCTTGTCTACAATTAGAACAGGTAGTTCCATCCCGTCGTCGTCTACCTGATTCAGTACGGTTGTGGTACTAAGTGCGTTTTCTGTAACCTCAATAAGTGTATGCATCTCGTCGGCTTTGCCAGTCTCGCTAACTAGTGTAGTTGCGTTGTGTACGTCTGTCGTCTCATGCATAGGTGTGGGTGCATTGTGTTCGTCTGTCTCTATTTCTGTCTCTTGTCGTGAACAGTAGGGTTTATGTTAACGATCTTCCTTTATATGTCAATACTACGTGTGATCTATTTGCAGACGATTGTATCACATATCCTAGTCAAGAGGACCGTAGTGAATGAGAAAGTTCTTTATATAACGAACTTGATTATCTTACTAGATGGAGCAATGAAAACCACATGGAAATTAACATCGACAAAACCTATTCCATGCTAATAACGACCAGACAAACACTTCTGACACTAGCCATAACTGGGGCACCGCTCGAACTCGACATGGACACGTTACCTATAGTTAATGTAAATGAACATAAAACATTAGGTCTTTGACCTTATTGATAGACATTTAAATTGGAGCTCTCATGTCCATGTCCTTACCAAGAAAAAAGCACAAAAAGTTTACCAACTTGCTAAAATTCAGCACTTTCTTGACGAAAGCACACGAAAAATATTTTATACATCAAATATCCAATCGCATCTCGATTATTAATCCACAGTCTGGGGTGGTTGACCTAAATCTAATATGAAATGACTTCGTTCTCTTCAAAAGCGGGCTATACGACTAGTTTATGGCACAAAGCATGCTGAAAGTAGTGATTTATATAGTCATCTAAGGCTTATACCACTTCGAATGCATTTCCTTTTTAACAAAGTCAAATTTGTGAATACATTAAAGCTCATAAAACCCCACAGTTTCTTCAGCTGATTCAATCTCATGCAATGAACAGCAAGCGCTTAAATTTATTATATGTTCCAAAACCTAGGTTGGACTTATACAAAAGATGCTTTGCGTATTCGAGTGCTCACTTATGGAATGACCTTCCATCAGATCTGAACATTCTAATAAGTCCCTGCACATTCAGCCGTGGTGTGTTGCAGAAGTGTATATTCTGTCTAATATGGGTGATGTGTTGTGTCCTATTGTTGTGTGTCATTGCAATGTTATTATGGTGTCTGTATGTGAAAGCGTGTGTTAAATTGTGTGTGTCTATGGTATTCTGCAGTATATCTATTTGGTGCATTCCATTCCTGTCACCTCTCCTTAATTGTGTCTTTATTACTGCCTTCCTCCCCCCTATAATATTCCCATCTTATACTACAAAATTGAAGTCCCTGCAAGGATAACACGTTGCCCTCTATATGTTCGTATGAGCAGGGTGTCTTATTCATGTTTAAACATTGTTTGATAACTGTCATTTGGTAGAGCATGAATGTTCGCTATGGTGTATGCATGTGTAGTATTTTCTACATGTATTATGTACAGTAGCTCCTTGTCATCTGTGTGTGTTCTAGTAATATCCCACCTGTCTTATGCTTGCAGTATAGCTGAACCTGAACCGATTTTGTGTATGCCTAAAATAAAGTATGAGGGTCTAGGACCTACTTGGGTGGTGATTTGTTATGCGAATGTTTTTGAATATGTTTGTTATTAGGGCAAAAAGAAAATCTTAACCTACACAGTTCGCGGTGACTGCACTAGCCAGGTGGCCTTAATTCCCCAGGCTCAAAGACCTAACTCCCCAACCTGTCATACACCACAAGGTATTATATTGGCAGTAAATGACAGTTTGTTAATTGTAGTAGTGTAAAGTCTGGTTTGTGTTTGCAAATCAGTGTGATGGTGTGTTGTAACTGTGTATGTGTACCACAAATATTTAAAGTAATAATAATTATATCACTAGTCATTGTAATTTTAGTAAAACAAATAAATGAGATATAATTACAAACTAAATTCGTACAGAAAGTTGTTTTCCACGATGGGCATGTCTAGGCTTACAGATGTTTATGCAACCGGATCTTCTTGATCCTCGTTCTTGTCACTTGTACCGGTGTCTGCAAAGAGGATGTCTGTATGCTGTATATGTCCTATTCGTCTTGTTCTTGTTTTTTTTTTTCCTTCTTGTTCTGCTTGTTCATTTACCCTTGTCTTGTGATCTTCGGCAATGTCTTTGGTTCTTTCTTTCTTTTCCGGATGGATCCAGTTGGTGAAAGATCGTCTGTGACAGTGTCTGAAATGTCTAGTGACTGCAGTAATCTTCTGTCTTCCTTTTTTCTCTTTTTTTTTTATTGCTGACGATTTGAAAACCGCCAGTCTTCATTTTTTAAAATTGTTTTCTTATATTTTGTTTTCTTCTGTGCTCCAGTCTTCCTGTGTGTTGATTTGACTATTTAAAATGTGTGTCACTTCTGTTCTTTTCCGCGGAGCGGTTGATTGCACGAGAGGCGGGTAATCTTTTTGACTTTGTTCACTAATTGCTGCTGTTGGTGTTATCGTTGCTCGTACAAAACACAGCTGTGTTGGTTTTGTACGAAATTGTATGGGTGCGGGACGTTCAGAAAGCAGTGGCAAACTACTGAACGTACAGTTGACCAGGAATCACGAAGAGCCACAAAATGCTGGGATTGACTGTTACGTCCTGTAAATGACATGCAACTAACTTTTTTTTTATCTTGATCACACTCAGGGCAGTTGGTCTTTCTCCCCGGCATCGTAGTCAATTAGTTAGTTAGTCTTTCCTCTTGAACCCAAGGCAGCGCCGTAGGGAAGAAGTCATGGCTCTCCATGCCTGGCGGTTCGCTGCCACCTGTTGTAGATCTTGGATGTTTTTTTGGCCGTTGAATGAGCCCTCTCTGATGATGGTTCTACGCAGGGTCTCTCTTGGTCTTCCCCGTTTTCTTTTCCCCACCGGTGTCCATATGAGTGCTTGGTAGGGGAGTCTTGTCTTGTCTATTCTGAGTACTTGGCCGATGAAGTGCCAACGGCGTTTTCTTATAAAATTTGATACAATATCTTGCTTAGTCTCTTGTCTTATTTGAGTATTGGTTCTGAAATCTGACCAGTGGAGGTTTAGAATTCTTCAAAGACATTTGTTCTCAAAATTGTCTAAATTTTTATCTAAGGCTACCGATGATTTCTAACTCTCACATCCATACGCTAACACTTGAATCACACAAGAGTTGAAGATTTTAAGTTGTGTGTGTTTGTCAGTAACCTCAGATATGTAGATCCGTATGTAATGGGGCACATCCTTTTTGCGTTATAAAGTGCCCACCACTTGTCAACCCTATTGTTCAGCTTGAAGACGTCAGCCTTGTCATCCCTTGTAACACTGTGCAACAGTTTTTTTAACTCCTTTAGGAGTAATCGCGACAGGCAACCAGTGAATGGTCAGTCTATCTTTCTTTTCTCTAGATGCTCTATTGATATGTTTACCCCTAGGCTTGGTATGGCTGTTGAATTTCAACAGCAACTTGAAGACGCTTTCACTAATACATCAGAAAATTGTATAGCAAATGATAAATGGAGTAAACTTAAGGAAACTATTTATAAAACAGCGGTAGGGGTTTACGGCACTGTGGATCATAAGAGGCAGGACTGGTTTGCGGCAAACAGCCAGATACTGCAACCCTTGATTGATAAAAAGAAGATAGCTCTCTTAAGAAACAAAGAAAGACCAACGCGTAACACTCTGAGTGAGCTGAAGCAAGCTAGGAAGGATGTGCAAAAGGCTGCCAGGCAGTGTGCGAATGACTATTGGATCAAGTTAAGGGAGTTCATCCAAATCGCAAGTGATAAGGGAAACATCAGAAGCATGTGTGAAGGGATAAAAGAAAGCCTGTGGTCCAATGATCAAAAGAAGTGCACCGCTGAAAACCTTGACTGGAAAAATCATCACTGATAAGTGTCACATGCCTGTGGTCATTGGCATTAAGGTGAGTGGCCGTACAAGATAAACAGTTCACGAGATAAAATAGGGCGGATAGTAAGTCCCCCAGAGGGCGAAAATGAGAAGACAGTGATTGAAGGGGGAGCTGAGAAGAGGTCAGCTGGGTAGGATGATTGTGAGGCAAACTGTTGGAGCAGTGAGGTGGGGTTTGTGTGGATCATTGTGAGGGGGCATAGAATTGTTTAAAAGACAGGGACAAAGATTGAGAGGGAGTTGATGTTTGGACTCCGAGCTGAGAGGGAGTTGAGTTTAGACCGGACCAGGAGAAGGTCGTGGTCGGAGAAAGTGGAAAATTGTGACGGAGTTAGGAAGAGACTCCGCACTGTGGGTTCCAGGGATAGTGAGTGGAATTCGAGACCCAGAGTGGGTTACTTTGAGTCGGGCCTAGAGAGAGGCTAGTATACCTGTCGTGTGGGACGAGATTTAGTAGCCGTGAGAGGTAGTGTTATTCGAAGTGTTCCATTGATATGGAGATATATTCTTAGAGAATTATTGTTCCTGGATTTATATGCTACATGTGTCTGTGTTAATTCAGAATTAAAGGAATATTATGTGCGCAAATTAACGCTTGTTCACTGACTGGTGTTTGGTTGTGATGCATCTTGGTTAATCTGTAGTTCAACATCACATTTTACAAGGACATACCCTAGACACAACCATAGCCACTCTATCTGTCACTTAGTCAACATTCACTTTGTGTCAGAGAAGATTTCTGGGAGGCTTCGTCCGATCAAGAACAATATAGACATTGTTGTCATTCCGTTTATTTGTGAACTCGTCAGATTAGAGAGAATACTAACATCAGAGACATTAGTCGGATGCCCAATTACAACAACAATGATGAGGGCTCTCCTGTCAAGAATAAACACCATTTTCAGCAGACAAAGCATTTCAAAAGTGTCGGAGAATTATTACAGAGTCCACAAGAAAGCCACGACAGGTAAAAATATAATTGCCCACCCTGAGAGGGAGAGGGGACAGCTTGGTTTCATCACAGTACACAGACACGGTTTTGCACTGCTGAGAGAGTTGTCTGGAGGACAGCGGACAATAAGTCGGCGCTGTTTAGGACAGGTTGTTCACGACAAATAGACAGGCGCCAAAGGTGAAGGTCAGGTGAACTTGCGGACAGCGAGTGCGTGTGTGTACGGCGTCGTCAGAGTTCGGCGCAGATAATAAGACGGAAAGGGGCGCCAGGGGAGTTACGAGGGTAATTCATGGTTAAAAACTCGCCAGGAGGAGGGGAGTTATAGGAGTAAAGTGTGGGGAACACACAAAAGTGACAATCATTGCTCCACAGAAAAGTAAAAGTTGCTGCACGGATTATTGTGATAAAGAGAAACAGAGATGACCGGCGGGTTCAAGGCCGTGGACAATGGAAAGTTACTGAAAAATTGTCCAGAGTAGAACGAGATAAACACGTTGTTTTTCTACTGAAAGGAGGATTTACGTTTAACGACTTTGTGTGTGTGTCATCATCGGGTCATCAGTCAACAAACCACAACAGTCATTCAGGTGCCGTCTTCGCAAGTATGAGCGCATTTCTTCACCAAAAAGACTTGCATAACGGATTTAAAGCGCGTGATCATTTTCTGCCATTCGTTGGTTTAACCTGGTCAGCAACAGTGAAACCATACCATCACTTCAAAGCGACAGTGACTACGCAGATAAACATTCATTGATTTTAACGGTATTTCGGCTCCCCAAAACGCAACGAAAACGCTATATTTCTGACAAAACAAGAGCGTTCACATACATTATACAATCACAGGCCAACTCTACAGGGAGGGTTACAAAAACGTTACGGACTGTGTTGAGACAGAACATTTTGGATAATCACTATCATCTTCAACTTTTGCTGACAGTTGGAACTGGTGATCGTAACGCAAAATGAAGTAACCAATCAACGAATCAATAAGTAGTTTGGAATCTAGCGTAGTAGACATCTTCAGCAGATTGTGAAAAATTAGTAAAAACTATAACAGCAAAATAAGAACTTTTGGCGACGGATTAATACGGAAATATTTATCGGCCAACCAGTTTGACATTTTGTTTGCTCTCTCATCGTCTTAACTGTCGTTATCGTTTGTGGTCTTATAAATATTGTGCTCGGCTGTTACGCAATTACTTGTAAGTGGTCCAGTGTTTGTCAGTTGTAGGGGATTTTTGGGTTGTTTCTTGAGAGTCGGGAGACAGCACACAAATGTATTTTCTTTCGGGTGCTTACGATATTTTTGTAAGAAAAACGTTAGTGAGTTAACGGGTCATGCAGTGGCATTGGAATAGTCTTAACCAATATCTAGAGCCGAGTTGTCTGACGTCAGATTTGTGTATATGTTGATGCTATAAATTGTTTTTGTTTCTCTTTCTTTTCATAATATTTGCATATGATATTTGCTGTGTTCGGATATATGTTATTATTGTGAACTTTTGTCGTGTCTACTATCTAGTGGTATCTGAGTCAGTTTATATTTTACGCGCACTGTGGGTGTCCCTACACAAGCTTGTAGGTGTTACTGTGGTTTATTTCTGTGTAATCATCGTCTCCGTGTACTTAGCTTGTGAAGTCTAGCGTTGGATAGTCATCACTTAGTGTTATCATCCATTCGTTTGTATATGTATTTATATGTATGTTTAACAATATTTCCAGGGACTTTATGAACTTATGGTCATAGATATATAGATATAAGGGAGCATAGGTGATATTCCACCTCACTACCTAGTGCTTATAGAGTGACTGGGTGAGTACAGAGTGATATTTTAGCACTACGAAGTTACGTGCACAAGGAGTGGTAGTGTACTTATTGAAGGCACACAAAGGACTAGTAGCAGAGTCTTTACATTTATAGTTGGCTGACAGACAGCAACGTGTCCGCAAGTACAAGATGTCTATTTTAATGGACTATATTGAAGCAGGTGAACGAATAGGCCTGAAAGGTAAAGAGTTACAGGAGTATGCCGAAGCAAAAGAACAAAAACAGACGGAAAGAGAGGAGAGGCATAATGAACGCGAGGCAAAGCGTCTACAGGAAGAGACACAAGTAAAACAAGCTGAAATGGAAAACAAACGTCTACAGGAAGTAAAGTTAGCTGAAATGGAAATTGAGAAAGAGAAGATCAAGTGTCAGATGCAAACTGAAATCGAGTTAAAAAAACTAGAACTAACTTCGAAGGGTCAAAGTGAGGAAAGCAGAAGACCTTCACAGTCATCACAATGATTAAAACTGCCATACTTTACGGACCGGGATTGTCTTGAGGCCTATCTTTCGAGATTCGAATCATCTGTGAAAACTCTAGGCATCCCGGAAGCAGAGTACGCGATGCGACTTGGCGAGTTTCTTACGGGTAAGGCACTAGACACCATGTTCAATTTACCTGTAGAAGAACGAAACAACTACACTATCTTACGTCAACGGTTGCTGACAAAGTTCCAACTCACTGAGCATGGATATAGGACAAAGTTTAGACAGTTAGTGCTAGAGACAAATCAAGATTTCACAGACTTTGTTAACACTGTAAAGAATACATTTAACAAATGGATGGAGCTCGCAGAGGTAGGAAAAGATTTTAATAAATTAGTGGATTTAATGCTGAGAGACAAGGTGGTATCATCGTGCAATACTAATTTAGTGGCTTTCTTCGAAGAACGTAAGCCAAATGACATAGACACAATGTCTCAGTTAGGGCAGAATTACATGACTGCACATCCCAATAGGTCGATAGACAGACAAATTGATGAGGAAATAGTCTGTGCAGCGTATAAGAAACAGGACCAGAATCCAGTTATTAGACCAAGATCAAAAAGTGTAGATTTAACACAAAGATATGAGGAACAAGAACCTAAAGACAATGGTTCCCGTGGCAACTATTTTGGCAGAGCAGGATGGTACCCATACAAAAAGGGGAATTTTCAGAAACGGCCAAATATATTGCCGGATGTTGGAATTGTGGGAGCTGGAGACACAAAATGGCAGATTGTGATGCACAACCATCAGATGGACCAACGAACAACAGTAAAAGGGAGATCACTTGTTTCAAATGTGGAAGGAAGGGGCATGCCAGTCATCAATGTAGAATGAGAGAAACAGAGCACTCAAATGCAGCACAAGTAATTGAGACGCTGAACAATGAAGATTGTAGTGGGTGCAAACCTCTTTTTGAAAAAGACGGTCAGCCAGTCTTAATATGTGGTCATACAGTGAAAGCAGGATCAGCAGTCCATGAAGGAGGAAGTCTGAAGATGCATCATGGGTTTGTTAATGATAGGCCAGCGTTAACAAGTAGGGATTCAGGATGTACGTCCATTGGGGTGAGAAAGAGCTTAGTATAGCCCTCGGATTATACAGGAAAAAAGATTAGATCCATAACATTTAATGGGACAGTAGAATTCTACCCAATAGCCGTGATAACATTAAAAACACCATACATAACAGGAAGAGTGACAGCATGTGTTTTAGACTCACCAGTGGCAGATCTCATCATAGGAAATGTTATAGGAGTTAAAGAGTGTACAGAAGAGGAAGTCGTTTATTGGAACCAAAAACATAGTGGAAATAGTAACGAGGTAGTTACCAAAAGAAAACCTAAATTAGAGAGTATAGCTGAAGAAAAAGAGGCACTTGAAGTGGACACAGAGGACAACGATAGGACAGCTGAGCAGGTTAGAGTCGATCTCAAATATAGCTGTAGGGAATCCCAGAGACAAGAGACTACTCTCGACAAATGTTTCCAAGAATGTAGTAAAGTGAGACATAGACAATCAAAGAAGGGTAGATGGTGCTTTGGAAGGAAGAATAATGTTCTCACTCGCAGGTTTTCAGATGGCGGAACTGCATGTGGGCAAGTAGTATTACCGTTAACACATAGAGACCGATATACTAGAACAGCTCAGGATAGGGCAGGTGCAGGGCACATAGGAGTAAGGCGGAATCAGCATAGAGCAGGATGCCAGGTATATTGGCCAGAATTCAATAAAGAGGTCAGACTAAACAGAGACTCCAGTGTAACGGTACAATATGTAGATAGCAAAGTTAAGGCATTTCAAAAGAGTTTTGGCGACATCACTGAACCAGGGTTAGGAGTAGCAAACGGATGTTTTAAACATATAGGAAACATGAGGGATGGGTACATGAAGGGTAGACACAGCATCGACAGGAATCAGAGGTTGGTTGAGACAAGAAAAGAACCACCTGATATATGGTCGGTACACAAACTCTCCAGATAGTTGATGAAAGACAGAGGCAATACAGCGCCTCGACATTTATTCATGGACCAGTATTAGACCAGTTACATGGTTTGTGGGCTATTGCAGAGATAAATAGACCTGCGGGTACACAAAGATTATGTTTTTTTTTATGATGTATTAATTATTATGTGATGTATTAGTTCATGCATTGGTACACAAGATAGAAAGTTGGATGTATTGATGTGTGGGAAATATGGGAGTGTACTATGAGCATTTGATATATTATGTAGTGTGGTAGCTAGAGTAAGGTGCAGCCATACTTAGGGCTACCCAGGCAATGTGTCTGGGTCACAAATTTAATACGTTTTAGTCTCCCAACATTTGAAAACGATGTTTTCTTTTGAGGGTGGGGTAGTGTCACATGCCTGTGGTCATTGGCATTAAGGTGAGTGGCCGTACAAGATAAACAGTTCACGAGATAAAATAGGGCGGATAGTAAGTCCCCCAGAGGACGAAAATGAGAAGACAGTGATTGAAGGGGGAGCTGAGAAGAGGTCAGCTGGCTAGGGTGATTGTGAGGCAGACTTTTGGAGCAGTGAGGTGGGGTTTGTGTGGATCATTGTGAGGAGGCATAGAATTGTTGAAAAAGACAGGGACAAAGATTGACGAGGCAGTTGATGTTTGGACTCCGAGCTGAGAGGGAGTTGAGTTTAGACCGGACCAGGAGAAGGTCGTGGTCGGAGAAAGTGGAAAATTGTGACGGAGTTAGGAAGAGACTCCGCACTGTGGGTTCCAGGGATAGTGAGTGAATTCGAGACCCAGAGTGGGTTACTTTGAGTCGGGCCTAGAGAGAGGCTAGTATACCTGTCGTGTGGGACGAGATTTAGTAGCCGTGAGAGGTAGTGTTATTCGAAGTGTTCCATTGGGATGGAGATATATTCTTAGAGAATTATTGTTCCTGGATTTATATGCTACATGTGTCTGTGTTAATTCAGAATTAAAGGAATATTATGTGCGCAAATTAACGCTTGTTCACTGACTGGTGTTTGGTTGTGATGCATCTTGGTTAATCTGTAGTTCAACATCACATTTTACAAGGACATACCCTAGACACAACCATAGCCACTATATCTGTCACTTAGTCAACATTCACTTTGTGTCAATAAGAAACAGCAGATGGATAGATGGGTCGAGCACAATATGTAGAGCTTTACTCAAGTGAGACCAAGCTAGCGGATGATGCCCTCAACACCATAGAGGCCCTGCCAACTCTTGACCACCTGGACACACTTCCCACCATAACAGAAGTTAAGTGTGCTATAAATGAACTTGCGTCTGGCAATGTTCCGGGTAAGGATGGGATTCCAATAGAGGTAATCAGGAGTGGGCAAGACACACTCACTTTACAGATCCACCAGCTAATAGAGCTATGCTGGCGAGAAGGACAAGTCCCACAGGATTTCAAAGATTCAAACATCATAACGCTGTACAAGCACTAGGGCGATCGGAGAGACTGTAAAAACTATAGGGGTATCTCACTTCTGTGTATTGTTTGGAAAGTATTTGCCAGAATTGTTCTGCGCAGACTTCAAGTCCTGGGAGATCAAGTCTACCCCGAATCACAGTGCGGCTTCTGTCAGAACCGGTCTACCATTGATATGATATTCTCATTGCGACAGATGCAAGAAAAATGCTGGGAACAAAATCAGTCACTGTTTATTGCCTTCATCGACCTCACAGAGGCATTCGATTTGGTCAGTCGTGAGGGTCTGTTCAAAGCACTAAAGAAGATTGGCTGCCCACCAACTCTTCTGTCCATTGTGGAATCGTTCCATACAGGCATGAAGGGTATAATCAAGTTTGATGGCTCAACTTCAGAAGAGTTTGAAATCAAGAGTGGAGTTAAGCAAGGTTGTGTACTATCCCCCATGCTCTTTGGGATATACTTTTCACTTCTACTGAAATATGCCTTTCGTGATCAGGATGACGGTATATACATTCACTCACGCTCAGATGGTGGCCCCTTTAATGCTCAGAGATTGAAGGCCAAGACCAAAATTAGGAGGGTACTAATCAGAGATTTGCTTTTTGCTGATGATGCTGCGATTACGACCCACTCTGAGGAAGAATTACAACATCTACTGTCTGCATTCTCCAATGCTTGTTCTGAATTTGGTTTAACAATTAACAAAATGAAGACACAGATTATGTCACAAGGTGCACATGGTGTACCATCAATCTTTATTGACGACGCCGAACTGGAGATAGTAGACCATTTTACATATCTAGGAACAGAGGTAAATAGCAAATTATCCCTCTATCAGGAAATCACCATCAGGATTGGCAAGGCAGCAACAATAATGAACATGTTAGCAAAAAGAGTCTGGGAGAACAGGAAGCTTACTGCCAAAACAAAAGTCCTCGTCTACCAAGCCTGTGTCCTTAGTACTCTTCTTTATTGCAGTGAAACCTGGACAACTTACTCACGCCAAGAGAAGCGTTTAAACAGCTTTCATATGCGGTGTCTGCGAAGAATACTTGGTATTAAGTGGCAAGACCAAATCACAAATACTGAAGTATTGGAAAGATCAGGTTGTGTGACGGTGTATTCCATGCTCAGTTTTCGTAGACTTAGATGGATAGGACATGTTAGGAGGATGGATGATGGTAGAATACCAAAGGATATCGTTTTTGCTGAATTACAGACGGGTAGGAGATCTCAGGGTCGGCCTCTACTACGATACAAAGATGTGTGTAAGCGGGACATGATTGAAACAGGCATTGATAAAGCACACTGGGAGCAAGTCGCCGCTGAACATGTTGCATGGAGGGCAACTATCAGAAATGGAATAAAGACAAAGGAGAAAATGATTGCAGATAAAGCACACACAGAGCGTGAAAGACGTAAGATAGTGCAAAATGGTGGAAATGACCATGTTTTCTCATGCATCTACTGTGGGCAAACATTTGCAGCAAGAATTGAACTTACCAGCCACACTCGCCACCGCCATGTGTCGTATTTATTAAGGCTTTTTGAAGCACAATGTACCAAACTATCGTCTGTCAAGACGGAAAGGTGCCAATGCAAAAAGGCTTGGTAAAGAGAACATTATACCGTGTAACTTGTCATACACGGCTTTCGTAGGTCAGCATGGCCGAATGGATAAGAACGCGTGTTCTTAAACATCCGGTGTGCTGATGCCGAGTTAAGAGGTTCAACCCCTACACCGGAAAGTTGGACTAAAATGTTGACCTATCGTCCTTGACTTGGGGACGTT
>CAWUFQ010000280.1:0-402500 GCA_963921405.1 Cepaea hortensis | reverse complement strand
GCGTTTTAATTGTAATTGATATTCTATAAGATATTGTGAGTTTTTCTTTGGAATTATTATTACTGAACACAATAAATTATTGAAATGAATTCAAATATCACTACATTTGTCGTTCCAAGGGACCCCTAACAATTTTAGCAACTTCACCAGCCTGGTACTGCAATTTGCTCTATGACTGACACAAGAAGGTATATCAGATATGTTCACAGTCAATGCATGAGTGAGGCAGGGATGTGTGCTCTCTCCTCTGCTATTTAATATCTACATGGACATAATTTCCAAAGAAGCAAGTCTTGACACAACAGATTCAGAAAATTTAGAACTCTTTACTCCAGATGAAACAACTGATCCACAGGAAATAAATGAACTTCTATTTGCAGACGACCAGTGCCTGCTTTATAGCGACGAAGGCAGACTGCAAAATCATATTAATAATCTGAGTTCAACATGCAGGAGACACAATATTAGTATAAATACAGCCAAAACCGAAGTAATGCGAGTTAGCAGATCGCAGGGTCCACTAAGTATACAGATAGATAGCACAACTCTGAAACAAGTTAAAGAATTCAAAAATCTTGGAAGTATGATCACAGAAGATGGTAGATTGGACAGAGAAATCTAAATCAGATGTCAAAAAGCTAGTGCACTTACATATCAACTATCACCCTTACTGAAACCTCCAAATATACCCATGTCCGCAAAACGACAGATAATAAACAACATATTCACACCAACCCTATGCTACCAATCTCAGACCTGGACTTTATCTAAATTACATCTTCGCAAAATCAACACCTGCGAAATGAGATGCCTGAGGAGAGCTGCCAACATAACAATCCGAGACCGAGTAAAAAATGCTACTCTCAGACAGACTGTGGGATCAACACCTTGTGCCACATTTATTGAAAAACAGAAGATCAAATGGTTTAGTCATGTCGTTAGAATGCAACATCAGCAACTACCATCACTGGCCCTACATCAAAGATCATCTGCGAAGAGACCACGAGGACGTCCAAGAAGAAAATGGATTGATGACATCAAAGACATTGTACGACCACACGGAATGACACTATCCAGTCCCGCCCACCGAGCGCTGGAACGCAAATTATTCATCCCCACGACGCTTGACGGCAGAAGTGGAAGATGATGATGATGATGATGATGATGATGATGATGATGATGATGATGACTGACCCTGTGGCTGCGGCGAAATCGACACCAGCTTTTATTGTTAGTTCCTTAACTGGTCCAGGTGGTGTGCCTTCTGCGGGAATTATCAACCTCGTGTAGGTTCAAGGTTCCCAATCGGTGGTGCTTTCACCTGTCAACAGAAGGGCAGAACGCCGTGTATGACAAGTTACATGGTAAAATGTTCTCTTTACCATGCTTAGGGACAGACATATCACTAGACAATCTAGAGAAAGAAAGAGATGGGCTGACCATACACTGGTTGCCTGTCCCGATTACTTCTTAAAGAGTTAAAAATCTGGTGCACAGTGTTATAGGGGAGGATAAAGCTGAGGTCTTCAGGCTGAACAATGGGGCTGGCAAGTGGGGTGCACTCTGCAACCCAAAAAAGGAAGTGCCCCATTACATATGGATCCAGACACTTGGGATTACTAACAATAATCACCGCGTATTTATTACGATGCCGGGGAGAAAGACCAATCGCCCTACGTGTGGTCAAGATAACCAGTGGGCAAATAAATGTCCTAGCATACGACCGCCGATAACACCAGCAGTAGCAATTGGTGTACAAAGTCATGAAGATTTCTTCCCTCTCGTGCGAGAAGTTCCTTCACATAACAAACAACTTAATTGACACAAACTTTCAATAGTCAAATCAACACACATCAAGACAGAAACACACATGAAAACATTCCAAAAAATAAAGACTGTCGGTTTTCAAATCGTCAGCAATCCAAAGAAGAGAAACGTACAGACAGAAGAGTAATGCAGTCACTAGACAGTTTAGACACTGTCACAGACGATGTTGCACCAACTAAATCCATACCAGAAAAGAAAGAAAGTACCAAAGACATTACAGAAGATCACAAGACAAAGGAAAACGAACAAGAAGAACAAAAGGATAAACAAGTACAAGACGAATAAGACATACACAGCACAAAATACATTCTCTTCGAGGACACCGTCGCCAGTGACAAGAACGAGGATCAAGATGATCCCCCTGTATAAACATTTGTTACTGGAAGACTTGCTAGCCTAGACGTGTCCATCTTGGAAAAGAACTTGCTGTGTGAACTGATCTAGTGGTATGCGTACACAATTACAAACGATCATCACACTCATATACAAACACAAACCAGACGTTATACTACTACAAGAAACAAACATATATTCAGAAACATTCACATAACAAATCACCATACAGCTACATCTCAGACACTCATGCTTTAGTTTAAGCATACACAAAATCGGGTCCGGTACAGCCATACTGCAGACATCAGACAGGTGGGGTATTATTAGAACACAATATGTGAGTCAGGAACGGGTAGCTATTAATTTCTTGTGTAGTAATGATGAATGAGCGCATACTGCATGATGAGTGTGTCAGGTCTTAGTCAGATATGACTGAGCTACCGTATGACAGTAGACGGTACTGCCTGCCTTCTGTTGGCGCCGAATGTTGGGCGGCGCTTACCAAGCCTGACACCCCATATTGTGCCAACAGCTTCGGGCGGAGGGTTCAAGCCTTACCCTGGTGCGAGGAAATGCAACCTAGAACAAAATGTCATGGCCGAGCAGACCAGGCCCTAAGCCTTGGTTGGCAACTGGTTCAGGATCGAAGTTCCGACAGGCGGACAGTTAGATCATTGCTTTGCTGATCCGGCAGCTTCTGAAGCTTGTTTTGTCCCAGATGTATAGAAGAGACAAATGAAAATTGTAAATTGATTAGAGAAATTTGACGTAGACAGTCAACATTTTTGGTCACATTATGGGAAGAAATACTTTGGAGAATTTTGTGACAACTTGCAAGAATGAGGGGGAAATAACAAGAGGAAGGCAGAGAAGTAAATAACTAGATGGCTTGACCACATTGCATGGTCGAGACAAGAACACTGAGATGATCCACGACTCTGGTGATCGAGTGAGATGTTGAGACATGACCTCCCACGCTTACCGGTATGGCACATGATATTGATGATGTTTATGTCCCTTTTGACTATTTAATTAACATCTTCCGGATGATGTGGTTTTATTTCGCACAAACCAATGTGTATGTATAAGGTGCATTGTGTGTTTTTATTTTTTCAAACACAACAAGACGCCACACGTCACGTGCAGCAAGAGTCTCTAAATGTCTGTGTAATAACTGCATGCAACTTATTATTCTGGAACGGCAAATGTAGCGATGTTTGAATCAATATCCATAAATTGTTGTTTTCGGTAATTGAAATTCCACAGAGAAACTTACAGTATCCTTTAGAATAAAACAATTGAATCCTTGTAAATTATCAGTTCAACAGATAGACGGACGTGAATATGTAAAACATGTTTAATGTTTTATATGAAATAAGTTTTTCATATGGGCTTTTCCAAAGTGCATCGATTCTTTTTAAATGTTAATGTTGTTAAATAATGTCTCGCGGTTCACCACGGGGTCAGACCCGCCCCTTTTAGTCCCAGGTACCTGTTTGTCATTTGGATATCCGCCTTTGCATGTAGTCCTGGTAAGATAAGTGCAGATAGTACACTTTGATCTTAGCCAAGAGGCCGAGAATCGAGATCAATTCTTTTATTATGGTATATGGCCTGATTGATTGATGATTGATTGATTTAGGAACCGACATCACAGCATTCGGGGCATTCCCATAAGCACTCCGTCCCCATCCTCAGCAGCCAGGGAAGAGTTCCAATACCAATAGTACCAGTAGCAATCTGATTATATGTCCGTCTCGCCTTTCCTCTGAGCGTTGATCCCCTCGTCACCCTTCGCTGTCGCATTCTTGCCAGACCATGGTGATCCATTTGCTCCCACAAGGTCGCAACCACGTCAGCTTTGTCATGCATCAATACTCCACCAAGTTTTGCCGAGCCAGCCAATATGTCCGCCTGTTCATTCCCCAGCACACCGGCATGCCCCGGAGAAAAGATCCCGACGATGCTTGTCACCCGTGACTTCCGAAGCGATGCAAGCCACTCTGCACGAAGCTTGCCTGTCTTCACAAGCAATGGCCTGAAATATGGCCTGAAACAGGCCCATCACATTTATGTTTTCTGAATGAAATAATAATATTAACAATGTTAAAAAACAGCGATAATTGCATTCATCATATGTTAATTAAGGAGGACAAAACGTACGCATTGCTTATGAAGATAGCTGTAAACAATTGTGTTTGAGTGTCCTGAATAATATAAATGTGCTTATTTTTTAGGGCTCAAGGTTCCCCAGTAGCAAGAGCCGTCCTATGAGTTTCCAAGTCCCTGTGTGTCATTGTGATGACCAATTTTGCCGGTGGCCATATCCACATCAAGCGCGGATACAAGTACGTCAGTCTACCCTTAATCACTTTCGTCATACAAGAATAGACACTACACTTTGATCTTAGCCAAAATGCCGTGAAACAATCCAAAGTGCTAATTTTTTTTTTTTTTTTTAAATAAACGTTTATTTCGTACAGAACAGATTGTATTTACAAGATGCGTTGTGCATGATTTTGATTTTACATTTTCGAATACAACAAATACATTCATACACACATGATAATATTACATTCATGGCATGGTGTAATTACCTACATATTACGTGTTGATGATTGTGGTGTAGTAATCATTTGCTCAAATGCATCCTAAAATCTTTCACTAGAAATTCTTTCATTCTCCAAGTATTCTCACTCACTTAGTTTTAAAACAGGTTTAACGGTATGACGGAATCTTTCATACGCCAATTATTCTCACTCACCATTTCATTCATTCATTCATTAAGTAGCATGTCCTTTGCAGAACCTCGCTCCCATAACAACCTTCCGAAAAACCTCCCGATCATAAGCAAGATGTCCCGCGTCTGATACACCCATCTGGAGATCATTCGCCACACCCTGCACCCATCTTCTCTTTGATCTTCCTCTTCCTCTCTTCCCAGGCATATACCCCACCATTATTGTTCTCTCCATACTTTCGTGACGTTTCAAGCGACCAAAATATTTCAATTGTCTTTGTTTTATCTTCATAAATAGCCAACCTTCTTCAATATTCAGCTCTTAAAGTGTGGAATCATTTATTCTTTTCTGTACCCAAGATACTCTTAGAACTCGTCTATAACATTTATATTCAAAGGCGTTTATGCACTGTTCAGCTTGTTTAGTATGTGTCCAGGTCTCACAGGCGTATGTTGCATTGGAAAAGATGCTCGTAAAAATCTAATTTTTGTAATTCGGACTGTCCCACACCATAATTTATTTAGTTGTTTTAATCTTTGAAGAGCAATTGATAGTCGTCGTTTAATTTCTTTCATTGTTGTCACCGTTGTTGGTAATCAATGACCCAGGATATTCAAAATGTACCCCCACCTCCATTTGTTCCTCATTAACATATATTTTTTTTCTCCATAGTAGTTTTACCTGTATGTAGTATCTTTGTTTTTGCTATGTTAAGATATAAGTTGTGATTTTTACTATTCGATTAGATTGAGACTATTAGGTTATCAGTTATCAGTTATCAGTTATCAGTTATCAGTTATCAGTTATCAGTTGGGGTATCTTCGTTGCACTCCGGACATGTCCATAGGTGCTCAGATCCTCCCCCCAGCATACTCATCAGCGTCCGGTGGCTAATAGTGCCTGTTCTGTGTTGGTTAACGAGGCGCTTTGTTTTCCCGATGTACCTCTCGCGTCTGGCTGTGCCGATTCTTACTCCCAGGTCTTTCATCCTGGACAGCGATGTGGAATCACTGACGTCAAAGTCCTCTGTTCTCGCCATATCTTTAAGGACGTTAATAACATCGGCACGATCCATGGGCTGGCCATCTACAGGGGGTGCAGAGCCAGCCAGTTTGTCAGCTCGTTCATTTCCCTCGACTCCCGCATGTCCCGGGACGAAGATGAATGTGACTTTACGGACAACAGACTTCCGCAGCGATTCAGTCCACTGTCTACGTACAGATCCAGCTTCGACCTTCTGAATCATGCTCATTGAATCACTTAGTACACACACGTTGGTATAATGCTGTGATTCCAGCCATATGAAAGCCTGTGTAACTGCCATCACCTCCATCGTCATGCTGCTCGTGGTCATAGAGTGGGCACCACTGGATTCTTGAACGGTTCGGCCCGCCGAACGGGCTGTAAATGCCCACGCACTTCTCGGCTGCTTTACAACAGATCCATCTGTATAGATGAGCACTTCGGGGCTATCTGAGTGTTCATAGATGAGCGCATTAACCTCTGCATTGACAGCGGCAGGGTTCTGCTCTCTGCACCGTCTGTCGAGTGTGATAATGCAGGAGAAAGTGCACTTAAAAGCTGGAGGAACCGGCACCCATTCCTTGCCGGGGTTGATACTGGTAAGACTGCAGACCTGTCTGACGACATCTTCCGCCCGACCCATCCATGAGACTATTAGGTTTTCTATATCATTCTGTATTGTGGTTAGCAATACTTTATCATCAGCATACGGAATCTCTGGTATGTCATGACCACAGATATTTAGGCATCATATAGCTCCCTGTTTATATCATCTCTTATATTTATCATTATATTTTAGGCATACAGGTTAAACAAATAGGGTGATAGCACGCAGCCATGATGGACTCCTTGATTGATGTCAAACCGATCTGATGTCTCGCCATCTATTCTAACTGCTGTTTGTTGGTCTAGATAGAGCATTCTTATGATTTGTATTACATGTGTTGGAAAGCCCATATTCCTCATGATTTCCCCAAAGTTTCTGATGTTGTACACAGTCAAATGCCTTTGTATATTCCACAAAACATGAGAATAGATTTACATTAAATTCTCTGCACTTCCACCCTTGCTTTCTGAATATGTTATGTACCTTCAAAATTGTCCATATATTGAACATAGCAAGAAGCATCTCATTTTACAAGGTAAACTGCAAAACAGACATATATGGCGTTTGCTTGAGTATTTACAGGGGTAGGGGAGGGTGGAGAGAGAGAGAGAGAGAGAGAGAGAGAGAGAGAGAGAGAGAGAGAGAGAGAGAGTGAGAGTCTTAGGAATGCATGAAGTTAGCTACATTTGATAACAATACAAAGTGCAGAATATTTAGGATTGTTGGCCTTTTACAGATCTGACAAAAACTCGCTTAAACGTAAATATACCGTAATATCAAAAGTATAGGACCTTCAATATAATAACGAACCGAATTATAAAAATGCTTTATAAACTCCTAAAATATCTCAAATAAAGCATTCACTTTTACACAAACATTAAAGATAACCTAAAATTATACTTAATTGTTTCTGATGCTTATAATCTTCGTTAATATGTATTAAAATTATATCAAAAATTAAGATAATTACTCAGTTATTTAAATCACACAAAACATGTATGCTATTTTTAGTAATGTCCCTTGTAACAACTGTTATGTTATTAAACTGGGTAGCCAGCTAGGAGTATCCCTCATCATAGGAGAGGTAAGGTGCCTCCTTCCCTCCGCTAACCTACGGAACACCATTGGGCAAGGTGGAGTACCCGTTTAGCCCCCGACCAGGGTTACATGAAGCCATGTGTGCTGGTGGTGGATGAAGTTGAAGAGGAGCCAACAAATAGTTGTAGGTTATAGTCCCCAGCTTCACGATGGTAGGCAGAGGATCTCTTATTTTTTTTTTTTTTTTTTTGGGGGGGGGGGAAGGGGCAATGGCTACGGTCATCGACCAGTATGGTCACTGCTAAGAACGAAAGCAATGGCAAACTACCTTCTTTAAAGATTCCAAGAATAGCATTTATTGTAGTCTCATAGAATGTCCCCAGATCTTTTTTGCCCTGTAAAGTAAAAATATTTTCAGAAATGCAGAAGTTATGAAAGGAATCACCATTGGAGTACGAAACACCAATAACAATAGATTTGCAGATGATACAGTATTGACTAAAGACAATGAGCAGGATCTGCAACATTTAGTAGATGTTGTTATTGTCCAGAGTGAACAACTAAGGTTATAATTAGATTGTAAGAAGACGCAGAATGTGGATGTCATTAGGAAGAACGAAATAACACAATGTAATACACAGTGCCGTCTCCCTGGCGAAGGCGTTAACGACTTTCTCCGTAATACCGTATATTCACGTGGGTAACGCAGCTGTGCGAGATACGGTAGTGGGTCGCGTTTGTTGGTTAATTACAGGGGTATGTGAGCCGGTCGCTCAGAATGCAATGGCAAACTACTGAGCGTAATCTTGACCAGACATTATCAGCAAATTTAAAATGCTGATGTTGACTGCAATGTCCTGAAACGGATATTCGGAAACAAAACATATACAAGTACATGGGAATATTCTTAAACAAGTAAATTGTTACAATTATCAAGGAACAGTCATAACTTCTGATGGGAGATGTCTTGAAGGGATTAGAACAAGAATGGCCATATCGAAGGTAGCCTTTTGCAAGATGAAAAGGGGCTGAGTGTTCTCGAGGTATGGTGTCCGCGTCGAGTGCTGGAGGTCCCGGGTTCAAGTCCTGGTGAGGGCCGGGATTTTTTCGCGTGGACTTCTAGTAACAAAATTTCACCTGGTCTCTGGGTAGTGAGATTGGACGCCTGTTTCTACTGTTGCGCAAGTAAAACATCTCTTGGCAGTTGAAAATCGAAAACGAGTAGCTTAGCGGCGCTGCCACGGCAAAATCTCGAGTTAAATATCTACCCAAAGTATTTCAGGATCCTCGCCGGTGCTACGGAGTTCGTATACTGATCTGAGATTCTGCGGACTGAAGTTTGAGTTAGGAGTAGAACGGAGCCCTTAAATGTTACATCCGCCAGCCGTGATGATGTTCTGTCGACTAAATTCAAATAGACTAAGATGGAAAACATACTGACCAATAAAAAATATGCAATTTGCAACGAGAAAAAGAGTGTTGTGGTACTACATATAACCTGTGCTCTTGTATAGATTTGAGGCGAGGGCAGTGAGCAAATAGGCTGAAAAACACCTGATGGCTGTGGAAATGTGGTTTGTTAGGAAAATGCAAAGAATACCATGGACAGAAAGGAAAACCAATGACCAAGTCCTACAAGACACAAATGAAAATTGTAAACTGATTTGAGAAATTAGTCGTAGACAGTCAACATGTTTGGTCACGTTATGAGAAGAAATAAATAGGAGAACTTAGTGACGACTGGCAAGATTGAGGGGAAAAGAACAAGAGGAAGCAGAGAAGTAAATACCTGGATGGCTTGACCACATGGCATGGTCGAGACAAGAACACTGAAGTGATCAACGACTCTGGTGCTCGAGTGAGATGGTGAGACATGACAGCTCACGCCTACCGACAGGCTTGTCCATGGGACATATTTTCTGCCCCATCCCATCCCAAGATATATAGCCTGAAAAAGGCCCATCACATTTTTGTTTTCTGAATGAAATAATAATACCAATGTTTAAAAAAAACAGCGATAATTGCGTTCATCATATGTTAATTAAGAAGGACAAACTTACACATTGCTTATGAACATAGCTGTAAATATTTGTGATTTAGTGTCCTGAATATTAAAAGTCTGCTTAATGTTTAGGACTCAGGGTTCCCCAGGGGAAAGAGCTATCCCTGAGGTCCCAAGTCCCTGTGTGTCATTGTGATGACCGCCTCTGCTGGTGGACAAGGCCAGATCAAATGCAGATAAGTCAGTCTACCCTTAATCACTGACGTCATACAAGAACAGAAACTACACTTTGATCTAAGCCAAAATGAAACAATCCAAAGTGCTGATTTTTTTTTTTTTTTAAATAAACGTCTATTTCATGCAACGTAGTTTGTATTTACAACGTGCATTGTGTGTTGTTGTTTTTACATTTTCGAATACAACATATACATTCATATACACATGATAATATTACATTCATGTTATGGTGTAATTACCTACATATTACGTTTTGATGATGATGGTGTAGTATTGTTTGAACATCAAAATGATGATGACCATTCATTTCATCCAGTCGAGGTTGAAAGTATGGAGCCGTGAGTTCTAAAATGGCTGGTAAGGCCTATTTTGGCTCGAAATGTTCTTTGACATTGTGGGAAAATAATGCTTGACATTCCAGGAGGTGGTGTAGTAATCATTTGCTCTAATGCATACTAAAATCTTTCAATATAAATTCTTTCATACTCCAAGTATTCTCATTCACACTCAGTTTTATTTAAACACGTTTAACGGTATGACTGAATCTTTCATACTCCAATTATTCTCATCCACCGTTGCTTTCTGAAAATGGTATGTACCTACACAATTTTCCTTACACTGACCATCCCAACAAGCATCCCATTTTACAAAATAAACTGCAAAACAGGAATATATGGCGTTTGCTTGAGCGTTCACACGAGAGAGAGAAAGAGAGAGAGAGAGAGAGAGAGAGAGAGAGAGAGAGAGAAAGAAAGAGAGAGAGAGAGAGAGCAAGTCAAAGAAATGTATGAAGCTAGATACATTAGATAACAATACCAAAAAAAAAATGTTTTGCATATCCTTTACAGAACATCGCTGTCAACAGCAGCATCTTTCAGCTATCTGTTGATCTCTTGGCAAGATTACGCTCAGTAGTTTGCCATTGTTTCTGAGCGGCCGGCTCAGTTATCCCGCAAGTCACCAGCGGGGGTCGAAACGCTCCCAGTTCTCTCCCGCTACGAGACTGCGTGATAAACGGGATTACGGAGAAAGTGTTATAACCCCTCGGCCAGAGAGACCGGCTAACAAAGGTGCTGAATATGTAGGATTTTTAGCCTTTTACAGTCCTAACAAAAATTCATGAAAGCATAAAATGTGAACTGATATTAACATAATAGGACCTTTAATGTGTATTATCGTCGGGAAATAGAAAACATTCCTTATAAAATTATCAAATACCTAAAATAAAGCCGTTACTTCTACACAAACTTAAAAGATCGCCTAAAATCATTACTCCATTATTTCTTCCTCCTATAACTGTCGTTAATTTCTATGTAAATTGAATCAAAATTTAAGACAAATACTTAATTATTTAAATCACACATGTATGCTATTTTTAGTAATGTCTCTTGAAAAAACTGTTATATTTCTATTTTGTGTGGTGGGGTATAAGTATCCCCTATCAAAGGAGAGGTAAGATGCCTCCTTCCCTCCGCTAGCCTACTGGACACCTGTAGGTAAGGTAGAGAACATGTTTAGCCCCCCCCACCCCCGATGAGGGTTACTCCTTCTTCTTTCCTTCGCTTGAAATATGTATATAACTGCAATGTTGTCTCTTCTATGAATTTAACTGTCTTTTTTAGTTCACCCAGCGGTCCATAGAGTTTATCTTCCACTGTCTTCTGTCTAGGTCAGAAGGTTTGCCTAGATATGTTATATTTTGGGCAGTCTTGGAGTATGGGCTCTGCTGTCTGCGATGCCAATCCACACGTGCACATGGCTGTTTCACCAATCTTGAATTTTGTTTACATGTGGTTGCGTAATCCATTGTGTCCTGTTCTGAGGCGCAGAATAATGACTTGTTCTGGTCTGTCCATAACGTTGTAGTCATCTTGAGCAGGTTTTGGTGGCTTTCTAAATGAGTTGATCAGTCTTTTCTTTTAGTTTAGTTTAGTTTAGTTTAGTTTAGTTTAGTCGATGGATCAACATCACGACACACGGGTGTAACCCATAAGTGCTCCGTTCTCCTCCTAACTTAAATATGAGTCTGGAGATACTCAGCTCAGAGCACGACCCTGGAAATACTTGGGTAGATCTTCTTACGTGCGCAACAATACACAAGGGCGTCCGATCTCACTATCCAGAGACAAGGGGAAATTTTATTACTAGAAGTCCACGTGAAAAAAATCCCGGTCATCACCGGGGCTTGAACCCCTGGACCTCCAACACTTGAGGCGGACACCATCCTCGAGACCACCCATCCACCAGTCTTTTCTTTTGGTGGTATATAACGGGCACATCAGGCTGTTCTTCTTTAGCTCATTCCTTAGCCAATCTATCAGCTCTGTCGTTTCCTGGTACTCCACACTGGGATTGTGCCAGCGACATAATGTTTACTTGTTCGCGTCGAGCTATAATATTGATGATGCTCGCAACCTTGGGATTTACGGCTCGTTGGATCAATCGCCCTAGGTGCTGACAATCTGTTATACAGGCTTGAGGTTCTAATTGCGGCGATCGTACACATATATATTTATTTGGTGCATCATGAATGTTCTCTGAGCGCCGGTACTGCAGAATTCACAACATCTAATTCTTTAAGCCAACTCAACGCAACTCGATCAAACAACAGGACACAGTTCAAATTTACACCTTCTTGTTGACTGCAGGTATTTAACAACACATACTATTATTTACGCCACATATCGGTTACGTTTACCTAGAGTCTACAATAACTTCACAATCTAACCACAGATGTTGTAAAAGTCACTTTGTTTTAAAACATATATATATATATATATATATATATATATATATATATATATATATATATATATATATATATATATTGGTTGCGTATCTCTTACGGGACCTTGCAGTCAACACCAGCATTTTTTAGCTGCTGTTGATGTACTAGGCAAGTGTTACGTTCAGTAGTTTGCCATTGCTTTCTGAACGACGGGCTCCCATACCAGCACGTTATAACACAAAGCGACACAGTCTGCTGCACAAATCGGTCGCAGCTGAGCTTCGAACGCTTGGTACCCGGCTCACGAATCGCGTTCGCAATCCTTTGGCCACGGAGCCGGTAAACAATATATGCATTGTATAAATATAAGTGATATACAAATGGTATGTAAAGTCATTTGGTAAGTTTTATTAATTTCAGTTTTAGAGGCATCATTTTCCAGAAAAGTTTGTCAAATGAAAAAGTATGTATTTTTTTTTTTTTTTTTTTTTGCTTTGGGGTAAATGTGCCATACATATTTAAATACGCATTTTTAGTCTACATTTACTCCAGTTCATATTATGTTTTTTTTTAAAAATAAAGTCTTTAATTGATCTTATATTTATTTATTTCAGCCCACATTGAAATGAGTGGTGCAAGCAAGAAAACAATTTGTCAGTGTTAGGAGGAATATTTAAAATTTGGTTTCATACCCGCTGTCCACGATGAACGGTCACCTTTTGTCTTTTATGCCAACAAGGCTTGACCAACGAATCAATGAAACGAGATTGTCTTGAGGCACATTTGATGGCGAAACATAATGCTCATATTAATACAGATTTGAATTACTTTCAAACTTTAAAGAAAAACTTTGAAAAAAAAGAGTAACATTAAAGTCTCTATTTACTGCTCATAATGCAACTATCAATCATATTCTTGAGTCTAGTTATCAAATTTCATTAGTCATCGCTGAATCTGGGAAATGTCATACTATAGGGGAGAACTTAATCAAACCATCAATATCAGCATTTCTTAAAACTGTTCTGGAAAAAAAAGACGTTAAAGCGATGCCACTAAGTAACAATGCTGTTAGCAGAAGAATAGACGAAATGAGTGACGATATTAAAATACAACTTGAAAAGCTGAAAACAAGAAAATTATAGGTGCAAATGGATGAATCAACTTTGAGAGACAGCGAGGCCATTCTTATAACTTACGTAAGATATATTGATAAAGGTGATTTTGATGAAGAAATGTTGTTCTGTAAATCATTAGAAAGCACCACTACCTCCAAGGATATATATAGTAAGCTAAAACATTACTTAGATGTCAATAGATACCAATGAAAAATATAACATCTTATGCTGCGGATGGTGGTGCTTCTAATATGATGGGGAAGAAAAATGGTTGCTTAAAATTGATGAAAGATGAGTATCCAGAAATGCTTCTTGTGCATTGTGTTATTCACAGGGAAATCCTGGTAGCTAAAAATATTTCGCTTTTTCTAAATGAAGTACTAAATTTAGTTATAAAGTGTATCAATGCTATTAAATCTAGAGCCAAATGTGAACGTCTCTTCAAGTTAATTTGTGAAGAACAAAAATGAAGACCATGTGAGACTTATACTCCACACTGAAGTAAGATGGCTCTCGAAAGGGAACTGCTTGAAAAGATTTATAGAACTGTTTGATACTCTTAGTGATTTTTTAAGCGACAAACCTGAAATGAAAAGAAAAAAAAAATATGTTAACGGTCGATACTAAACCATTTGTGAGTTATTTAGATATCTTTGAAAAACTAATAATTTGAAAAAATAAACTAAATCTTTGAAAAAACTAATCCCTTGAATAAACAACTTCAAGGAACACATAAAACTCTTGTCAATGCAAAAGCGAAGATATTTAGTTTCATTACCTTTATTGAATTATGTCAGACATATATTCACAACAAACATTTAGAAAAGTTTCATTGGCTTCAAAAATCTGAATACCGCTATATATGTTATTGTCGATCATCTGAAAATTGTATCGGCTGATTTAAAAGAAAGATTTTCTGATTTGAAACAAATCGATTTCCCAACTTGAATAACGCAGCCAATGTTGATGGATTTGTCTGATATTTCAAATATGTAGTTTCAAGAAGAACTAACAGAAATGCAAATTGATGAATCAATTAAAACTGTATTGAATATACAAGGAGCGATGGCATGGCTTTGTGAGGAAACCGAAATCAAATATCGAAATGCAAACTGTTTCAATTTTCATATTTAGATGAATGCGGATTTAGTTCCATAAATGATTATTTGCTGCAGTTAAAAAAACGTAATCGGCTGGATATAACAAAACGGGGAGACTTGAGACTGAAGTTAAATAAATTGGAACCCGACATAACATCTCTTTGCAGCGAGCATCAAGCGCAAGGATCTCACTAAATTTAAATAATAAATAATTACTAATAATTAAAATAATATAGACAAATCTTTCATAAAATTATCTTGTATTTGAATTTCAGTTCTCCATTATATGTTTTGAAAATTTACTTACTGTGTTTGCTCAATAATTTCCAGATGTTTTCTTCCTAAAACTTATCATTCAAGTTTCTTAAGTGACCATTTTAAATTTTTGAATCTTAAAAAATTATATAAATGTTAAGGGAGGGGGGGGGGGCATAAGAATTTTAAAAAAGCTTAGGTGGGGCATAGCCCAAAAAAGGTTGGGAAACACTGATATACATTATACCCTTTTTGATGCTGAGCCGCCAGCATCTGCAGCCTACCTTGTTCCAGACGTATTGGTTATCCATTCCTCTGGAGTAAACAAGGGAAGGCCGAGAGAGGGAACATGTCGTTTGGGCAACACATGTTCTCTGAAGCTAAGCCCAGGCATTGTAATGGAAGTTTGGCCACATTCCAACTCACATACTTTGGTCTGTCAAGACTGTAAGGTGCCACTCACTCACATTATCCCGAAGACATTTCCTATCAGTATGTCATGTCTTGAGTAGACTGCTGTACGACCTTTCAATAACAATGTTCGGTTGCGGACGCATAAGTTGTTTATTGGAGAAAATATCAAGGTGAGACAGATAATGCTGGTATGCGCAAGGGAAATATAGTACTATTATAAATAAATAATTATTTTACGAAAGTGACTAAGTATTATATTTCAACTGATTTTTTAATTACAATAAGTATTTATGTTAAACCTACTAGGAACAAGACACTTTTATATGTTAATTAGCTTATTTCTCTATGCTATTCGATTCCTTTGATAATATTTCAAAACATGCTGGGATCGTACTTTATTAAATAAGGTTGTATACGGCCATACCGTTACCCTACATAGACAACATTCACCGTGGGTTTAACATACCTGTATACAGAATAATAGTTCTGTCCTGAGACACCTGAGACACCGGAAGTACAAAAACCGCGAATTTTCAAAATCTAGGTCAATTGAGACCGCTTTAGAGATGTCCGCTGGAAGTGTTATAACTCACATAAAAGGATTTACGAGCAACAGACCACCGACGCGAACATCATTTGAGGATTAGTTACCACATCTCTTACTACTCTTGTGCGTGTTTTTGTTTTTACATTTTCGAATACAACATATACATTCATATACACATAATAACAGTACATTCATGACATGGTGTAATTACCTTCAGATTACGTGTTGATGGTGGTGGTTTAGCAATAATTTGCTCAAATGTATCCGAACATCTTTCAATATAAATTCTTTCATACTCCAAGTATTCTCATTCACACTTAATTTTATTTAAACACGTTTAGCGATATGACTGTATCGTTCATATTCCAAGAATTCACATTCATCTTTGCTTTCTGAAAATGCTATATACCTACAAAGTTTCCCATACATTAAACATCTCAACAAGTATCACATTTCACAGAGTGAACTGCAAAACAGGAATATATGGCGTTTACTTGAGCGTTCAAACTGGAGAGAAGAGAGAGAGAGAGAGAGAAGAGAGAGAGAGAGAGAGAGAGAGAGAGAGAGAGATAGAGAGAGAGAGAGAGAGAGAGTCTAAGGAATGGATGAAGTTAGTTGCATTGGATAATAATACAAGATGCTGAATATTTAGGATTTTTGGCTTTTGAGAGGCCTGACAAAAATTCCGTGGAGCATAGAAGATAAAATGATATTTAAACAATAAGACATTTAATATAATATCGAGGAGAAATAGAAAACTTCTTTATAAAATACACAAATGTCTAAAACACAGCCTGTACTTTTACAGAAACTTTCAATATAACCTAAAATTTTACTTCATTTTTTCTGATGCATATAACTGTTGTTAATGAATTATATGTAAATTATATCAAAAAGTAAGATAAATACTCAGTTATTAATACCACATAATACATGTATGCTATTGTTAGTAAGGTCCCTTGAAAAAAAACTGTTGTGTTGTTATATTGGGTGGCTGAGTAAGGATTTTCCCTATCAAAGGAGAGTTAAGGTGCCTTCTTCCCTCTGCTAGCCTGCGGGACACCCTTGAGCAAGGTGGAGTACCCGTTTAGCCCTCCGGTCATGGTTACTTGAAGCCATGTGTGCAGGTGGTGGATGCTCCTTAAGAGATATTTGTAGGTTATGGTCTCTAGCTTCACGACGATCTTTATTTATTTTTTTTTTATTGGGGGGGGGGGGGGGACAATAGCTGCATTCATCGACCAGTATGTTCATTGCTAAGAAGGAAAGCAATGGCAAACTACCTTCTTTAAAGATGCCAAGAATAGCATTTATTGCAGTCTCATAGAAAGTCCCAATACCTTTTTCCCTGCATCATGAAAATATTTTCATAAATGTAGAAGATACGAAAGGAAACACAATTGGAGGAATAAGCATCAATAACATTAGATATGCAGATGATACAGTTTGACTGAAGTGCAGGGTCTGCAACATTTAGTATATTCAGTTGTTGCACACAGTGAATAACTAGGATTATAATTAACTTTAAGAAGACGCAGATGGTGGTTGTCACTAGGAAGAATGAAATACCACAGCGTAATTTACAAGTAAATGGGAAGTTTCTAAAACAAGTGAATTGTTACAATTATCTCGGAACAGTTATACCATATTATGTGAAATGCCTTGAAGAGATTAGAACAAGAATTGCCATGGCTACGGTGGCCTTTTTGTAAGATGGAAAACATACTGTCCAGTAAAAAAAAAAAATGTCATTTGCAATGAGAAAAAGATTGTTGAGATGCTACATAGAACCTGTGCTTTTGAATAGATTTCAGTCGTGGACAATGAGTAAACAGGTTGAAAACCATCTGATGATTGTGGAAATGTGGTTTCATAGGAAAATGCAAAGAATACCATGGACAGACAGGAAAAGAAAAATGACCAATTCCTGAAAGAATCAAATGAAAATTGTAAACTGATTTGAGAAATTAGACGTAGACAGTCAACATTTTTGGTCACGTTAAGAGAAGAAATAAATTGGAGAACATGGTGTCAACTGGCAAGATTGAGGGGGGAAATAACAAGAGGTAGGCAGTGAAGTAACCAGAACCTGGATGATATGACCACGTGGCATAGTCGAGACAAGAACACTGAGGAGATCCACGACTCTGGTGATCGAGTGAAATGGCGAGACATTACCGCCAACGCTTGGCGGCATGTAGCATGATGATGATGATGATGTTATGTTCCTTTTCACTATTTTATTTATTTGTCTTCCGTTTAATATGGTTTTATGTCGCATAAAACAGTTTCTTTTTATTAGGTGCATTGTGTATTTGCAAACACAACAAATACCCCAGACGTCAAATGCAGCAAGATTCACTAAATGTCTGTGTAATAACTGCATACTATTTATTATTCTGGAACGGCAAATGTAGTGATGTTTGAATTCAAATCCATGAATTGTTGTTTTAGGTAATTGAAATTCCAAAGAAAATCTTACATTATCCGTTAGAATAACACAATTGAATCCTTGTAAATTCTTCAGTTCAACATATGGACGGACGTGAGTCTGTAAAATATGTTGAACGTTTTATATGAAATAAGGTTTTCATAAGGGTTTACCCAAAGTGCATCGAATCATTTTAAGTTTTAATGTTGTTAAATAAGGGCTCGCGGTTCACAAGGGGTTCAGACATAACCATCAGGTCCCACGTCCATATTTGTCATTCTGATGACCGCCTTTGCATGTAGTCCTCGTAAGATTAAGTGCAGATACTACACTTTGATCTTAGCCACAAGGCAGAGAAGTGAGATCCAATCTTTTATTACTGTCTATGGCCTGAAACAGGCCATAGAAATTTTTGTTTTCTGAATGAAATAATAATAACAATGTTAAAAAACAGCGATAATTGCATGCGTCAAATGTTAATTAAGGAGGGAAACATTTACACATTGCTTATAAACATAGCTGTAAACATTTGTGTTTGAGTGTCCTGAATATTAAAAGTCTGCTTAACTTTTAGGGCTCAGGGTTCTTCAGGGTCTCTGCTGGTGGCCATTGCCAGATCAAGTGCAGATAAGTCAGTCTCCTCTTAATCACTAACATCATACAAGAACAGATACTACACTTTGATCTAAGCCAAAATGCCGTGAAACAATCCAAAGTGCTGAATTCTTTTTTTTTTTTTTTTTAATAAACGTTTATTTCGTACAAAGCAGTTTGTATTTACAAGTTGCATTGTGCTTGTTTCTGTTTTTACATTTTCGAATACAACATATACATACATTCACGCATGATAATATTACATTCATGGTATGATGTAATTACCTATATATTACGTTCGCCCGTGTATTGCCGGGGCCCATACGGTGAGCAAAGAATAGTAACACTGTTGCCTACCATGCACGTCGTAAGAGGCGACTAAGGAGGATATGGTTCCGTCGCCCTGCTACTGAGTGAGTGCGTGACGCGACACTGTGAGCTGTGAATTTCGCGTGGAATGCTTTTGCATCTGTCCAGTTGTTATTCGCGTGAACTGCATGTTCGAAACGATGACGGCCGGCTGTTGCTGGATTGACTGGTTTGCCTTTTCAGTTCACGAGTGCATTTTTCAGGAGACTCCTGGTAGTCGTCGCTGTAGCTACGGAGTTCGTGCTTTGTGCGGCGCTTTCGGTGGGTCGCCCTGCAGAAAGATACCGAGCCATATGGGATAAAATCCCGGTCAATGAAGTCTTTCTGGTGACTGTCGTTTTCATCGACGATGAACTGTATTTTTCTTGGAGGACATTTGTGTTGGCATTCTGGTGGCGGCATTATGCACAGTGTACCTGTGCGGGCTGTTGGCTTGCCGACACTCCTGTCTATTCCATTGTTCACGTGGGGCAGTGAGGAGCATTTTGTGATATTCACTGGCACAGGAACGGAGCAATGTGGGTACGACCCGTTGCCGTGAAGTTGGAACCGTGACTAACTAACTAACTATATTACGTGTTGATGATGGGCGCTGGAACGTAAATTATTCCTCACCACGACGCTTGACAGCAGAAGTGGAAGATGATGATGATGATGATGATGATGATGGATGATGATGATGATGATGATGATGATGGTGTTGGAGTAATCATTTGCATTAATGCATACTAAAATCTTTCAATAGAAATTCTTTCATACTCCAAGTATTCTCATTCACACTTAGTTTTATTTAAACAAGTTTAGCGGTATGACTGAATCTTTCATACACCAATTATTCTCATTCACCGTTGCTTTCTGAAAATGGTATGTACCTATAAAATTTTCCATACACTGAACATACCAACAAGCATCCCATTTTACAAAGTAAACTGCAAAACAGGAATATATGGCGTTTGCTTGAGCGTTCACATGGGGGAGGAGAGAGAGAGAGAGAGAGAGAGAGAGAGAGAGAGAGAGAGAGAGAGAGAGAGAGAGAGAGAGAGAGAGAGAGAGAGAGAGAGAGAGAGAGCAAGACTAAGAAATGTAAGAAGTTAGCTGCATTAGATAACAATACAAGGTGCTGGATATTTAGGATTTTTAGCCTGTTACAGGCCGGACAAAAATTGTTGGGAAATAATATTTGTGAATTGATTTAAAAAATAATAGGACGTACATACTATCGAGGACAAATAGAAAAATGCTTTATATAATTATCACATCGCTAAAATAGAGCCATTTCTTTTACATAAACTTAAAAGATCGCTTAAAAGTATTACACAACTCTTCCGCCGCCTATAACTGTCGTTAATTTCTATGTAAATTAAAATCAAAATGTAAGAGAAATACTCAGTTATTTAAATCACATAATACATGTATGCTATTATTAGTAATGTCCCTTGAAATAACTATTATGTTATAATGGGTGGCGGGCTAGGTGTGTTCCATATCAAAGGAAAGGAAAGGTGCCTCCTTCCCTCCTCTATCCTACTGCACACCCTTTAGGCAAGATGGAGTACCCATTTAGACCCCTGTCACCGCCTCACTTAGTAAGGGGCTGCAATTCCAGCCCAAGGGAAACCATTGAGTCGAGCAGGACCCGAGTAATCTAGACCCTTCTCGAAAGAGATGGTCCCCAAGTCCATGATTCCGTGGACACTGATGTGGCCCGCCTAATGCGGGGTCCACGAGGAACTCGGACAGAGTTACCGCCCGTGTCGAGTTAGGACACGCGGAGACCGGCAGAGGACGGATGGACTTGAGAGAGGCAACAGGGCCTGCCTTTGAGGGACTCTATAGATATCAATAGATATATAGACATAGGCTAGATAGTTTGCTAGACTGTTAAATGATACTTATGTGTTTGATGTTTACTATTTGAGAGATGTAATCTAGCGCGGGTCTGTTTACCCACTGCGCCAACGCATACTGTATATGTAAATACAATAAATATTCGATCTCATAACGGACAGATTTATTGTTGCCTGTATGAACCCAAGTTTAGTTACCTAGATACGAGCAAGACTATGACAGGCTTTTTGGGGGCTAGTTTTCCGGTTTTGGCATAGAATGTTTTCTTAAAAACCTATTAAATGCCATGTAAAATTAATTATTTAATCATATCACACTGATTTTTGATAAAACATTGATTTTTGGTAACACATTGATTTGTTTAAATCAAAGACATTGTTAACATTACAAAGTTACATAAAACTAGTAGCTATCTAGTGATAAAATAGAAGTAATCTGAGTCCCTCGGCAATGTCTCACCATTGCCTCCACAGCGCCTCTTTATTTTGATTCTGTAAACAATTTTTTTTTGACATGTTATTATTTTGATATTTTTTTTTTGTGTGACAGTAACTAATGTGCTCTCGCTCCACGAGCAGATTGTTCCGCAACAAGTGCCGCGTCCAACCGATGAAACCTTTCCCACAGTAACGAGAGTGCAAGATAACATCGAGGAGCTTCAAAAAAATTCAGAGCTAAGTTTCACCTCATACTCATTGTACTTCTAAGCTGTACTTCTCATGTTTCATCAATGTATTATTTTGTACCATATTGATGTCTTTGCATATTCATGACCTTGTCACCAACATAACCTTGCATTTTGATTTACACATTAATAAGTAAGGGAGTTAACCAAATTTTCGACTACACTACATTTTTTCTAAGGGATTTAATTTTAGGAATATTACAAACAAGTGAAACACAAAATGTCTACCTTAGATAAATGCATTGAGCAAGGAATAAAGCTAGGTTACAAAGAAGAGAAATTGTCAGAATGGGCACAGAAAACGCACGCAGAAAACATTGCCCGTGAAGAAAGAGCGATAGAACGAGAGGAAAAGAAATCGCAGATGGAGGCCGAAGAAAAGAAACTGCAGATGCAAGCAGAGGAAAAGAAAATGCAGATGCAGATGGAGGCAGAAGAAAAGAAAATGCAGATGCAGGCTCAGGAAAAACAGCTGGAGCTCGAGGCGGCGGCCAAACAGGCCCAATTGAATGCCGAAACACAAATAAAATTAAAACAGATGGAGCTTGAGTCTAACGCAGAAATATCTATAAATAAGCTAAGAGGCAAAGAGGAAGAACAAAAATATAATAAATATAAAGGTCTCGTGAAGGCTTTCTGTTCTGGAGATTCCATCTCCGCTTACTTAGAAAATTTTGAGTGTCTCATGTCTCATCATAAAATCAGTAAATCAGATTGGGCATTTATTCTAATGAGGAATTTGGCTCTTGAACCACTGAAAGTAATAGAAACAATACCACAGGAAATGCGAAAAGACTATGAGTACCTAAAACAACGCATTCTCCAACATTTTTCTTTAGACACTGCAGGTTACCAACAACAATTTGCCAAATTATCTCCACAACCAAACCAAACCTTCATAGATTATGTCAGTACAGTCCAAGACATATGCACAAAATGGATTAACTCGGCTAAAACCAACAATAGCCATGATAAACTTAAGGAACTAATTATAATAGATAAAATAGTTAGCACCATCCCCACACCTTTTGCCAAGTTCTTAAAACAAATGGACTGTAAGAGCATTCAGGAAATCGAGGCGAAAGGGAATGCATTTTTTACAGCAAATAGGGATATTTTTCAACATAATATAAGTCACAATGATACAGCAGCTGCAGTAGTGAACACCAAATACTCCAAACAATCACAGAGCAGATTTAAACCACGATCCAATGTGGGTAAAGTAGTAAGGTGCCAATATTGCAATTTTCATCACGACAGTTACGGTATGTGTGACAAATCACCCACCTACCCTGAACACCTCAAAAAGATGATAGAGAAGCAAACAGCTAAACGCATGTCTTACCACAGAGCAATTAAATGTTATTTCTGCAATAGCTGGGGTCACTATAATAAAGATTGTCAAGGCCGAAAGTTATTGAAACAGGCCAATGCGGCATTAGTAGAAACGTCGACTGACGAAGAGCTTGAGTCACTAAATGAATGTGAAAATCAACACGACAATGAGAGCGAGCTTGGGAATGCTGTACACGTCATAAACACCATAACAGACAGTAATTGCAACACCTGTACAAAGTTCCAACGTGACACAACACTACATTGTGGTCACATAATCCCAATTGCAAATGAAATAGCTAACGCTGCCTTATCATCTACTGGCAAGCTAGTTTTTTATACAGGGTTTGTTAACAACAAAAAGGGCACGTTAATTCGTGATTCCGGCGCAACTCTCTGTGGTGTGAGGAAGACATTAATAGACGCTAAAGACTACACAGACAAACATGTGACGTGTCGCACATTTTCAGGTACAACAGAGAAATATCCCCTTGCTTTGGTCGAAATTCAAACACCATTCATATCGGGGCAAGTATTGTGTGCTATCCTTGAAAATCCCGTCGCGGATATTATACTTGGTAATTTACCCAACATACATCCTTGCTCTAAAAGAGAAATAAAAAGGTGGGAGCAAAAACACGGTATCCACCACAGAAATAGCGACACAAAAGAGAAACACCATTCTTGCTTGTCTCAATCTGCCAAAATACCAAGGGAGACAACCACTGAGGTAATTCAGGAAGAATTTACCGAGGTGTACAATGCAGGGGCGGTCGAATCAAGAAACGATAGACCGAATTAAAACCTCGAATTGAGGATGCGACCAAACTACCAAATACCGAACCTGTAAATGTGCAACAAGACACACAACACACAAACGCAATAACACGACAGACAACCCACAAAACCAACACCGACCAACTACAGGAATCATTAGAAATAGTAGCGCCAAACTCAACTAACATCAATTTTTGAAATGAACAGAAAAATGACCCTACACTAGCACCATACTTTAAGTTAGTAGGCCTTAAGCCAAAATTAACAAAGAACGCATCGTGGACATTTAGGCTACAGAACAACATCTTAACTAGATTTTACACAACAAACCAGACCACGACACAGCAAATAGTACTACCACAAGCACACCGAGACAAAGTGCTAAAATTAGCCCATGACTCCCCTTTTGGAGGTCACATGGGGTATGAAAAGACCAGGGCTAGAGTCCTCACCCAATTTTATTGGCCAAAGTTTTGCCAACATATAAAAACTTTCTGTAGAGCTTGTGATGTATGTCAAAGACTGGGGAAAAAGGGAAAAAACCCTACAGCAGAAGTCCAATCAACGACAACTGCCTCGAGGCCTTTCCAAATCGTGGCAGTTGACCTAGTAGGTCCGTTGAATCACATATCGAATAAGGGGAATAGGTACATTTTTACTCTCGTGGATTTATGTACAAGGTGGCCCGAAATGTTGCCATTAAGATCTATCTCCTCTAAGGATGTGATGGACATATTACTAAATATTTTCTCCCGTTTTGGCTTCCCGGAGAAAATCATTTCAGATAGAGGTACCCAGTTCATATCTAATGCCACCCAATCAGTAACTAAGTTACTAGGCATCAAGCAGTGTTTCACCAGTCCCTATCGACCGGCCGCAAACGGTATCTGCGAAAAGCTTAATGGGGACCTGAAACATATGCTATCTAAAGTGACAGCTGAAAATCCAGCCGATTGGGACATACTTCTCCCAACGGTGCTGTTCGCATACAGAGAAGTCCCTCAATCAAGTACAGGGTTCTCTCCCTTCGAATTGATGTATGGAGCGAACCCAAGAGGACCTCTCACCATTTATAAAGAGATCATCTCACAACCTGTAGATAGCCAACTTCCCATTTCCACCTATGATTTGGTCACTGATACCAGGGACAAAATCATACGTTCTTGTATATTGGCCAGAACATCACTACAGGAGAAAGGTTTTAAATACAGGCAGTACGCCAATAGAAGTGCAAAAACCATTGTCCTACATCCAGGTCAGGATATTTTACTTCTACTACCTGACAAAAGAGATTTACTGTCAACATCCTGGCAGGGACCTTTTAAGATCATTAGAAGAATTTCAGAAGTAGATTACGAAATCTCTTTAAATGGAAAACTGAAAATATTCCATATAAATATGTTGAAACCATATTATGTTAGACAGGACAATGAGACAAATGAACTGACTCAACGAACTGGTGACGGACACGAAACGACAATTTCTCAACGAAATGACACCTCGACAAACGAAACATCGTTAACGACACACTCTTACGACAACGAAAACGACGAAGACATATGGACATTACCGACAATCTGTGATATCGACATCGACGACAAATTTGACGACATATTGACAACGATTGATCTCGACGACGACGACAATGACATTGAAGACAATTTACAAACAGTGGCATCTGTGGTAAATCAGACAGACGTGGACAACACTGAAATCCCTGTACCAATCATGACTGACGACGGAAGTATAAATGACATACATATCTCTGACACTTTGACACAACAACACCGACAAGACATTTTGACTATCCTCGACGAATATAAATCTATCTTTTCTAACAAACCTGGACGCACTGATAAAATAACACATTCAATTGTGCTGACAGATCTGAGACCGGTCAAATGTAGACCATATTCTATTCCTCTCCATTACAGATCTAATTTAGATAAAGAAATTTTAGACTTAGAGAAAAATGGCATTATTCAAAAATCGATGTCTCAATATTCGTCACCGATTGTTCTGGTGAAGAAAAAGGACCAGACAATTCGTTTGTGCATTGACTATCGAGTATTAAATACAAGAACAACAACAGATGCAGAGCCAATGAACAGCTGTGAGGATCTTATCTTAAATATGGCTCAATCATCCTTATTTTCTAAGAACGATTTAGCTAAAGGATATTGGCAAGTTCCATTACACCCTTCTTGTAGACATATAACAGCATTCGCAACACCTCTTGGCTTGTACGAATGGCTATATCTTCCGTTTGGGCTCAAGAACGCACCGGCCACATTTGTAAGACTAACAAGATTGTTATTACACGGAATTAATGACGTAGTTGCTTATATTGATGATATATGCATCCATTCTTCTGATATAACTTCTCACTTACTCACCCTTAAACAAGTCTTCCACCAAATCTCTCTTTTTGGACTTACTATCAAACCTTCCAAGGTTGAAATAGGTTATACACAAATAGACTTCCTTGGACATAGAATTTCTGAAGGAAAATTGTTGACTGATGATAAAATTGTTTCTAAGATCCTTAAGCTAGAAGTACCTACCACAAAGAAGCAAGTTAGAAGTTTACTAGGTCTGATTAACTATTATTCTAAATTTATTCCACATTGGGCAGAACTAACCTCAATCTTTTCGGATATGTTAACTAAAAATCATCCATCAAAAATTTGTAAAAGTACCAGCTTAGATGATGCAATGTGTAAATTGAAACATATTTTTTCTAATCCACCAGTCTTACGATTACCCAACATAAATTTACCCTTTATTTTGACCACAGATGCGAGCGCTATCGCAATAGGAGGATGCTTGATGCAGGAAATGGATGGCATAAAACACCCAATTCTCTATGTAATCCGCAAACTAAAGAAGGCTGAGACTCGGTATGCCACAGTTGAATTAGAGTGTTTGAGCCTAGTGTTTTGTATATTGAGATTATCGAAGTTCCTCTTAGGGAGTCACTTTGTGGTCCTCACTGACAGTTCGCCATTATTGGTCCTTAACCAGGGGTCGCCTAAAAACCATCGGTTACAAATATGGTGTCTTCTACTTCAAGATTTCGACTTCGAAATCCGCCACATCAGAGGCACCGACAATATTATGGCTGACCTTTTATCACGCCAAATAAATGCGCCAGTAGAATGACTCTGATCACATCGACCATTAGCCATACTATAAACTGTGATACTTTTAGTCGGTTGCATATTACAGTGGAACTCTACACCTGCTAGAGTACTCTCAGTGATTAGTTGAATTACGACACCCAAGAACATAATACGTTACTTTGAGAACTATACCATCAAGTGCCTAAGCGCTAGAACGATTCCAGCAAGAAACAGTAACTGTGTTTGTGTCAACCAATAAGATCAACCAACGAACTAACTCCGAATTCTGGAAGAACTCGTTATATAGGACATTAAGAACATGCCATACTTGCTGTTACTACGTAACTTTACAAACAGCCGAAACAGAACCCCATCGACTACGACACTCAAGAGACAGCCATATTAGCTTTACCATTCATGGCATAACACGCTATCGACAGGAGAACGACGCGCACATCATCTTGGGATTTAATTAATTAATTAGTTTAGGATTAAATATGTATTATATTTCCATTATTGTTGTATATAAATTGTATTCACCTGTAATTTGTACATATTCGACATTAATATTACAGGCGGTACCATTCCTAAGCTAAAGAATCGTCCTATACAATTGTCTCTATTTAAATTATAACCCATTTGTGAGTCATCGTACAAGAAGTACGTATTTTCTTAAAGGGCAAATATCGCCTAGCCCATTTTTTCTAAGGGCAATAACACTTACCTCAACTTTAATTATATATTTTAACCAAATACTATTTTTAAAGAAAAGTGAGTAAATGACTGTGTGAATGGATTAAATGAGAGAACGATACACTTAGCGGACAAATTGTACGCAAACCGTATTTATTTTAATTTGTCTGCGTCTTTCATGTAAACTGTATGACTTGTCTAATTTGTGAATACATGTGTAGTACTTAGGTTAATAGTGAGTTAATATACTTAGCTTAGCAGTTAGGATACATCTAAGCACCACTACTTGGAATGCCTGTTCATGTATTGCACACAGTGCAGTAGTTCATGATTGAGGTTATCCCAACTCGTGACGCTTGGAAATACGCCACACGTTCAGCACACACAGTACACAAACCTTAAAACTCAACACTATCAAGTTAAAATACAGTCACTTTATTAGAAACATCAACTTATTAGTCAAGGCACACTAACAAGCCAACAGGGACACTTGTAGTATGAGGGGGATAAAATAACAAGGTAACTACATATTTAGCATTACATAACATACGGGAGTAAAAGTGTATAGAAATACACACACAGATCAAGATTTGAAGGTGTACTTATTTAGCCAAGACTTCGGTCTTGTTAACCCTCTATTATATAGGGGTTATTTGTCTGGGTACCATTTTGGGTACTATGAGAAGGGCAAGTTGTAAATACAACTACTAAAATGCCACGTAACTTCGGTCTGATAAGCATATTTAAGCACACGAGAGACAGGGATCTCTGCACCAAATCAGACAAGTGTTGTATGGTAGAATACATGAGTTTTAGTGCTAATAGGTAGGTTGCCAGGTTACTATCCACCAAACTACAAACACCAACTGTATGTGATTCGGTGACAGAATTAGAACGGATCTAATTCCCAACAACAAATCATGTCACGGGGGAGGAGGGATCCTGTCACCGCCTCACTTAGTAAGGGGCTGCAATTCCAGCCCAAGGGAAACCATTGAGTCGAGCAGGACCCGAGTAATCTAGACCCTTCTCGAAAGAGATGGTCCCCAAGTCCATGATTCCGTGGACACTGATGTGGCCCGCCTAATGCGGGGTCCACGAGGAACTCGGACAGAGTTACCGCCCGTGTCGAGTTAGGACACGCGGAGACCGGCAGAGGACGGATGGACTTGAGAGAGGCAACAGGGCCTGCCTTTGAGGGACTCTATAGATATCAATAGATATATAGACATAGGCTAGATAGTTTGCTAGACTGTTAAATGATACTTATGTGTTTGATGTTTACTATTTGAGAGATGTAATCTAGCGCGGGTCTGTTTACCCACTGCGCCAACGCATACTGTATATGTAAATACAATAAATATTCGATCTCATAACGAACAGATTTATTGTTGCCTGTATGAACCCAAGTTTAGTTACCTAGATACGAGCAAGACTATGACAACCCCCGATCAGGGTTACGTGAAGCCATGTAGCAGGTGGTGGATGAAGTTGAAGAGCACCCAACAGATAGTTCTAGGTTATGGTCTCAAACTTCACGACGGTAGCTAGAGGATATCCTGTTTCTGTGAGACAATGGCTACGGTCATAGACCAGTATGGTCACTGCTAAGAAGGAAATCAATGGCTACGGTCATAGACCAGTATGGTCACTGCTAAGAAGGAAAGCAATGGCTACGGTCATAGACCAGTATGGTCACTGCTAAGAAGGAAAGCAATGGCTACGGTCATAGACCAGTATGGTCACTGCTAAGAAGGAAAGCAATGGCTACGGTCATAGACCAGTATGGTCACTGCTAAGAAGGAAAGCAATGGCTACGGTCATAGACCAGTATGGTCACTGCTAAGAAGGAAAGCAATGGCTACGGTCATAGACCAGTATGGTCACTGCTAAGAAGGAAAGCAATGGCTACGGTCATAGACCAGTATGGTCACTGCTAAGAAGGAAAGCAATGGCTACGGTCATAGACCAGTATGGTCACTGCTAAGAAGGAAAGCAATGGCTACGGTCATAGACCAGTATGGTCACTGCTAAGAAGGAAAGCAATGGCTACGGTCATAGACCAGTATGGTCACTGCTAAGAAGGAAAGCAATGGCTACGGTCATAGACCAGTATGGTCACTGCTAAGAAGGAAAGCAATGGCTACGGTCATAGACCAGTATGGTCACTGCTAAGAAGGAAAGCAATGGCTACGGTCATAGACCAGTATGGTCACTGCTAAGAAGGAAAGCAATGGCTACGGTCATAGACCAGTATGGTCACTGCTAAGAAGGAAAGCAATGGCTACGGTCATAGACCAGTATGGTCACTGCTAAGAAGGAAAGCAATGGCTACAGTCATAGACCAGTATGGTCACTGCTAAGAAGGAAAGCAATGGATACGGTCATAGACCAGTATGGTCACTGCTAAGAAGGAAAGCAATGGCTACGGTCATAGACCAGTATGGTCACTGCTAAGAAGGAAAGCAATGGCTACGGTCATAGACCAGTATGGTCACTGCTAAGAAGGAAAGCAATGGCTACGGTCATAGACCAGTATGGTCACTGCTAAGAAGGAAAGCAATGGCAAACTACCTTCTTCAAAAATGTCAAGAATAGCATGTATTGCAGTCTCATAGAAAGTCCCCAGATCTGTTTTCCCTGTAACATGACAATATTTTAGGATATGCAGAAGATATGAAAGGAATGACCATTGGAGTAGAAACATCAATAACATTAGATTTGTAGATGATAAAGTTTTGACTGAAGACAATGAGCAGGATCTGCACCATTTAGTATATGCGGTTGTTGCACACAGTGAACAACTGGGTTTATAATTAAATTGTAAGAAGACGCAGACTGTGGTTGTCATTCCATCCATCCATCATTTGCCATGCCGATAAGCGTCGGCGGTCATGTTCTGCCATCTCACTCTATCACCAGAGTCATGGATCAGCTCTCTGTTAGTGTCTTGACCATGCCACGTGGCCAAGCCATCCAGGTATTTACTTCTAGGTCTTCCACTTGGTCTCTTCCTTTCGATCTTGCCAGTTGTCACCAGTTCTCTGATTCATTTCTTCTCACAACATATCCAAAACATTTTGACCGTCTACGTCAATGACTCATCAGTTTACGATCTTTATTTGTTTCTTGAAATATTTGTTCTTTGGTTTTCCTTTAGGAAGAACGAAATACCACAATGTAATACACAAATGCAGGTCTCTCTGGTGAAGAGGTTAACGACTTTCTCCGTAATTCCGTATATTCATGTGGGAAACGCAGCTGCGCGAGATTAGGTATCGGATCGCGTCGTGTTGGTTACTTACGGGGGTATGTTAGCCGGTCGCTCAGAAATCAATGGCAAACTACTGAGCGTAATCTTGCCAAGACATAAACAGCAGCTTAAAAATGCTGGTGTCGACTGCAATGTCCTGTAACGGATATTCGAAAAAAAATATACAAGTACATGGGAATATTATTAAAGAAGTACATTGTTACAATTATCTCGGAGCAATCATAACATCTGATGGGAAATGTCTTGACGAGATTAGAAAAAGAAACACCATGGCGATGGTAGCCTTTTGTAAGATGGAAAGGGGCTGAGTGTTCTCGAGGTATTTTGTCCGCGTCGAGTGCTGGAAGTTCCGGGTTTAAGTCCAGGTGAGGGCCGGGATTTGTTCACGTGGACGTTAAATAACAAACTTTCGCCTGGTCTCTGGGTAGTGAGATCGGACACCGTGTGTGTTGTTGCCCAGGTAAAATATCCCTTTGCTGTTAGAAATCGAACAAGAGTAGCCTAACGGCGCTGCCAGGGCAAAATTTCGAGTTAAAGATTTACCCAAAGTATTTCAGGATCCTCGCCGGTGCTACGGAGTTCGTGCACTGAGCTGAGATTCTCTGGACTCAGGTTTGAGTTAGGAGTAGAACGGAGCACTTATGGGTTACACCCGTGTGCCGTGATGTTGATCTGTTGACTAAACTCAACTAAATTAAGATGGAAAACATACTAATCAATAAAAATATGTCATTTGCAACGAGAAAAAGATTGTTGAGTGCTACATAGAACCTGTGCTTTTGTATGGATGTGAAGCGTGGACAATGAGCAAACAGGCTGAAAAAAACATCTGATGGCTGTGGAAATGTGGTTTCTTAGGCAAATGCAAAGAATACCACGGAGAGACAGAAAAACCAATGACCACGTCATAAAAGAAACAAATTAAAATTGTAAAATGATTAGAGAAATTACACGTAGACAGTCAACATTTTTGGTCAAGTTATGAGAAGAAATAATCTGGAGAACTTGGTGACAACTGGCAAGATTGACGGGAAAAGAACAAGACGAATGCAGAGAAGTAAATAGCTGGATGGCTTGACCATGGTTGAGACAAGAACACTGAGGTGATCAACAACTTTGGTGATCGAGTGAGAAGGCGAGACATGACCGCTCTAGCCTACCGGCAAGCTTGTCCATGGGACATATGTTTCTGTCCCATCCCATGCCAAGATATATAGCCTGAAACAGGTCCATCTCACTTTTGTTTTTTGAATTAAATAATAATAACAATGTTATAAAACAGCGATAATTGCATGCATCATATGTTAATTAAGGAGGGAAACACTTACCCATTGCTTATAAACATAGCTGTAAACATTTGTGTTTGAGTGTCTTGAATATTAAACATTTTCTTAATTGTTTAGGGCTCAGGGTTCCCCGGGAGCAAGAGCCGTCCTATGAGGTTCCAAGTCCCTGTATGTCATTGTGATGACCGCCTCTGCTGGTGGCCATGGCCAGATCAAGTGCAGATAAGTCAGTCTATCCTTAATTACTGTCGTCATACAAGAACTGATACTACACTTTGATCTTGGCCAGCATGCCGTGAAACAATCCAAAGTGCTGCATTTTTATTTTAAATAAAAGTTTATTTCGTACAAAGCAGTTTGTATTGACAAGGTGCATTGTGTGTGTTTTTGTTTGTTACATTTTCGATTACAACATATACATTCATATGCACATGATAATAGTACATTCATGAAGGTGATATCGCCTCACAGCCCATCTCGATCAAGGTCTTCTTCCTGAGAGTCAATGTGGCTTCAGAAAAGAACGTGGAACTGTTGACATGATTTTCGCTGCAAGGCAGCTGCAAGAGAAATGTCAGGAACAGAACTGCGAAATGTTCTCCACTTTCATTGACCTTACCAAGGCTTTTGATACAGTCAGCAGAGATGGATTGTGGAAGATTATGGCAAAATATGGCTGTCCACGAAAGTTTGTCCAAATAGTGCGGCTATTTCATGACGGCATGCAGGCAAGAGTACAGGAAAATGGTGAACTGTCTGAACCCTTTCCTGTCACCAATGGAGTGAAGCAAGGATGTGTCCTGGCACCAACACTGTTCTGCCTCATGTTTTCAGCCATGCTGATGAATGCCTTCGAGAACGACGACATTGGAATAGACATCAACTACCGTATGGATGGAAAGTTATTCAATCTCAGAAGGCTGAAAGCTAAAACCAAAATTGACAGCGGCACCGTCAGAGAGCTCCTGTTTGCTGATGATTGCGCTCTATACGCCAACTCAGAGGCGGACATGCAACATAATGTTTCAGCTTTCTCACATGCCAGTGCCAAATTTGGGCTCAATATCAACTTGGAGAAGACTGCAGTTATGTACCAGCCAGCTCCAGGGAATAATCACACGGTGCCGAATATCAAAGTGAATGATCATAGACTAAGTGTTGTGGACAAATTCACCTATCTTGGCAGCACTGTGTCACAAGCTGCCACAATCGATGACGAAGTGAATGCAAGAATCTCCAATGCCAGTGCAGCCTTTGGCAGACTGTACAAGAATGTATGGGACAGAACTGGAATAAGCCTGCAAACAAGGCTAAATGTCTACAAAGCAGTTGTATTATCCACACTGCTATATGCTTGTGAAACCTGGACTGTTTATCAGCGACACGCTAGGAAATTACACCACTTCCACACAGTCTGCCTAAGGAAGCTACTGAAGATTAAATGGCAAGACAAGATTCCAGACACTGAAGTCCTAGAAAGAGCATCCATGCCCAGTATCCACACTCTACTGATGAAGAATCAGATTCTCTGGGCTGGTCACTTTACCCGCATGCCAGATCACAGGCTCCCTAAACGAATTTTCTACAGCGAACTGCGTTGTGGTAAACGCTCCCGAAGTGGCCAGAGGAAACGTTTTAAAGACACTCTGAAAATTTCACTGAATGCTTTTGGAATTCATCATGACACCTGGGAGGCTGCAGCCAGAGACCGAAATTCGTGGCGTGCATCATTGCGCAAAGGTGCAGTCATATGTGAGGCAACCAGGACTGCAAGAGCTGTGAAGAAAAGGCAGGACAGAAAAACCACTGCAGGAAATCCTCCTCCAGAGACGTCAAGCATTCTTTGCCCACATTGTCAAAGAACATTTCGAGCAAAAATAGGCCTTATCAGCCATCTTAGAACCCACGGCTCCCCACCTTCAACCCCACTGGATGAAATGAATGGTCATCATCATTCTTGATGGACATACAACATAACATACAATTGTGGTGGAGTAATCATTTGCTCAAATGCATGCTAAACACTTTCAATAGAAATTCTTTCATGCTCTAAGTATTCTCACTTACAATTAGTTTTATATGAACAAGTTTAACGGAATCACTGAATCTTTCATTCTCCAAGTATTCTCATTCACCTTTGCTTTATGAAAATGGTATGTACCTACACAATTTTCCATACATTAAACATCCCAACAAGCATCCCATTTTACAAAGTAAACTGCAAAACAGGAATATATGTCGTTTGCTTGGAGAGTCTAAGGAATGTATGAAGTTAGCTGCATTGGTTAACAATACAAGGTGCTGAATATTTAAAATGTTTGGCCTTTTACAGGCCTGACAAAAATTCATTGAAAACGAGGCGCATAATTTAAAAAAATATAAAACCATTAATATAACATAGAAGGGAAATAGAAAATTGCTTTATATAATTCTCAAGTATATAAAATAATGCCTTTGCTTTTACAAAAACTGTCAGGATAACCTAAAATCATTGCTCCGGTATTTCTGTTGGATATATCTGTCCTTAATTATCATGTAAATTATATCAAAATGCAAGACAAATACTCAGTTATTTAAATCACATGATACATGTATGCTATTTTTAGTAATGTCCCTTGAAATAACTGTAATGTTGTACTGGGAGGCGGGCTAGGGGTAATTCCTATCAAAGAAGACGTAACGTGTCTCCTTACCTCCGCTACCTACGTGACACGCTTGGGTAACCTGGAGTACCTGTTTAGACCCTTGATCAGGGTTACGTGAAGCCATGTGGGCAGGTGGTGGATAAAGTTGAAGAGCAGCTAACAGATAGTTGTAGATTATGGTCTCCAACTTCATGACGGTAGGCAGAGAATCACTCTTTTTTTTTTTTTGGGGGGGGGGGGGGCAAAGGCTACGGTCATGGACAAGTATGGTCACTGCTAATAAGGAAAGCAAGGGCAAACTACCATCTTTAACGATGGAAAAAATAGCATGTATAGCAATCTCATAGACATTTCCCTGATCTCTTTTCTCTGTACAGTGAAAATATTTTCATAAATGTAGAAAATATGAAAGGAATCACCATTGGAGGAAGAATCATCAATAACATTAGATATGCAGATGATAAAATATTGACCCAAGCGGGATCCGCAACATGTAATAGATGCGGTTGTTGCACACAGTGAACAACTAGGGTTATTATTAAATTGTAAGAAGACGAAGATTGTTGTTGTCAATAGAAAGAACGAAATACCACAATGTGATATACAAGTAAATGGAAATATTCTTAAACAAGTGAATTGTTACAACTGTCTCGGAACTGTCATAACATATGATGGGAAATGTCTTGAAGAGATTAGAATAAGAATCGTCATGGCAAAGGTAGCCTTTTATAAGATGAAAAACATACTGACCAATAAAGAAATATGTCATTTCCAACGAGAAAAAGAGTGTGTTGAGGTGCTACAAAGAACCTGTGCTTTTGTATAGATTTGAGGTGTGGACAATGAGTAAACAGGCTGAGAAACATCTGATTTCTGTGGAAATGTGGTTGTTTAGGAAAATGCAAAGAATACCATGGACAGACAGAAAAACCAATGATCAAGTCCTAGAAGAAACAAACGAAAATTGTAAACTGATTAAAGAAATTAGACATAGACAGTCAACATGTTTGGTAACATTATGAGAAGAAATAAACTGGAGAACCTGGTGACAACTGGGGGAAAAGAAAAAAAAGGAACGCTGTGAAGTAATTACCTGGGTGACTTGACAACGTGGCATTGTCGAGACAAGAAAACTAAGTGATCCACAATTCTGGTGATCGCGTTAGATGGCAAAACATGACCGCTTACGCTTACCGGCATGACACTTGATGATGATGATGATGATGATGATGATGATGATGATGATGATGATGATGATGATGATGATGATGATGATGATGATTTTCTGTCCCTTTTTACTATTTTATTTACATGTCTTTCGTTTAATGTGGTTTTATTTCGCACAGAACAATGTATTTACAAGGTGCTTTGTGTGTTTTCTTAAACATTTGCAAACACAACAAGACACCACACGTCAAATTCAGCAAGATTCTCTAAATGTTTGTGTAAGAACTGCATACTATTTATTATTCTGCACGGCAAATGTAGCGATGTTTGAATCCATATCCATAAATTGTTGTTTTCTGTAATTGAAATTCCAAAGAAAATCTTACAGTATCCTTTAGAATAATACAACTGAATCCTTGTAAATTCTTCAGTTCAACAGATCGACTTACGTGAGTCTGTAAAAGATGTTGAATGTTTTATATGAAATAGTGTTCTCATATAGGTTAGCCGAAAGTGCATCAAATCTTTTTAAGTTTTAATGTTGTTAAATAAGGGCACGCGGTTACCTAGGGGGTCAGACCCACCACATCAGGTCCCAGGTCCCTATTTGTCATTCGGATGACCGCCTGTGCATGTAGTCTGGTAAGATTAAGTGCAGATACTACACTTTGAACTGAGCCAAGAGGCCGAGAAGCGAGATCCATTCTTTTATTAAAGTATATGGTCTGAAACAGGCCCATCACATTTTATTTTAAAATGAAATAAAAACAATGTTAAAAAACAGCGATAATTTCATGCATCATTTGTTAATTAAGGAGGGAAAAACTTACGCATTGCTTATGAACATAGCTGTAAACATTTGAGTTTGAGTGTTCTGAATATTAAGTCTGCTTATTTTGTGTGGCCCAGGAATCCCCAGGAGCAAGAGCCGTCCCACGAGGTTCCAAGTCCCTCTGTGTCATTGTGATGACCACCTCTGCTATGGCCAGATCAAGTGCAGATAAGTCAGTCTCCCTTAATCACTGACGTTTTACAAGAACAGATACTACACTTTGATCTTAGCCAACATGCCGTGAAACAATCCAATGTGCTGACTTATTATTATTTTTTTATTGTTTGTAAATAAATGTTTATTTGGTACAAAGCAGTTTATATTTATAAGTTGCATTGTGTGTGTTTTTGTTTTTACATTTTCGAATACAACATATACATTTATATACACATGATAATATTACATTCATGGCATGGTTAATTACATACATATTACGTGTTGATGATTGTGGTGTAATAATCATTTGCTCAAATGCTTCCTAAAATCTTTCAATATAAATTCTTTCATACTCCAAGTATTCTCATTTACACTTAGTGGTATTTAAGCAAGTTTAACGGTATTACTGAATCGTTCATACTCCGAGTATTCTCATTCACACTTGCTTTCTTAAAATGGTATACACCTACAAAATTTTCCATACATTAAATATCTTAACAAGCATCCCATTTTACAGAGTAAACTACCAAACAGGTATTTATGGCGTTTGCTTGAGCGTTAACAGGGAGAGAGAGAGAGAGAGAGAGAGAGAGAGAGAGAGAGAGAGAGAGAGAGAGAGAGAGAGAGAGAGAGAGAACGAACGAACGAACGAACAAACTTTATTTTAAAAGTGTCACAAATTGGGCACGCAGGCCCGTCTTACTTTCGGCCCTTTCGATCACTCATCTTTCATTCATCAAATGTGCATGTTACATTTACATAGGGGAAAAAACATTGTCAAATGGATTTTGTAAGCATAAACAATGCATATTACGCATGGTACATTCACATGGGAAAAAAAAACATTGTCAAATGAAGGTTGTAAACATAAACAGTGCATATTGCAATGTTGTGAGACACATTCCCCCATCCACCCTCACACCCTGCAGCCACCCACACATCCCTCAGCCACCCACACATCCCCACCCACTACACCCCCACCCACCCACACATACCTCCACGTACTCACACAGACTCAGGCAAACATACATTCCGCCACCCACACACTCATCCTCGACCCACACACAATTCCCACCCACACATACATCCCCCACCCATCCCATAACCGACACGCACACACCAACCCACATATTCTCCACCACCCACCCACACAACCGCAACCACCCAGCAAAACAAACATCACAAAACCACATACACATACTCCCGTCAACCCACACATCCCGCACCTATCCACACATACATCCCGCACCCTCACAATTTTCCCCACCCACCCACACACACATCAGCCAACCTCACCCACCCAATATCCGCCACATCTCAACTACACATCCCCCACCTATACACACATCCACACCGACAAACACATCTCCCCACCTGCCCACACATATCCCCCACCCATAAACACCCAAAAACACACACCTCCCACCCACACACACCCCACCACCCACTTATACCCCACGCACACACATCCGCCGCTCACACACATCTTCCCACAAACACACACATCCCCCAACTATACACTCATCTCTCACACACATCGACCCACTCACGTACTCATCCATCAACCACTCACACCCACACATCACCCACCCGCCCATCAACACATGCATCTCTCATCTATCCTCCCAACCATACGCACCCCAACCACCCAGCCAATCACACATCCCCCATCCTCACATACATCGATAGATGTAGATAGATAGATAGATAGATAGATAGATAGATAGATAGATAGATAGATAGATAGATAGATAGATAGATAGATTAGATAGATAGATAGATTAGATAAATTAGATTAGATAGATAGATAGATAGATAGATAGATAGATAGATAGATAGATAGATAGATAGATTAGGTAGATAGATTAGATAGATAGATTAGATTGATAGATAGATTAGATAGATTAGATTAGATAGATAGATAGATAGATAGATAGATAAATAGATAGATAGATAGATAGATAGATAGATAGATAGATAGATAGATAGATAGATAGATAGATAATAATAACAATAATAATAATAAGTCTTTATTTTCAAAGGGTTAAGAATTGGGCACGCAGGCCCGTCTGACATTCTGCCCTTCTTCTCTATTTCCTCTCATACATTCTTTCATTCAACATCACGTATGAAGCAACTTTTGACAACAAAAGAACATTAAAACGCATGAAAAATAATCAATAACAAATGACTCACTGAAGCAGTGTTTAACATGGGCATTATAAATACCTAAGGAGGGTGTAACGTGCCATACATAAGGGAATGTTTTTTGGCTAGTTGTCGTTTGAGATAAGTTACCATTATTGTCTTTTTTGTGTTGTTTGTTATGGGGGCATGTAGTCTGTACTAAGGTAGTGTTCAAACAGGTTGCGAATGTATGTATCATGATTGGTGGTGTCTTTGATTTCTTGTGGAAGATTGTTCCACAACTGAGCGGCAGAGTATGCTAAGCTTGTTTTATATAAGTCTATCCTAGGTTTAGGGACATGAAGTATATTTAGTCGTTCGCTATGTCTAGCGTTATATTTAAACAATGGCCAAAGGTAGCTTGGAGCATTTTGAAATATGATTTTGTGAATTAGTTTGGTTTTATTAAAAAGCAGGCGCTTGTGGAGTGGCAGTAACCGGAGACGTTTATATAGGTTAGAATTGTCGGTAAGCTTTTCACCATTAATTAAACGCACTGCCCTTTTCTGGAGTGAATATAGGCGTTTTGTTATTGATTTGGAGCATCCATCCCAGACTTTGGAGCAGTAATCAATATGTGTTTGTATATGAGAAGTATAGAATATCTTTCTTGTGTTTTCGTCAAGGAAATTTTTAATTTTGGCAAGTTGGTATACTTTTTTGTCTATTTGTTTAACTAGAGCATGAACATGTGAGTTAAAAGTTAGATTTTGATCTATGATAACACCCAGTGTCTTGTGCTCGGTGACACTTTCTACAGGCGTGCTGCCAATGTGCAGCTGAAGAGTTCTCTTCGAGTTTAGAGTGTGAAGTCTTTGCCTGGTTCCTATTAACATAGACTTTGTTTTAGTAATGTTAATTTGCATGCGGTTTGCATGACTCCAGTTAACTACACTATTTATTTCCTGTTGCAAGGATAATTCTAGCACATTACGATCAACAGCGTTTGTATATACTGTGCAGTCATCAGCAAATAGATCGCAGGACGACGACAGATTTAATGGAAGATCATTTATATAAATGGCAAATAATAGAGGGCCAAGAATAGACCCCTGAGGTACTCCAATATTAATGGTAATGGCTTGAGATAAAACTTTATTGTGTGATACTACTTGCTTTCTGATAGATAGATAGATAGATAGATAGATAGACAGACAGACAGACAGACAGACAGACAGACAGACAGACAGACAGACAGACAGACAGACAGACAGACAGACAGACAGACAGACAGACAGACAGACAGATAGATAGATAGATAGATAGATAGATAGATAGATAGATAGATAGATAGATAGATAGATAGATAGATAGATAGATAGATAGATAGATAGATAGATAGATTAGATAGAAAGATTAGATAGATAGATTAGATTGATAGATAGATTGGATAGATTAGATTAGATAGATAGATAGATAGATAGATAAATAGATAAATAGATAGATAGATAGATAGATAGATAGATAGATAGATAGATAGATAGATAGATAGATAGATAGATAGATAGACAGACAGACAGACAGACAGATAGATAGATAGAACGAGAGAGAGAGAGAGAGAGAGAGAGAGAGAGAGAGAGAGAGAGAGAGAGAGAGAGACTGATGAATGCACGAAGTTGTCTGCATTGGATAATAATACAACGTGATGAATATTTAGAATGTTTGGCCTCTTACAGGCCGGACAAAAAGTTTTTAATTCCTTGAGACCTAGAAGACAAGGTGATATTAAAAGCATCAATCAATCAATCATGTGCCATGCCTGAAAGCGTGGGCGGTCATGACTCGCCATTTCACTCAATCACCAGTGTTGTGGATCAGCTCAGTGTTCCTGTCTCGTCCATGCCATGTGGCCAAGCCATCCAGGTATTTTCCTCTCGGTCTTCCTCTTGGTCTGTTCCCTTCGATCTTGCCAGTTGTCACTAAGTTCACCAATCCATTTCTTCTCATAACATGTCCAAAAAATTTTGACTGTCTACGTCTAATTTCTCTAATCAGTTTACGATGTTCATTTGTCTCCTGTAGTACTTGGTCATTGGTTTTTCTGTCTGTCCATGGTATTCTTTGCATTTTCCTCAGAAATCACATTTCTGCAGCCATCAGATGTTTTTCAGCTTGACTGCTCATTGTCCAAGTTTCACATCCATACAAAAGAACAGGCTCTATGTATCCCCTCAACACTCTTTTTCTCGTTTCAACTGACATCTGCCGCATTCAGCCATGACTCTTTGTTACGTCTGTATCCTCCAAGTGTGTGCGGAAGCAGCCGAGCTGTTCCAAGTCACAAGCAAGTCTGTGTGCTACAATTTTCTCCAGTAGCTTGCCAACAGTGTTCTGCATCGTAATGATTCTGTAGCCCCTTACCTTGGAATGGTCTTTGTTCGGTTTTGGCAGCGGCAGCAAATAGCTGTGTAGCCATTCCTCTTTGATCTGACCCCTCTGGATACTGGTGTTGAATTCTCTGGCCAGTTCTTCCATGTCATCATCTGACTTCATCAGTAGGTCACCATATCGGATGCCGTCTGGGCCTGGGGCGGTGTTAGGTGATTTCTTGAGCATTGCACGTATTGTCTCAGCTATGATTTTGCACTCTTCGTCTGTCCCGACCCCCTCGCACAACTGAGAGAGTGTCGTTGTGGTTCTCTGTCTGGCGGGCTCGTCTTTCTGGTCAGTCTGCTCTATGTAGCGTGCAAGAAGGGCCTTACCTTTGTCGGCATCCGATTATTTCCATGTTAGGTCTGTGCCTTGAAAGTCTGGAATACCCTTACGTTGTGTGGCACCGTTCGTGCTCTTATAGAGGCGCCAGAATGTCGTAAGAGATCGCTCGGAGCACACCTTCCTGCAGAACTCGTCCCATTTCTCGGACTTGGCCTGTTTGGCGCAGGATTTGAATAAAGTCATCGTCCTATGGACCTCAGTTGTCAGGTCCGCCAACTCAACCTGTGGTATGTTGGCCTTTCTGGCTTTATGCCAGTCTTTGACAGCTTGCCTCTTTCCCAGCCATGCCTTTTCGACCTCGCCATTCCACCATGGTGGCTGCAACACGTACATACAAGTACTGTAGACTTGCGCTGTCCCTGGGTGCCATGTGTTTCATCTTCACATATCCCAGGCCACCACATCATAAAATTGGGTGTCCATCATTTCTTCGCTACAGTTTCTTGCCACAAAATTCCCCGTAAATTATCCGTTTCCCATGTCATCAGATTTAGTCGATCCTACAGCTATGCAAAATGTTTCACGGCCTTTGCAGGACTTTGCGAATAGCTGGGGAGAGAAGCTGTGGACAAAAAAGACAGGCGGCATGGACAGATTACATTAAGACATGGTCAGAACAGTCTAACAGAATGTACAACGAAGGCTCAACACGGATATTTATGGTGGTCAGTTGCAGCCAGCCGTCATTGAAGATGTGACATAATTGATGACAGTCTTTGCCTGTACAGAAGGATTGCACACACACGCATGTATAACATATATCAGTTGTAAAATGTGTTACTGACAACGAAAGATGGCTGGTCTCAATTGCTGTAGTAAAACCTGTTTTATTTGGTCTCACCGTTGTCGTAAGACGTTTTGTTTGGTCTCACATTGTGTACTCATAGTAAGACATGTTTTATTGGGTCTCAACTGTTGTAGTAAGACATGCTTTGTTTGGTCTCAACTGTTGTAGTAAGACATGTTTTGTCTCGTCTCAACTGTTGTAGTAAGACATGTTTTGTCTGGTCTCAACTATTGTAGTAAGACATGCTTTGTTTGGCCAACTATTGTAGTAAGACATGCTTTGTTCGGTCTCAACTGTTGTAGTAAGACATGGTTTGTTTGGTCTCAACTGTTGTAGTAAGATATGTTTTGTTTGGTCTCAACTGTTGTAGTAAGACATGTTTTGTCTCGTCTCAACTGTTGTAGAAAGACATGTTTTGTCTGGTCTCAACTGTTGTAGTAAGACATGCTTTGTTTGGTCTCATTTGTTGTAGTAAGACATGTTTTGTCTCGTCTCAACTGTTGTAGTAAGACATGTTTAGTTTGGTCTCAACTGTTGTAGTAAGACATGTTTTGTCTCGTGTCAATTGTTGTAGTAAAACATGTTTGGTCTCGTCTCAACTGTTTTAGTAAGACATGTTTTGTCTCGTCTCAATTGTTGTATTAAGACATGTTTTGTCTCGTCTCAACTGTTGTAGTAAGATATGTTTTGTCTCGTCTCAACTGTTGTAGTAAGACATGTTTTAAAACTGCCAATCTCCAGATGGACTCTTACTGCTTGGGCGTGGTGCTGTGGTGCTTGGTATTTAAACGAAGTCCTCACTTTGACACCTATTATTATCTTGAAGCCAGACGAAGACAAGATCTGCAGCCACTGATCAAGTAATGACATCTATTTCTATAATTCTTTACACGCACACCCACATACAAGCGCTCGCACACACCGACAACACACATAAATAGTCGGCTATCTGCCTGCCTGTCTGTCTGTCGCTCTATCTAGAGAGATGTGCTCCAAGTATATGTACTTTCTCCAGATCTGGTTTCCTTATACAGTTGAAATATTATAATAAGTGTAGAATATATGAGAGGAATCTTATCGTATGACATAACATCAACAATATAAGACATGCAAATGATACAGTATTGACAGCAGACAATGATCGGAATCCTCGGCATTAAGTGGATGCTAAGATACGCAGTGAGCGACTAGGATTCGAATTACATTGTAAGTAAACATAAATGATAACAGATCGTGTATTAGATAGAGACATTAGAGCCAGACTAAATATTTTGGGCAGGCTTTAAAGGGAATTAATTTTCAAAAACTCAGACTCTAGTGGCAAACTTAATGGGAAAACAAGCAAGGGGAAGTCATCGAGATAAACGCAACCATGGCTTGGCCACACGGCTTGATCAGGACCAGCACGTTGAATTAACCACGACTCTGGTGAGCACATGATATGGCCAACTGTGACTCCTAACGCATATCGATAGAGCACTTGATGATGAAGGTTTATCTATCTACCAACCTGTTTGTTGGTCTGTCTGCCGTGCGTGTAAAGACCATGCTGAACTAAGCAGTCATAATAATGAAATCATAACCTGTAGCATAGCTTGGTATCGTTTACACTTGTGTAACGGGGCAGATACAGACATGGCAACAAATCTGAGTATGTCCGTTTCCAAGTATGTCTGTCTGTCATTCTGAATGTCGGCAAGTCTTTATGCTATTCTGTCTGTCATTCTGTATGTCGGCAAGTCTTTATGCCATTCTGTCTGTCTGTCATTCTGTATGTCAGCAAGTCTTTATGCCATTCTGTCTGTCTGTCATTCTGTATGTCAGCAAGTCTTTATGTCATTCTGTCGCGGGCTACCATGCTTCTCCACATCATGCAGTTTCCAACGGCAAGTATCAGTTCCGGTGCTGATTTCCTTCTATGCCATAACACAAGACTGTGAAGAATGTTCTCTCGTTGTTTTCCTCTATGGCTTTTGCCACAAATTTGTCCAGTTGTCACAATATTTTCCATCTTTTGTTTTCTCATATGTCCACAAAAAGAAGGCTGCCTCTTTCTGGTGCTAGAGATAAGTCTTTGTGTATTATCCTCCCTCACAATGTTTAGGCATTGGCTGTCCAATGAGTCAAGAAACAAATGAAGATCGTAAACCGATTAGAGTCATTAGACATAGACGGTCAAAATATTTAGGACATATTATGAGAAGAAATGACTTGGAGAACTTGGTGACAACTGGCACGATCGAAAGGAAGATACCAAGGGAAAGACCGAGAAGTAAATACTAGTGATCGAGTGAGATGGCAAAACATGACCACCCACACTTATCGGCATTGCACATGATGGATGATGGATGTCCAATGAGTATTTAGCATTATTCCCTAAAACCACACCCCACAGTTTCTATGGATATTTGGTTTCTTTACTAATTGTCCAGGGTTCAATCATATATTATATGCGAATGAAGCCGATACACTGTCTCTGTTTGCCTACAATGTAACACATGGGATTTTAAAGTACAAGGAAACCATAGACATCGATCTTATGGATAACATTAGAAATATTTAGTTAGTTGCATATACTTTACAAGTTTACGTTCGGTAGTTTGCCATTGCTTTATGAACGACCGACAAACATACCATATCATAAAACCCAACGCAAGGCGGTCTGCTGCCACATCACCCGCCGCTGTGATTAGAACACGGTATGTGGGATTACGAACTGCGTCCGTAAATCCTTCTCCGCGGAGCCGGTTCAGAAATAGTAAAGAAAATAAATTCATAGGTACTCATAGAAGTAGAGAAAAGAAGAAGAGATCAGAGGACAGACTAGAGAATATAAACATATTCAGATGAAGTGTGGCCACATTGGGATTCGAACCCACGGCCACCAGATGATGAGCGGACGCCAAGAAACAGAACAAATAACACGATGAGCCTAGTATGGCGATATATCGTCCTTCTTTTCAAATGGGAGGTCACATGTGGCGATATATTATCATTCGGCACTGAAACAGTTAAACATTCTAATTCGCCCAATGGGGATCGAACTCATGACCACCAGACCGGCAGGCGACGTCTAGCCACTACGTTAGTGAGATTCCCACATAGCGCCATGGGTCTGTTACATGTATAGTAATATAGCATCATTCTGTAAAATGTATATTAATGTAACATAGGTCTGTTAAATGTATATTAATGTAGCATAGGTCTGTTAAATGTATATTAATATTGCATATGTCTGTTAAATGTATATTAATAAAGCACATGTCTTGTAAATGTATATTAATGAAGCATAGGTCTGTAAAATAGATGTTAATGTGGCATAGGCTTGTTAAATGTATATTAATATAGCATAGGTCTGTTAAATGCTTATTAATGTAGCATAAGTCTGTTAAATGTATATTAATAAAGCACATGTCTTGTAAATGTATATTAATGAAGCATAGGTCTGTTAAATAGATGTTAATGTGGCATAGGCTTGTTAAATGTATATTAGTATAGCATGGGTCTGTTAAATGTATATTAATATTGCAAAGTCTGTTAAATGAATACTAAAATAGCATAGGTCTGTTATATGTATGTTAATATAGCATAGGTCTGTTAAATGTATATTAAAGAAGCATAGGTACAATATCAAACACAAACAGATGGGATCCTGGATCTAGTATATTAGAATGATGCCCCTCTTGTGTATCTGTGGGTTTAGGTGGATACTAGACCTGGTTCTTAAGGACATAAATTACAAGTACCTCTGAAGTTGGAGTCAGTTCTCATAATGGCGTGTGTCACTGGTAATGGGGAAAGCTAATCCACAGGCAAAAATCTGTCCAGTGCACAAGAAGTAGTAGTATTATATATGGACTACGTTTAATTTAAAGCGAACGAACCGGAAGAAAGAAAACCATGCTCTTTTCTCCCCTAATCTTTATCTGGAAATATAAAACAGAAATCAGATCACATGGAGGTGAGACTTTGTTTTCTCTTAATTACCTGAAACTAACTACTGCTTTTATTAAAGACTAGCTGACCCGGCCCGGCTTCGCCCAGGCCCTGGAGGGGATCTATCTATCTATCAGTCTGTCTGTCTGCTTGTTTGTCTGTCTGTCTGTCTGTCTGGCTGACCCGGCCCGGTTTCACCCAGTCCCTGGTGGGGAGCATCTAATTTAATTCATATAAGTAGTCATATAAGCTCTCCCGTACCCGACTATCTGTCTGTCTATCTGTCTGTCTGTCTGTCTGACCCGGCCCGGCTTCACCCAGTCCCTGGTGGGGAGCATCTCATTTAATTCATATACGTAGTCATATAAGCTCTCCCGTTCCCGACTATCTGTCTGTCTGTCTGTCTGTCCCGGCCCGGCTTCACCCAATCCCTGGTGGGGAGCATCTCATTTAATTCATATACGTAGTCATATAAGCGCTCCCGTTCTCGACTGTCTGTCTGTCTATCTGTCTGTCTGTCTGACCCGGCCCGGCTTCACCCAGTCCCTGGTGGGTAGCATCTCATTTAATTCATATAAGTAGTCAAATAAGCTCCCGTTCCCGACCATCTGTCTGTCTGTCTATCTATCTGACCCGGCGTGGTTTCGCCCAGCTCCTGGCGCACAGTAACTTAAAAGAATGTCCTTCCACACACCATTCATTATTTTTAATGAAAATTGTTTTTAATCACCGACATGACAGTTGATAAGTTTTTTAAGCAGAAAAAGATGGGTTACAATGTTATGCATTATGCATTATTTTTATGAAAACTTTGAAAATGCCTTAAAGATTATATCATTATTTATTATAACTCATATGCCTGTAAATAACTATAGACAAAGAGTTTATAAAAAAAAAACCGCATTTTAACAGTATTTTAACAGGCGTGCTGCGTGTAAGGTATGCATAAAGTATGGACAACACACACAAAATTAACTTAAGAATGTCCTTCCAGACACCATGTGCTCTCTTTCACTAAAAGAGAAAATTAGATTTTTAACTAACATTTCATCTGAATCTGATAAAGGGCACACACACAAACAAATATTGTCTACATATATAGTAGAGGATATTGAAATATGGTACATGGCCAAAAGAAAAAGGGCAACCTGAAACTACTAAACGTAAATGCTGGGTACTTCAAAGGATAGGCTTCTTCTTTTTTTAGACAAAAAAAACACAACAACCTGCATTTTAACAGGCGTGCTGCGTGTAAGGTATGCATAAGGTATGCATAAGGTATGCACACAAACAACATTGAATGAAAAATGTGATGTTGCCACACACGCGGCCAACTTTGTTTTTTAAACAAAAACAAAATCGAGAATATACCCATTTAATTGTGTACTGACCTTCTCTCTGCCAAGCGAACGGAAAAACAAATGCTTCGATTACTTCAAAAGTTCCACTTCGAAAAAAAGTACAGAAATAAAATTCTGACGTATCTATCTATCTATCTATCTATCTATCTATCTATCTATCTATCTATCTATCTATCTATCTATCTATCTATCTATCTATCTATCTATCTATCTATCTATCTATCTATCTATCTATCAATCTATGTATCTATCAATCTATGTATCTATCTATGTATCTATCAATCTATGTATCTATCTATGTATCTATCTATGTATCTATCTATGTATCTATCTATGTATCTATCAATCTATGTATCTATCTATGTATCTATCTATGTATCTATCTATGTATCTATCTATGTATCTGTCTATTTATATATCTATCTATCTATATATCTATCTATCTCTCTATCTATCTATCTATCTATCTATCTATCTATCTATCTATGTATCTATCAATCTATGTATCTATCTATGTATCTATCTATGTATCTATCTATGTATCTGTCTATCTATCTATCTATCTATCTATCTATCTATCTATCTATCTATCTATCTATCTATGTATCTATCTATGTATCTATCTATGTATCTATCTATGTATCTATCTATCTATCTATCTATCTATCTATGTATCTATCTATGTATCTATCTATCTATCTATCTATCTATCTATCTATCTATCTATCTATCTATCTATATATGTGGAGCATCTCATTTAATTCATTGTCAATCAACTCATTTAAACTCAGGGGACGTAACTTAAGATATAACAATTATACTAAAAGTTATATCCCTTTTTGTCATATATTTTTACATTTTCTTATGTTCAGTCATGTAATTACAAAATTAAATTTTAGGAAGGTAATAGCTGATAGCTGATAGATAGAACTATCACAGTTGGTTGCACAGGAATGAAAGGAAAACGTGTAGAAAATTTCATCTCAATCGGTTGGACCGTTCGCGAACGCATGAAGGACGGAAATACATACATACATACATACATACATACATACATACATACAAAGATTTTTATATATATAGATAATAACGTGGAAACCAGAGTGATAATGAGGAAGATAATGAAGAGGAGTGGAAAAAAAGAGTGCGACATTGATAATAGACATTACAAGGTTTTATATGTGTGTCTCTTACCCTCCATAATCTTGATATCGTTGATAGACTTAGTTATGCCTGTGTTATAACCATAATAGATTTGTGAATTATTCTTATGTTATTGATTCATCCATACAGGGATACGTTGCTGAGACTGTTAGATCAAGACCCGACAAGAAGGGTTACTGTAGCAGCTTTCCTGGACTGGGTACGAGATGAAACCATCCATAGACACATCATCAGAGAGAACTAGAGAACCCATGACATGAAACCATCCATAGACACATCATCAGAGAGAACTAGAGAACCCATGACATGAATCCATCCATAGACACATCATCAGAGAGAATTAGGGAACCCATGACATGAAACCATCCATAGACACATCATCAGAGAGAATTAGGGAACCCATGACATGAAACCATCCATAGACACATCATCAGAGAGAACTAGAGAACCCATGACATGAAACCATCCATAGACACATCATCAGAGAGAACTAGAGAACCCATGACATGAAACCATCCATAGACACATCATCAGAGAGAACTAGAGAACCCATGACATGAAACCATCCATAGACACATCATCAGAGAGAATTAGGGAACCCATGACATGAAACCATCCATAGACACGTCATCAGAGAGAACTAGAGAACCCATGACATGAAACCATCCATAGACACATCATCAGAGAGAACTAGAGAACCCATGACATGAAACCATCCATAGACACGTCATCAGAGAGAATTAGAGAACTCAGGCTTGGCATATCCTAACTGTCCTTACATCGCAGCAGTGCTCTATCTGAAACAGCAGCAAAATGGTATCTAGGAAATTATATTGTGACACGGTATGTCTCATTCCAGAACATTTTAACAAGTTTATTCATAATCACACAGAAATATCTTTCAGTACATGTATGCAAACAGCGCTAGCTTATATTTGGGGTGTGAAAATAAGGACATGAGTCACGTGACTAATATTTAGATATTCAGTGTTGTAATAATAATTATCACATTCAGTAAGAGTCATACATTCACTTGTGTCACATTTTGAATAAGGGGAAGGGGGGAGGTTTAGGGAAAACAGCGTTAACATATCCATTCAGCAGTGATGTAGACTGTTATTGACGTTAAATCAAGATATAGTTTACAACGATGTAAGAGTTCAGCTATCGGTAAGTGTTCATAAGTTTATAAAGTGTAGCCATGTCTATGTACGTGGCTATGTCTAAGAGCTCAAATATGTCTCAGAGCTCAGTTATGTCTCGGAGCTCAACTATGTCTAAGAGCTCAGTGATGTTTAAAAGCTCAGTTATGTCTCAGACCTCAACTATATTTAAATGCTTAGTTATGTTTCAGAGCTCAACTATGTCTAAGATCTCAACTAGGTCTCCTAGCTCAGTTATGTCTAAGAGCTCAATTATGTCTATGAGCTCAGTTATGCCTGAGAGCTTTTATGTCTAAGAGCTCAATTATGTCTAGGAGCACAACTATGTATAAGAGCTCAGCTATGTTTAAAAGATCAGTTATGTCTCAGACCTCAACTATGTCTAAAAGCTCAGTTATGTTTCAGCGCTCAACTATGTCTAAGAGCTCAACTATGTCTCAGAGCTCAGTTATGTCTCAGAGTTCAGTTATGTCTATGAGCTCAGTTATGCCTGAGAGCTGTTATGTCTAAGAGCTGAATTATGTTTAGGATCACAACTATGTATAAGAGCTCAGTTATGTCTTGGAGGTCAACTGTATCAAGGTGTTCAACTATGAGCTCAACTATGTCTAAAAGCTCAGTTATATCTCAGAGATCAACTATGTCTTAGAGCTCAAGTATGTGGAAGAGCTCAGTTATGTCTAAGGGCTCAAATATGTCTTAAAGGTCCACTATGTCTAAGAGCTCAACTATGAGCTCACCTATTTCTAAGAGCTCAAATTTATCTTAGAGTTCAATTATGTCTAAGAGCTTAGTTATGTCTAAGAGATCAACAGTGTCTATAAGCTCAACTATGTCGAAGCGCTCAGTTATGTCTGAGGGCACCGTTATGTTTAAGAGCCTATCTATGTCTCAGAGCTCAACTATGTCTGAGAGCTCAGTAATGTCTCAGAGATCAGTTATGTCCAATAGCTCAGTTATGTCCAAGAATTCAACTATATCTCAGTGCTCTGTTATGTCTAAGAGCTCAACTATGTCTATGAGCTCAGTTGTGCCCTCAGCTCAGAAATGTGTTAGTATTTATCAACATGTGATCAGTCATTTATGTATAAAGGGATGAAAGTACAAATTATCTAAATGATAAAATTGTGTGTGTGTTTTGAACTCAAGCGTAGTCTGTAAACATGCTACTACTACTTCCAGTGTTCTGGACTGATTTGTGCGTGTGTATTAACTTTACCTATTACCAGTGTCCCTCGCCATCAGGCGAACCCAATCGACTTTAAGTGTACTTGTAATTTACGTCCCCAAGTCAAGGGCAAGGAGGATTGAACCCACCACCTCCGCATCAGCACACCGTATGTTTAAGAACGAGCGCTACTTTATGAGATGGATGACTAGTTCATATCCTCACTCCTTTCTTTGAGGTCAATTTAAGTCATTGCCAAGCACAAGTTTTACAGTTATCTAGCTACGGGGACTGTTGAACGCTTGAGAATGAGGCACACTGGTGATTGAGGTTCTACTGTACAAGGTGAATAATTTGATGGGTTGGCTTGTGGACTGGTTGACTGGGGGGTTGGTTGGTTGATGGGTTGATGGCCTGATTGGTTTGTTGATGTGTTGGCTGACTGGTGGATTGGTTGGCTTATGGATTGGTTGGCTGATTGATTGATTAGTTGGTTGGTTGATAGATGAGTGGCTGATGGTTGGGTCTGTTAGTTGATTAGTTATCTGGTTGGTTGGTGGGATGGTTTATTAATGGGTTCTTTGATCGATTGGTTGGCTGATTGGTGGATTGATTGACTGTTAGGTTGATTGACTGATGGACTGGTTTATTTATTGATATGTTATTTGGTGATTGCCTTTATTGGTGGGTTTGTTGGTTGGTAGGCTGGTTTATGTATGGCTTGTTTGATTGGTGGACTGGTTGATTGGCCTCGGTTGATTAGTGAGCTGGTTGGTGGTTGGTTGGTTGAGATGACTGTTGGGAGGTAAATTATATGGAAGACTGTGAGATTCAACTCTTAAGTCCACGGCATGATCGGGTCGTCCGAGCCCTGAAAGGTCAGGTTAGTAACGTTTCTTCCCACTCGAAAGTAAAGTTCCTTCTCCTCGGGAACTGAATCTCAAAGCTCTCCCCAACCCCAGGCTCAGAAACCATAGAGGTATGCAGTATCGGTACTTTAACTTCCCACCTGCCTGAGGGATTCTAGATTATGACCAGGTTATAATTCAACAGAACGCACACGGGCAGGCTGTAACTAGACCCAGGCTGGTCATGATTCCTTCACGTGTTCTGAGTGTTTCATTATCGACTGATTCTACTCCAGTGTCCGGGAGATTTTTACTGTATATAAGAATGGTATGTTTTTTTTTTTTTACTGAATGCCTTTTGTCAATGTAATGTAGTGCTGGTGTACTGTAAAAGTCATCAATGGGTCATATCATGGAGGGTGGCCTGTGGGTGATATCAAGAAGTGTGAACTATGGGTGACATCAAGTACGGCGACCATCGGTGACACCAAGAAAGGTTGTCGGTGGGTTCTATAAAGAAAGGTGGCCAATGGGTTGTATTAAGAAAGGTGGCCAATGAGTTGTATTAAGAACGGTGGGCAATGGGTTATATCAAGGAAGATGATTGATGGTGAGGACTGCTTAGGTAAGACCTCACCTTTATTTTGTCAGCCTTCACAGCATACACCAGCAATGGTAACAAATAGCGACTGATATTTTGATACTTGATTTTTGCATGTGCATCTTTGTTAATGAATTGTTATATCATTTCTGTATCATGAAATGAATTAACATAATAAATGTCACTGTATATTATATGTATGCTGACTTGGTGTTGTTTGTTTGTTTGTCTTTTTCTGCTTCCTCCTCTTCTTTTGTTTGTGTGTATTTTTGTTTGTTTGTTCTGTTGCTGCTCGTGTTGTTATCATAAATCTGTCTGTCTGTCTATCTGTCTGTCTGTCTGTCTGTCTGTCTGTCTGTCTGCCTCTCTGTCTGTTTCTATAAGGACAACTCATGTTGGTGCACATTTGGCACTTTTATATTTTGCATATCCCTTACAGGACGTTGCAGTTAGCAACACAATTTTTCAGCTGCTGTTGATGTACTAGGCTACCTGTCTGTCTACTCATTAGTCTCAGTAGTTTGCCATTGATTTCTGATCGATCGTCTCACATACCCCTAAGTTAACAACGCGGCGAGAACCGCTACCGATTCCTGCGAAGGTTATGTTACTCACGAGAATATACGGGATTACTGAGAAAGACGTTAACACCCTAGGACAGGCAGACAGGCCGTTAGGCACTAATAACAAAAACATTTTGAGTGTTATTCAGTGGGTTTCATCCTCACGAGACGTCCAGATTAATTGTTTATTTTATTAACTCCTTCAGTCTGAGAATGTGGCAGCAAGTAATCAACAAGAAAACTAACTACATAAAAAAAAACAAACAGTATGAGTGAATTACATTCAAAACAAATCATAAACTGTGTGGCATATTAAAACATACACCACCAATGCAGTGCTGATGATTCTATACAAACATGGAGGTAGCACCATATACACAATACACCTAAAGGAGTGGAAACCGTTGCTTAACCGACTTGACTATGTTAAAACACTTAGCCAGATGTCTCTAGTATACTCAGACCAAACATAAATGGTGTAATAACATAATGAGATTCTTTATACACATGATCAACAGCTGGTCAAACATGGTGTAATGCATGTACAGAAAGAGTTAAATAGAATCGATGTCATGGCACACAGGACACGCCCATATGCACTGTCTCCCTCAGCAGGTGTTGGAGTGGGTATATAGGTATTCTGATTGTTCCGTAACTCGCTGATTATCAGTACACCTACGTCATATCTGTCACTAAAGATACTAACCCACATCAAAGGTAACAGTTTACACCTGAGAAAAAAATCCTTACACTGGAGACACAAATTCTACACCAGAGAAAACAAATGGTGTCCGCCTGAGTGCTGGAGGCCCCGTGTTCAAGCGCCGGTTAGGGCCGGGATTATTTTTTTTTTTCACGTAGAGCTCTAGTGGGAAAACAAAAGGATTACCCTGGTCTCTGGGTAATGAGATCGGACGCCCGTGTGTATTGTTGCACTCGTAAAAAAAAAATCCCTTGGCAGTTGGAAATCGAAATAGACCAGCCTAACGGTGCTACTCGGGCAAACTTTCGAATTAGAAATCTACCCAAAGTATACCAGGATCCTCGCCGGTGCTACGGAGTTCGTGCACTGAGTTGAGTTTCATGGGATTCGGGCTTGAGTTATGAGATAACGGTGCACTTATGGATTACATCCGTGTGCCGTGATGTTGATCCGTCGACTAAACTAAACTAAACTAAACTAAACTAAACTAAACAATAATATTACACCAGAGAATACAATCTATCAACAAACAAATTACTTTTATGACAGATACATGTTACACCAGATAAGACGATCTCACATTGGAGAACATACACCAGAGAACACAATTTCCCACTGAAGAACTTACACCAGGGAAATCGACTTACACCGGTGAAAACTATCTTAAACCAGAGAAAACAAAATTTACCACAATGAAAACCATCTTATACCGGAGAATACAATCTCACACTGAAGAACTTACACCAGAGAAAGCAACCCCACACCAGAGATAAAAACCTCACACCAGAGACAACAACTCTACACCAGAAATCAACTTTACATAAGAGAAAGCAACCTTACGCTAGAGAAAACTATCTTACACCAAAGTAAAAATGTAGTATTGTTTCCTGTGTTGAGTTGAGGCAAGAACCGACATCGCTCGGTGCATTCTTATAAACGCTCTGTCATCATCTTCAACAGCCATCGTGGAGTTGCAATACTAATGGTGACCGTTGCAATCTGATTATATGTCTGTCTTGCTTTACCTTTGGTTGACGACTGTCGACCAGATCCCTGGCTGCTGCATTCTCTCTAGACCACGATAGTCCATCTGTTCTTCCGTATTAATGACATTCTCCCAGAGAGCCTTCATCACATCTGCCTTATCGTGCATCAAATCGCCATACCAGTGTCCTGAAGAAAAGATTCAGCGAATGCTAGATATCCATTAGTCCGCCAAGTCCTGTTCAGATTGTCTAGTCCCTCCGTTTGTGTGTTTTTCGAGAATATCTTTCAATAGAAAAGCATGGTAATAACAGATGATGGCCCAATTAAAACAAAAACAAAAAACAACAACAACCACAGAGAATAGGTAAAAATAGTCCAAAAAGGCTTTCAACAACATAAATCAGTATTAACATCTAGAGAGATTAATTCATCATGTGCCATGCTGATAAGCGTGGGCGGTCATGTTATGCAATCTCATACGATCACCAGAGAGATTACCACGCACTAAAACAGAATTGTCAAATGTTATGTATATTAAAACAGGCAAATATAAAGTCGAATAAAGACCCTGGAAATATGGATATACAGAAAAATACGTCGTAGTTCATGGAAACAAAAACAATCAAATACAGCGGTTCTAGAAAAACTGAGAATGAAATGAGACTTAATGAAAGATATAAAAAAGAGGCAAGTTAAATTTTTCGGCCAGGTTACAATACATACAACTCTATTTAAAAAAACGTACGGGGGGGGGGGGGGGTAGGGGAAGGGGTGATGAGTTAAAGTTTAATGCATGCGAGTAAGAGTTAGACAACGTTGTTGTTTGTACATCAAGAATGATGATGACAATTCATTTCATCCAGTGGGGTTGAAAGTATGGAGCCGTGAGTTCTAAGATGGCTGATAATGCCTATTTTGGCTCGAAATGTTCTTTGACAATGTGGACAAAGAATGCTTGACGTTTCTGGAGGAGGATTTTCTGCAGTGGTTTTTCTGTTCTGTCTTTTCTTCCCAGCTCTTGCAGTCCCTGTTGCCTCACAAGTGACTGCGCCCTTGCGTAATGATGCACGCCAGGAATTTCGGTCTCTGGCTGCAGTCTCCCAGGTGTCATGATGAATTCCAAAAGCATTCAGTGAGATTTTCAGAGTGTCTTTAAAGCGGTTCCTCTGGCCGCCTTGGGAGCGTTTACCACAACGCAACTCGCCGTAAAATAATTCGTTTAGGGAGCCTGTGATGTGGCATGCGAATCAAATGACCAGCCCAGCGAATCTGATTCTTCATTAGTATAGTGTGGATACTGGTCATGGACGCTCTTTCTAGGACTTCAGTATCTGGTATCTTGTCTTGCCATTTAATCTGCAGTAACTTCCTAAGGCAGACTGTGTGGAAGTGGTTTAATTTCCTAGCGTGTCGCTGATAAACAGTCCAGGTTTCACAAGTATATAGCAGTGTATATAGCGTATATATATATATATATATATATATATATATATATATATATATATATATATATATATATATATATATATATATATATATATATAGTGTGTATATATATAGCAGTGTGGATAATACAACTGCTTTGTAGACTTTCAGCTTTGTTTGCAGGCTTATTTCATTTCTGTCCCATACATTCTTGTACAGTCTGCCAAAGGTCGCGCTGACCTTGGAGATTCTTGCATTCACTTCGTCATCAATTGTGGCAGCTTGTGACACAATGCTGCCAAAATAGGTGAATTTGTCCACAACACTTAGACTATGACCATTCACTTTGATATTCGACACAGTGTGATTGTTCCCTGGAGCTGGCTGGTACATAACTACAGTCTTCTCCAAATTGATATTGAGCCCAAAGTTGGCACAGGCATGTGAGAAAGCTAAAACATTATGTTGCATGTCCGCCTCTGAGTTGGCGTATAGAGCGCATCATCAGCAAACAGGAGGTCTCTGAAGGTGTCTCTGTCAATTTTGATGTTAGATTTCAGCCTTCTGAGATTGAATAACTTCCCACCCATGCGGTAGTTGATGTCTATGCCAATGGCGTTGTTCTCGAAGGCATTCGTCAACATAGCTGAAAACATTAGGCTGAACAGTGTTGGTGCCAGGACACATCCTTGCTTCACACCATTGGTGACAGGAAAGGGGTCAGACAGTTCACCATTTTCCTGTACTCTTGCCTGCATGCCATCATGAAATAGCACCACTATTTGGACACACTTTCGTGGACAGCCATATTTTGCCATAATCTTCCACAGTCCTTCTCTGCTGACTGTGTCAAAAGCCTTGGTAAGGTCAATGCAAGTGGAGAACATTTTGCAGTTCTGTTCCTGACATTTCTCTTGCAGCTGCCATGCAGCGAAAATCATGTCAACAGTTCCACGTTCTTTTCTGAAGCCACATTGACTCTCAGGAAGAAGATTTTGATCGAGATGGGCCGTGAGGCGATTGAGAAGAATTCTGGCGAGTATCTTCCCTGCAATTGACAGCAAGGAGATTCCTTTGGTGGTTGTCACAGGATTGGCGGTTTCCTTTAGCGTTTGTAAAGGTGGACTATTGACGCGTCCTTGAAATCTTGTGGCATGGTCTCGTTCACCCATATCTTTGTAAAGAATTGGTGAAGCTGCTCTGTTAGGACTGGCCCACCTGCCTTGTATATCTCTGCTAGGATGGAGTCCGGACCAGTTGCCTTGCCGCTGGAAAGTTGGTGGATGGCTTTGTTTACTTCCAGTATGGTTGGCAGGTCATCAAGTTTATCATTGATGGGAACTTGAGGAAGGCAGTTGATGGTTTCGTTATCGAAGAAGGAAGTTGCATTTAAGATGTTGCTGAAATGTTCAGCCCAGCGCAGAAGGATGTCTTTTTTATCGGTGACCAATGTTCCCCCATCTGCACTGAGGAGGGGAACTATGCCTGGTGATGTAGGACCATAGACCGCTTTCAGTGAGTCGTAGAAGTTTTTCATATCATGTCTGTCAGCAAAGCCTTGAATTTCTCAGCTTTGCTGCTCAGCCAGGAGTCCCGCATGTGCCGAAGTTTCTGCTGCACTACTCTCTGAATGTTCTTGAAGGCATCTATTTTTATGTTGACTTCGGGTTATTCAAATGTGCCTTGAGAAGAAGATGTTTCTCAGCCAGCAATTGGTTGATGTCTTCGGAATTTTCATCAAACCAGTCTTTATGCTTTCTTTATGCTTTATGCTGGTTGGACCCAGGATTTCCATAGCAGTGTTGTAAATTATGTCCTTTAGGGCTCTCCACTCTGTTTCTGTATCCTGTTGAGCTGCAGCATTGGGCTTGAGGCGGTCTTCCAGCATATTTTCAAACGACAGCTGCATTTTCTTGCTGTTTATTCGGGTGACATTTAGCTGTTTTTTTTTTTATTTTGCATATTCACCCCTTGAGGACGCCGTGGTGGTTTGATGTGAATGTTTATTTTCGAGATAATGAGACGATGGTCTGTCCAACATTCGGCACCACACATGGATTTTGTCACCCAAAGGTCTTGTCTGTCACTCCTCCTGACGATGACATAGTCAATGAGGTGCCAGTGTTTCGATCGAGGGTGTATCCACGATGTCCTGTATCTCATGGGGTGATACATGCCGTTGGATGAAGAATGACTTGAGCGATGAATTGGATTAAATTGAGGAAGAGTTGCGCAATTCGTCGACCTCACTCTCTCGCCTGAGTCCATCTGAATCCAGTGGCAGGACAAGTCAAGACGGCTGGAGACGAATACAGGTGCAGTGGATGACCATGACGCTCTACGTGCCTTGTCGTGCTCATTACGTTCCACAACGCTTTGCAGGTAAACGCCGTCTTGCCGGTTGAATCAAAGACAACGTTACAAGATGGAAGATAACATCAAGAGATGAACGAATAGAAATCTTACAGAATGTACAGTCAGAGCGATAGACAGACACTGTTGGAGATCCATACAGCCAACAATCATTCTGGAGACGAAACCCATCTGTATGATTGTTCTTGGTTTTTGGGCGGGATCCTTCCTCCCCTGGCCCTTCTTACTTTGTAACGGGAAGCCACCCCAGCATGGTGACTGGCCCCACCTTCAGCTGCCGCAGATTGATTGCCTGGAGGGGAATCGAGCGACATTTTTGTCTCCTGGTGTTCACGTCGTTGAGGGGTCTATTCCACTCCACGGTGCTCACGGCCTAGGTAGAACCAATCTACTTCACTCCACGGTGCTCTCGGCCTAGGTAGAGCCAATCTCTTTCACTCCACTGTGCTCACGGCTAAGGTAGAACCAATCTGCTTAAAAGCATGACTAGGTAGGCGGGGCGAGACGTGGAGGCTGTGTTCGTCCTTGGTTGGGTTGTGGGCCTGACTAGGCGGCGCTCTGAAGTCAGAGCCACAGGTCATCTTACCGCGACGATTTATTCCATTCGTCGATCCAGTTGTTTCATAGCCAGCGCCAGGCTTGCACCGGGGCATCGCCACGTCGTGTCAGCATCCGGGTCGACAAGTCCTACACAAGATGGCCACCAGGAAATGTCCTGAGACGTAAGCGAGGGCTGCGAGATAATAATAACATTACCCACGGAGTACCGGTCGTTCTGTGATGACATGGGGCTAGCACCATACACCCAGCACACCTCAAGCCGTGTAAAGGAGTCCTTTACTTCCTTCGCTTTACACCGGTCTTAATACATTGTTAAACCAATACATAACCGGTCTGATTTCTGGTGTCTACACCTGGACTTTTCCAGGTCCAACGTCTCTTCGAATGATTCTGAAACCTTATTTGAGACAAAAATAAAAGTTATAACCCTTCCATTCTGTTAGTTTGTGTCCAGGTTCATTAGAGAGAGAAACCAACTTTATCTCTTGACACCTTCCTCGGTGGTTTTTCCTACCAGACACTTAATTAATGATCCAGTTTCCATTTTATCAGACTAAATTTACCACAGAAACACCAGCTTCTATTCCTAGTAGCATTTTATTATTGTTATTATAACTATTAATACTATTGTGATTATGATTCAAAACAATGTAGTCCGTTAGCAAATGTAAACACAGAAGCCAAAAATAATATGATGCAGGATTTATTGCCTGGTATATATCGCTGCATCTCTGCGGGTGCACACTGCAAAGTTGTATATCATAGGACATGAATAGATGAATTATATGTCGGTTGAAATACATAACTGTCTGGAATGTTGAGCATTTGTTATCCCCAAGATAATCGTAGAGAGAAAGACTGCACAGTGGTTGTGCGATTACAGTTGGCATAACAATACACCACATTCAAACATTATTATTATTAGTGTTGTTATGACGATGATTATTATTCTTTGAACTTTATTTTCATAATACTACTCGGAATAATATTTTCCCATAATGAATTCGACAACGAAGAATAATATGAAAATAAGAATAAAAATACTAGTATCAAAAATAATTCTATTTTTAATGTTGTTAACACTCGTTACTCCCTTCACTCTTAGTGTAGCTGCGTTATCTCTTTCGCTACTTTGGTCTGTGTTGTTTTGGCTTGTGTATATGCCACATCTGACATTGTGCCAATAGTAACAAGCACATCTAATGACCATAAATGGGTGTGGCCCGATCCCCGGTAGCAAATGGAGATTCATAGACAGATGCCAATTAAATGATTCAGTGCCATGGGCTCAAGACCCCCCCCCCCCCCCTCCCCCGCGATACACTGCAACGTAGGTAAATAGGCAGTAAATGGGTAGCAACAATAGGCAGTAAATGACAGTTTGTTAATGACAGTGTCAAACAAAAGTCGGTTTGGACCAAACACGGTGCACAATCAAATGAATAAGAGTTATAATTTGACGTTGCGTTCGCAGAGCATTGAAATTGCGGGAGATACCAAGAAACAAAACAGATAACACTATGATCCTTGTATGGCGATATGTCGTCCTTGTGATGAAATGAGGCGTAATTTGGCGATATAGTATGTATAGTATCCTTCGGCATTCGGGCAGTTAACAGCAAGGAAGACGCAGTGGAAAGCACGTTCAATAAAAAAAAAAAAAAAAAAAAATCCCCATTTAGGCGGAGTTTGTAACAATAGCATGGGTCGCAGATCGATACTGCCTAAACGGGAACCAGCATGAGAAGTAATGGTCACCTCCATGATACCGCCCACATCAGCCACCCAATGATGACTGGTCTATACACCTGCGACCATGCAGTCCGTACGGCAATGTGACAGGCCACTGGCTACAGCTAGACAGTACAACATGACAGAAGGTTACATCGTTGGTGACCAGTTCTCTTCTTCATTGCGTTTTTATTCTCAATTTCATCATCGTCATGTGTCATGCCGATAAGCGTGGGCGGCCATGTTTCGCCATCTCCCACGATCACAAGAGTCGTGGTTCAGCTCTGTGTTCTTGTCTAGACTATACTACATGGCCAAGCCATCCAAGAATTTACTTCTCTGCCTTCCCCTTGTTCTTTTTCCTTGAATCTTACCTATTGTCACCAAATTCTCCAATTTATTTTTTCTCATAAAGTGTCCAAAAATTGTGACTGTCTACGTCTAATTTCTTTAATCGGTTTACGGTTTTTATTTGTTTCTTCTAGGACTTGTTTGCAGAACATTCTGAAAATACACTGAAAACTATTCTTCTTGTGACATATTCACCATCCATCATTTTACAGCGCGTAAACATTTCACACCAACCCAGAGATTATCAAAACAATTACTGCACGATTAAGAATCGAACTCACCAAGTGACACTCATAACAGACAAATGCCAAGTTAAAAATAGGAAAGTTAGCGTCAACAGACTGGAAACCCATTGGGAGAAAGACGTCACGTTTATTGAAACCGCGCACTCCTCAATTCTCAGACTTAGGCGACAGCCGCAAAGCCTATGTGTCCAGCATTCAAAATTTTACAACCGGCAGTTTGATTCTAGTTCTGAGTGATGCCTTGGGGCCAACCTGACCAGAAAGAGGGAAGATGAGAGAAGAAGATGACCAACACCTGTGATGGAAGAGAACTCAAGCCTTGAGCAGAGCATAGGAAGCCTTCAGAGAAGCTAAACTGGCCAAAACTGAAGTGGATCCATCAGACAATGGACCCAGGCTTATCCACATCTCCCATTCACAAGGTTACATTTTTCCTTGCCACAAACTTCACCCCTCTCAGGAACTGATTTCCTGAATAATGGTTTACATTTTGACAAACTTAAACTGTACAACATTTTGATAAGTACCATATCTCACCACACAATGAATGTTATTTATTTATTGATTGACTGCGTTTGGTTCTATGGGTATTTTTCTATTTAATTCTGTATATGCCAAACAGATGTTGAAAAAAGAAAATGTTAATAGGCCAAAAGACACTGGCCCAGTCAATAATTCATTGAACTGTAGCTATATTCTTTATTAATTTGTCAGTTCAAATCTATCTGTTGATTCTCCATCTTGTTTGTGTAAAACATGTTGTAATGACCCCATATATTTGTTAAATGTTTGATTAACATATATACTTCACACAAAATGAATTAATTAATTAAAAGAAGGAAAAGAGAAATCGCGACATCTCTTGACTGTTCCAGATCCATGTTATATTTCACCTGATTCTTACTGAGAAAGTCTTTTCAGTCATTTTTCTTCAGCAATTAGAAGGGGGTTCGTGAGCTATTACCATTAAATTCCAGGTGAAAAGACAAGGGACAAACCTAGTGCTTACTTTTTCCCCAAAAGAGGACCACACACTCCTAGACAAATAACGAAATTCGAGTCTGTAAATTCTTCAAGGGTCGTATTCTTGATTTATTTGTATACAAGAAGTGGATGGGGCCCAGCTTCCTTTAACCGAAATGGGTCATGCACATTAGTGATTGCCAGTCCCTTCAGAATATACGACACTTCTAGAATGAGGTGACACCAGGACAGACAATGACTTATAAATCAACAATGTACTCAGTGTCAGGTCTGTCAGTTCCGCGTGCTGACCATATACTGAGGATGAGATCTGTCCCATGTGCAATCTGGAAAATTTGAGTAACTCACTAATTAACTGACCGACTGACTAACTGACTGACTGACTAAAGCTAACTAATTAATTAACCAACCAACTAATCAATCAACTAACTAACTAGTTGACTACCAAACTTATTAATCAGTTAAATAACTGACCAACTAATTATATATTTTGAAATCTTAGATGTGGTGACAAAATCCCTTCGTGGTTGACCTTTATTCTCAATTTCTGAAGAATGCTTAAAACAATCGGGAATCCATTTTAAGTTCTGTCAATAGAAGAATGTTAGGAAGCATGATAGAAGTTAATGCGGAATTCAAACCTGCAAGAAATTTGACACCTAAACATTTCCTACAGGAGTGTTCAACAAAGGCTACATCAAAAGAGCGGCTGGCCGAGTGGCTAGAACCCCGGACTCTCATTCGGGAGACCCGGGTTCGATCCCCCGGTAAGGCGTGGGCGTTTTTTTCTGTCAGGGGCAAATAGAAAATCCTAACCTGCACAGTTCGCGGCGGCTGCACTAGCCAGGCGGCCTTTATTCCTCAGGCTCAAAGACCTCTCTGCCATACACCGCAAGGTACTAAATTGGCAGTAAATGACAGTTTTATGACAGTTCAACAAATGCCGAAAAGAGCAAACTATGTTGGCCAACAGCCGCTCCATTATAAGACAAATTCCATGAAGATGTCAACAAGATTAAGCTGACTTCTGCAGTCATTGCATTTATTCATACCAGGCAATAAATTGTGCCTCATTTTGTTTATTGATTCTATGTTTACATTCGCTAACAGAATACATTATTTTGCATAAGAAAAATCGAAGAGGTTATATGACCCGTGGCTCTGACTTCAGAGCGCTGTCTAGTCAGACCCACAACCCAGCCTAGGGCGAACACATCCTTCAAGTCTTGTCCCGCCCAACTAATCTTGCTGTGAAGTAGATTGGTTCTCCCTTAGCCCTGAGCACCGGGGAGTGGAGTGCACCCCTCAACGGTGTGAACACCAGGAGACAGAAATGTCGCTGGATTCCCCTCAACGGTGTGAACACCAGGAGACAGAAATGTCGCTGGATTCCCCTCCACGGTGTGAACACCAGGAGACAGAAATGTCGCTGGATTCCCCTCCACGGTGTGAACACCAGGAGACAGAAATGTCGCTGGATTCCCCTCCACGGTGTGAACACCAGGAGACAGAAATGTCGCTGGATTCCCCTCCACGGTGTGAACACCATGAGACAGAAATGTCGCTGGATTCCCCTCCACGGCAGTCAATCTGCGGCAGCTGAAGGTGGAGCCAGGCGCCACGCAGGAGTTGCTCTCCGTTACAAAGGAAGAAGGGCGAAGGTGGGAAGCATCTCACCCACAAATCAAAAAGAATCAATCAATCAGGTGCCGTCGCCACAAAACAGGTTGGCTGCAATGGATCTCCAACACTGTGTGTCTCCCGCCCTGACTGTATATTGTATCAGATTGCTCTTCGTCCATCTCTTGAAGTTATCTTCCCACATTTGACAATTCTCATTTTTAATGCGTTATTAATCTCCATGGTGATCGTGTGAGATGGGACACATGACGACCCACGCTTTTCGGCATGGCACATGATGAATGAAACTCTCTAGATGTTAACACTGATTTCACGCTGTTGAAAGCATTTTTGACCATTCCATTCTCTTTTTAATTAGTGTTTCACTTGTGTCATCATCTGCTATGACATGTCTGAGATGGGAGAAACTTGCTACTTGTTATATTATCTCACAGTTTAATGTGATGATCATTGATTACCATCCTTTCCACTGCTAATTATCATAGTTTCAATATTTTTGGATGTTAAAATATAAGTCACAGTCTGCACTTTGCCTGTGTACATGGTCAACTAATTTTGGTAACAATTGCTCGCTTTCTGCTGCTAACACTATCATCAGTATACCTAAGATGTTTTTTTTTATTTTTCAGTTGATGTTAAGTCCAGGTTGTTCGACTTGTTCATACATTCTTCTGTATATAATTTGCAGGGACTTGGGGGCCAACACGTATCCCTGCCGTAAGCCTCTTTTTATCTCTATTGGCGACGAATTATAATTTATACAATGGGTGAAGTTGTGATATTCTAGTCTTATAATTTGATAGCATCTAGCATCACCCGCTCACACACCAGTGATCCGGAGTTCAATCCCGGGTCCAGTCCGGGATATGCACTACTGACGATCTCCAACGAGAGAAAAACTCGAGTCTAGTGCTTCCAATCTGACGTGGACAAGGCCCAAGGATCAGCGTTGCCAGGAGTTGGTTGTGCCCAATATTCAAACCTCAATTCTCGAGACGATAAAATGGTGTTATACCTCTCAATAACACACAGCTTGGACTGAATTTAAAGTCAATGTATTGCCCATGCAGCATGATCCCCCTCTCGGTCTGCCTAGCTTACCCCAGAGGAAAGGTAACACCAATACGTCTAGAAAAAGTCCAGCTGCAGAAGCTGCCGGATCAGCAAAGCAATACTATAACTGTCCATCTGTCGGAGCTTCGATCACAGACCAGTTTTCGACTAAGGCTTACGGACTGGTCTGCCCTGTCATGACATTTAGTATTTACGCTGCATTTCCTCACATAGGGTATGGCTTGTACCCTCCCATTCAACTCTTCCGTCCGGAGCCGTTGGCACAATGTGGGGTGCCGGGTTTGGTGAATGCCGCCCAACATTTGGCGCTAACAGAAAGCAGGTAGTACAGTCTACTGTCATGCGGTAGCTCAGACACATCGGACTAAGACCTATATATATATAGCCATAATAGAGACAAGAACATATAGCTGATCCAAGATAGGTGATTGTGTGAGATCGGGAACCATGACCGCCCATGCGGATAAAAATGGCACATGACGATGATGATATTGTAACACACAACGTCGGAATAGCAGAAAAGTAAAGAAAAGTAAAGTAAAGTAAAGTAAGGTAAAGTAAAGTGGAAAGTAACAAATGCTTCGTTAAAGTGTTAATAGTTTACCAATCTTTAATAGTTGGCAATTATCTATATTCCACAGGTGGTATGTCTCACTACAGGCACTGTACAGTGCTCAAGGCAGACAGCCTAAATTGTGTACCTAGAATGCCATGGGACGTAAAGACGGCCGGGCTAATACTGACCTCATCAGCAATCGAGTGCCGGTTGGTCTATAGACACATGTATCTACCATCGTGTGCCCGACGTGTCTTTAGGCGTGTTAAAGGTGTTTACAGACTGCACAGACCGCTCAAAATAAAACAAAAGTGTGCCTTCAAATGTTTGCCAGCGGCACGCCAAGAAAGCATGGCTACATACATCTGAGGATGTGGCGTTCTCCATTTACTGGAGGCCATGAGATGCCAAAGATCTTCATCTCAAAGAACTTCAAAGATCTCAGGGATTTAATTCCAACAATCAATATAACATTTAGAACATCACAGGCCAATTCGGGTGTCAAGAGTCCGTATCTCTCCAGCGGGACAGTAGTGACCACTAACTCCATTGTTCTAGTCCAGGTGTCGGCGTCTCGGCTGCGCGCGTTTTACACACACACAATTGTCGGCATCATGGCGTATTCTTTTAACTGGCTGGCTGTATGTTTTTATACTGATATCGGACGGAGGTGACACGTGATTACGGTTTGCATCCTTAATATTGCTGGTACATGCAAGGAAAGGTTTTATCTACAAGAGGATTAGTGGACTTTTGCCAAAGAAGTCGGTACGTGGCATTAATGCTAGCGTACTGTAGTATGACTTCATGAAGGCAACAATGACTTCCTAATTACCGGCAGAAACCATATATATATATATAGACCCTGCTCCTAGACCACTAATTCTGAACTCAGTGGTGATTGCAAGAGGTTGTGTTCTTAACTGTGGATCTGTTCGACATTTGGATATCTTATATTTACCAGTGGTGATTGCAAGAGGTTGTGTTCTTAACTGTGGATCTGTTCGACATTTGGATATCTTATATTTACCAGTGGTGATTGCAAGAGGTTGTGTTCTTAACTGTGGATCTGTTCGACATTTGGATATCTTATATTTACCAGTGGTGATTGCAAGAGGTTGTGTACTTAACTGTGGATCTGTTCGACATTTGGATATCTTATATTTACCAGTGGTGATTGCAAGAGGTTGTGTTCTTAACTGTGGATCTGTTCGACATTTGGATATCTTATATTTACCAGTGGTGATTGCAAGAGGTTGTGTTCTTAACTGTGGATCTGTTCGACATTTGGATATCTTATATTTACCAGTGGTGATTGCAAGAGGTTGTGTTCTTAACTGTGGATCTGTTCGACATTTGGATATCTTATATTTACCAGTGGTGATTGCAAGAGGTTGTGTTCTTAACTGTGGATCTGTTCGACATTTGGATATCTTATATTTACCAGTGGTGATTGCAAGAGGTTGTGTTCTTAACTGTGGATCTGTTCGACATTTGGATATCTTATATTTACCAGTGGTGATTGCAAGAGGTTGTGTTCTTAACTGTGGATCTGTTCGACATTTGGATATCTTATATTTACCAGTGGTGATTGCAAGAGGTTGTGTACTTAACTGTGGATCTGTTCGACATTTGGATATCTTATATTTACCAGTGGTGATTGCAAGAGGTTGTGTTCTTAACTGTGGATCTGTTCGACATGTGGATATCTTATATTTACCAGTGGTGATTCTAGCTAGTTTTGTGTTATTGCAACAAATATTTCGTGCCTTTTTAACATTCTTTGGATTTACTGTTGTAACTTTGAATAACTCGTATTTACGAGTCCATACAGCTAATTTATTCAGGATGTCTAATGCAGTTATTGGCGAGGCTGTGTACCTAGAATTAGACGTAGATTTTGTAAGAACTTTTTTCCAGCCTATTAATGTTATTGACAATGGAATGTGCGGAGAGGTTATTTTGGCAAAACCCTTGGAGGACTTAACACGGAAATGTGTCGTGAAAAAATTCAGTTTACTAACAGAAACAGAGGATAGATCAGAAAGAAATGAAAGAATATTCAAAAACGAGGTGAAGTTCATGCAAGGTTTGAGGCACCCATATATTGCTACTAGCATGCTGGCCGTTAAATGTCCTGGATATTTAGCCCTCTCAATGGATTACTATGAGGGACGGACATTGAATCACCATGTCAACAGCATCAGCATTGAGATGGCGGAACTGAGCGTTATACAAGTGGCCTGTGCTCTTCGGTACATGCACAGGAACAACCTCGCTCATCTTGACGTGAAACTGGAAAACATCTTTGTAGACGGTGAATTTAACTCCATTCTGGGAGACTTCGGCTTGTCAATTGTGTTGTCGCCCGAGCAGCAGACTTTGCCTAGATACAAATGCGGAGGTACACCTTGTTACTTTGCGCCGGAACGCAAGAGACGACAATCACCTGACACGGAACTTGACCCATACAAAGTAAGTCTAACACTTTAAGAACTGTTTATATGTTGTCCTGTAGCCTCTTGTTTGTTTCTCTTCGTTTTTATTTTATGTAAGACTGGTATGTACAAACAAAAAATGTCACAATCTGTGAATATCTTAGTTTCATAACCAACAGCAATGGTCATTGTTGAAAATCAGGTACAGCACGCTGGCCAAAGTAATGCATGGATTACACAGTATGAAGAACATATTGATAAGAGCGCTCGTTGTTAAATATCCTGAGTACTAATGTCGAGGTAGTGGGTTCAACCCTTTCAGGTCAGTTGGACTAAACTATTGACTTCTCGTCCTTGACTTGCGGATGTAAGTTACAAGTACCTCGGAAATTGGAGTGGGTTTGCCTGATGAGGACGGACACTTGTGATAAGGAAAGCTAACCCACATGCAAAAATCAGTCCAGTGATACTAGAAGTAGTATCAGATGTATGGACTTCGTCCTTATCTTCAACAACCAGCGAAGAGTCCCAATAATAATGATACAGAGTGCAATCAGGTTATGTTGCCGTCTAGTCATTCTTCAGAGTATTGAGTGTCGGCCAGATCCTCTAGTCACTGCCTGCTACACGACTCTCTCCAGGCAAAGATGGTGTGTGTTGTCTTCCACACTTTACATATGATCACAAATGGCCCTAGCCACATCTGCCTTATCGTGCACCATGATGATGATGATGTATTATTCACATTCTGCTCAAATGCAGGCTCTTCAAGTGTATCTATCTGTAATTTGTCTGTGGGTGTTTGCAAGCAATGTTTGAGCATTTCACTGACACCTGTGACAGGTGCCGAGCCCGTCTCGTGCATCCTTCTGATGTGTTCTGTTTCCGTGATCTCTGCCACTTTTCGTACGTTAATTGTAAGTCAAACAATGTCCATGTTGGAACTAAGGCCACGCCACAAATAGTGTACATGAGTGTCTTGTGTGCATGTTTCTAACTGATGTTCCGGGATACGTCAACTGTTGACAGCTGAGTATACACACACGTACATACAAGTACTGTAGTCTGATGCTGTCCTGGGATACGTCAACTGTTGACAGCTGAGTATACACGCACGTACATACAAGTACTGTAGTCTGATGCTGTCCTGGGATACGTCAACTGTTGACAGCTGAGTATACACACACGTACATACAAGTACTGTAGTCTGATGCTGTCCTGGGATACGTCAACTGTTGACAGCTGAGTATACACACACGTACATACAAGTACTGTAGTCTGATGTTGTCCTGGGATATGTCAACTGTTGACAGCTGAGTATACACGCACGTACATACAAGTACTGTAGTCTGATGCTGTCCTGGGATATGTCAACTGTTGACAGCTGAGTATATACGCACGTACATACAAGTACTGTAGTCTGATGCTGTCCTGGGATACGTCAACTGTTGACAGCTGAGTATACACACACGTACATACAAGTAATGTAGTTTGATCTCCCGTGTGTTGAAGGGGCCTGTGTTGGTTGACGAGGCGCTTTGTTTTCCCGATGTACCTCTCTCGTCTGTCTGTGCCGATTCTTACTCCCAAGTCTTTCATCCTGGACAGCGATGTGGATTCACTGACGTCAAAGTCCTCTGTTCTCGCCATATCTTTAAGGACGTTATTAACATCGGCACGATCCATGGGCTGGCCATCTACAGGGGGTGCAGAGCCAGCCAGTTTATCAGCTCGTTCATTTCCCTCGACTCCTGCATGTCCCGGGACGAAGATGAAGGTGACTTTACGAACAGCAGACTTCCTCAGCGACTCAGTCCACTGTCTACGTGTATATCCAGCTTCGATCTTCTGAATCTTGCTCATTTAGTCACTTAGTACACACGCGTTGGTATAATGCTGTGATTCCAGCCATATAAAAGCCTGTGTAACTGCCATCACCTCCATCGTCATGCTGATCGTGGTCATAGAGTGGGCACCACTGGATTCTTGAACTGTTCGGCCCGCTCAACGGGCTGTAAATGCCCACGCTTTCTCTGCTGCTTTACAACAGATCCATCTGCATAGATGAGCATTTCGGGGCTATCTGAGTGTTCATAGATGAGCGCGTTGACTTCTGCATTGACAGCGACAGGGTTCTGCTCTCTGCACCGTCTGTCGAGTGTGATAATGCAGGAGAAGGTACACTTAAAAGCTGGAGGCACCGCCACCCATTCCTTGCCGGGGTTGGTACTGGTAAGACTGCAGACCTGTCAGACGACATCTTCCACCCGACCCATCCATGATTTGCCTCTCTTTAGCCTGTCACCCTTTTCTCTGTATATAGCGTCATGCAGAGGGTGCTGCTCATCTGCACTTTTTTAAAATATGCACGAGCTCTCCAGATCTTGATCCTGTGTTCCATTGTCGGGAAGTCAAGGCGGTATCTCATTGCTACACAGCTGGTGTCTTTCGTGCAGCCCAAAATGATGCGGATGGCTTCGTTTTGTGCCTTGTCAAGTTTTCCAATCTGCGTAGGGCTGACAGTGAGGATGGCCAGAGCATACTCGATGCATGAAAGCACCAGTCCTTGGAACAGAAGTATTAGCAGTCTTTGCTCGATATTGGCAGCCGCCATGACTATCATTGCTGACAAACCTTTTAAAGCTTTTATAACATAATCGACATGATCTCTGAAGGACATGCTTCGATCAAGCCTCACGCCAAGATATGTCATTGACTGGGTTCTACTCAAAAGGCTCCTATTCATTCTTAATGCCGGCAGGTCTGTGTTCACAATATGGTTGTTTAGGGAGAACCATGTAACCGATGCCTTTGCAGGGTTGACAAGGGCACCTGCATCAGCGCACCATGAGGAAATTCGATCTAGTTCGCCCTGCATATCATTGGTAACCACCTATCTATCTCGACCCTGTCAGTACACGAGAATGTTGTCAGAAAATGATAGAGTCCTACCCTTCCCGTACAACTGTTGTTCAGTGATGGGCACCGTATACGCGTTGAATAGTACTGGTGACAGTGGTGAACCCTGCGGCAATCCTGGACATATCGTTATCGGCTCAGAAGACCAACTCTCGCATCTTAGCACCACCTTCCTTTGGAACAGAACTGCAGCTATCCATCGTACAAGGTAAGGGTGCGCTTTCAGTCTGAAGAGGGTTTGGATCATGTGCTCGAAGGATACTCTATTGTATGCGTCCTCTAAGTCTATGGCGGCCGCACGTGTCTCTTCTCTGACCTGAAATCCTTTGTAAACATCTTGAGCAAAGACTGCCGCATTCAGCCATGACTCTTTGTTACGTCTGTATCCTCCAAGTGTGTGCGGAAGCAGCCGAGCTAATCCAAGTCACAAGCAAGTCTGTGTGCTACAATTTTCTCCAGTAGCTTGCCAACAGTGTTCTGCATCGTAATGATTCTGTAGCCCCTTACCTTGGAATGGTCTTTGTTCGGTGTTGGCAGCGGCAGCAAATAGCTGTGTAGCCATTCCTCTTTGATCTGACCCCTCTGGATACTGGTGTTGAATTCTCTGGCCAGTTCTAACATGTCACCATCTGACTTCATCAGTAGGTCACCATATCGGATGCCGTCTGGGCCTGGGGCGGTGTTAGGTGATTTCTTGAGCATTGCACGTATTGTCTCAGCTATGATTTTGCACTCTTCGTCTGTCCCGACCCCCTCGCACAACTGAGAGAGTGTCGTTGTGGTTCTCTGTCTGGCGGGCTCGTCTTTCTGGTCAGTCTGCTCTATGTAGCGTGCAAGAAGGGCCTTACCTTTGTCGGCATCCGATTATTTCCATGTTAGGTCTGTGCCTTGAAAGTCTGGAATACCCTTACGTTGTGTGGCACCGTTCGTGCTCTTATAGAGGCGCCAGAATGTCGTAAGAGATCGCTCGGAGCACACCTTCCTGCAGAACTCGTCCCATTTCTCGGACTTGGCCTGTTTGGCGCAGGATTTGAATAATGTCATCGTCCTATGGACCTCAGTCTTCAGGTCCGCCAACTCAACCTGTGGTATGTTGGCCTTTCTAGCTTTATGCCAGTCTTTGACAGCTTGCCTCTTTCCCAGCCATGCCTTTTCGACCTCGCCATTCCACCATGGTGGCTGCAACACGTACATACAAGTACTGTAGTCTGATGTTGACAGCTGAGTATACACGCACGTACATACAAGTACTGTAGACTTGTGCTGTCCCTGGGTGCCATGTGTTTCATCTTCACATATCCCAGGCCACCACATCATAAAATTGGGTGTCCATCATTTATTCGCTACAGTTTCTTGCCACAAAATTCCCGGTAAATTATCCGTTGCCCATGTCATCAGATTTAGTCGATCCTACAGCTATGCAAAATGTTTCACGGCCTTTGCAGGACTTTGCGAATAGCTGGGGAGAGAAGCTGTGGACAAAAGAGACAGGCGGCATGGACAGATTACATTAAGACATGGCCAGAACAGTCTAACAGAATGTACAACGAAGGCTCAACACGGATATTTATGGTGGTCAGTTGCAGCCAGCCGTCATTGAAGATGTGACATAATTGATGACAGTCTTTGCCTGTACAGAAGGATTGTACACACACGCATGTATAACATATATCAGTTGTAAAATGTGTTACTGACAACGAAAGATGGCTGGTCTCAATTGCTGTAGTAAAACCTGTTTTATTAGGTCTCACCGTTGTCGTAAGACGTTTTGTTTGGTCTCACATTGTGTACTCATAGTAAGACATGTTTTATTGGGTCTCAAATGATTTAGCCAGACATGTTTTGGTGGGTTGTAATTGTTGTAGTAAGACATGTTTTGGCGGGTCTGAACTGTTGTAGTAAGACATGCTTTGGTTGGCCAACTATTGTAGTAAGACATGCTTTGTTCGGTCTCAACTGTTGTAGTAAGACATGCTTTGTTCGGTCTCAACTGTTGTAGTAAGACATGTTTTGTCTGGTCTCAACTATTGTAGTAAGACATGCTTTGTTTGGCCAACTATTGTAGTAAGACATGCTTTGTTCGGTCTCAACTGTTGTAGTAAGACATGTTTTGTTTGGTCTCAACTGTTGTAGTAAGATATGTTTTGTTTGGTCTCAACTGTTGTAGTAAAACATGTTTTGTTTGGTCTCAACTGTAGTAGTAAGACATGTTTTCTCGTCTCAATTGTTGTAGTAAGACATGTTTTGTCTCGTCTCAACTGTTGTAGTAAGACATGTTTTAAAACTGCCAATCTCCAGATGGACTCTTACTGCTTGGGCGTGGTGCTGTGGTGCTTGGTATTTAAACGAAGTCCTCACTTTGACACCTATTATTATCTTGAAGCCAGACGAAGACAAGATCTGCAGCCACTGATCAAGTAATGACATCTATTTCTATAATTCTTTACATGCACACCCACATACAAGCGCTCGCACACACCGACAACACACATAAATAGTCAGCTATCTGCCTGCCTGTCTGTCTGTCGCTCTATCTAGAGAGATGTGCTCCAAGTATATGTACTTTCTCCAGATCTGGTTTCCTTATACAGTTGAAATATTATAATAAGTGTAGAATATATGAGAGGAATCTTATCGTATGACATAACATCAACAATATAAGACATGCAAATGATACAGTATTGACAGCAGACAATGATCCTCGGTATTAAGTGGATGCTAAGATACGCAGTGAGCGACTAGGATTCGAATTACATTGTAAGTAAACATAAATGATAACAGATCGTGTATTAGATAGAGACATTAGAGCCAGACTAAATATTTTGGGCAGGCTTTAAAGGGAATTAATTTTCAAAAACTCAGACTCTAGTGGCAAACGTAATGGGAAAACAAGCAAGGGGAAGTCATCGAGATAAACGCAACCATGGCTTGGCCACACGGCTTGATCAGGACAAGCACGTTGAATTAACCACGACTCTGGTGAGCACATGATATGGCCAACTGTGACTCCTAACGCATATCGATAGGGCACTTGATGATGAAGGTTTATCTATCTACCAACCTGTTTGTTGGTCTGTCTGCCTTGCGTGTAAAGACGATGCTGAACTAAGCAGTAATAATAATGAAATCATAACCTGTAGCATAGCTTGGTATCGTTTACACTTGTGTAACGGGGCAGATACAGACATGGCAACATATCTGAGTATGTCCGTTTCCAAGTATGTCTGTCTGTCATTCTGAATGTCGGCCAGTCTTTATGCTATTCTGTCTGTCATTCTGTATGTCGGCAAGTCTTTATGACATTCTGTCTGTCTGTCATTCTGTATGTCAGCAAGTCTTTATGCCATACCATTTCATAAAACCCAACGCAAGGCGGTCTGCTGCCACATCACCCGTCGCTGTGTTTAGAACACGGTATGCAGGATTACGAACTGCGTCCGTAAATCCTTCTCCGCGGAGCCGGTTCAGAAATAGTAAAGAAAATAAATTCATAGGTACTCATAGAAGTAGAGAAAAGAAGAAGAGATCAGAGGACAGACTAGAGAATATAAACATATTTAGATGAAGTGTGGCCACATTGGGATTCGAACCCACGGCCACCAGATGATGAGCAGACGCCAAGAAACAGAACAAATAACACGATGAGCCTAGTATGGCGATATATCGTCCTTCTTTTCAAATGGGAGGTCACATGTAGCGATATATTATCATTCGGCATTGAAACAGTTAACCATTCTAATTCACCCAATGGGGATCGAACTCATGACCACCAGACCGGCAGGCGACGTCTAGCCACTACGTTAGCGAGATTCCCACATAGCGCCATGGGTCTGTTAGATGTATAGTAAAATAGCATAGGTCTGTTACATGTATAGTAATATAGCATCATTCTGTAAAATGTATATTAATTTAACATAGGTCTGTTAATTGTATATTAATGTAGCATAGGTCTGTTAAATGTATATTAATAAAGCACATGTCTTGTAAATGTATATTAATGAAGCATAGGTCTGTTAAATAGATGTTAATGTGGCATAGGCTTGTTAAATGTATATTAGTATAGCATGGGTCTGTTAAATGTATATTAATATTGCAAAGTCTGTTAAATGAATACTAAAAGAGCATAGGTCTGTTATATGTATGTTAATATAGCATAGGTCTGTTAAATGTATATTAAAGAAGCATAGGTACAATATCAAACACAAACAGATGGGATCCTGGATCTAGTATATTAGAATGATGCCCCTCTTGTGTATCTGTAGGTTTAGGTGGATACTAGACCTGGTTCTTAAGGACATGAATTACAAGTACCTCTGAAGTTGGAGTCAGTTCTCATAATGGCGAGTGTCACTGGTAATGGGGAAAGCTAATCCACAGGCAAAAATCTGTCCAGTGCACAAGAAGTAGTAGTATTATATATGGACTACGTTTAGTTTAAAGCAAACGAACCGGAAGAAAGAAAACCATGCCCTTTTCTCCCCTAATCTTTATCTGGAAATATAAAACAGAAATCAGATCACATGGAGGTGAGACTTTGTTTTCTCTTAATTACCTGAAACTAACTACTGCTTTTATTAAAGATAATAACGTGGAAACCAGAGTGATAATGAGGAAGATAATGAAGAGGAGTGGAAAAAAAATAGTGCGACATTGATAATAGACATTACACGGGTTTATATGTGTGTCTCTTACCCTCCATAATCTTGATATCGTTGATAGACTTAGTCATGCCTGTGTTATAACCATAATAGATTTGTGAATTATTCTCTTGTTATTGATTCATCCATACAGGGATATGTTGCTGAGACTGTTAGATCAAGACCCGACAAGAAGGGTTACTGTAGCAGCTTTCCTGGACTGGGTACGAGATGAAACCATCCATAGACACATCATCAGAGAGAACTAGAGAACCCATGAAATGAAACCATCCATAGACACACCATCAGAGAGAACTAGAGAACCCATGAAATGAAACCATCCATAGACACACCATCAGAGAGAATTAGGGAACCCCTGACATGAAACCATCCATAGACACATCATCAGAGAGAACTAGAGAACCCATGAAATGAAACCATCCATAGACACACCATCAGAGAGAATTAGGGAACCCATGACATGAAACCATCCATAGACACATCATCAGAGAGAACTAGAGAACCCATGAAATGAAACCATCCATAGACACACCATCAGAGAGAACTAGATAACCCATGACATGAAACCGTCCATAGACACATCATCAGAGAGAATTAGAGAACTCAGGCTTGGCATATCCTAACTGTCCTTACATCGCAGCAGTGCTCTATCTGAAACAGCAGCAAAATGGTATTTAGGAAATTATATTGTGACACGGTATGTCTCATTCCAGAACATTTTAACAAGTTTATTCATAATCACACAGAAATATCTTTCAGTACATGTATGCAAACAGCGCTAGCTTATATTTGGGGTGTGAAAATAAGGACATGAGTCACGTGACTAATATTTAGATATTCAGTGTTGTAATAATAATTATCATATTCAGTAAGATTCATGCATTCACTTGTGTCACATCTTGAATAAGGGGAGGGGGGGGGGGTTTAGGGAAAACAGCGTTAACATATCCATTCAGCAGTGATGTAGACTGTTATTGACGTTAAATCAAGATATAGTTTACAACGATGTAAGAGTTCAGCTATCGGTAAGTGTTCACACGTTTATACAGTGTAGCCATGTCTATGTACGTGGCTATGTCTAAGAGCTCAAATATGTCTCAGAGCTCAGTTATGTCTCGGAGCTCAACTATGTCTAAGAGCTCAGTTATGTTTAAAAGCTCAGTTATGTCTCAGACCTCAACTATATCTAAATGCTTAGTTATGTTTCAGAGCTCAACTATGTCTAAGAGCTCAACTATGTCTCCTAGCTCAGTTATGTCTAAGAGCTCAATTATGTCTATGAGCTCAGTTATGCCTGAGAGCTGTTATGTCTAAGAGCTCAATTATGTCTAGGAGCACAACTATGTATAAGAGCTCAGCTATGTTTAAAAGATCAGTTATGTCTCAGACCTCAACTATATCTAAAAGCTCAGTTATGTTTCAGCGCTCAACTATGTCTCAGAGCTCAGTTATGTCTCAGAGTTCAATTGTGTCTAAGTTCTCGACTATGTCTAAGAGCTCAGTTATGTCTAAGAGCTCAGTTATGTCTATGAGCTCAGTTATGCCTGAGAGCTGTTATGTCTAAGAGCTGAATTATGTCTAGGAGCACAACTATGTATAAGAGCTCAGTTATGTCTTGGAGGTCAACTGTATCTAGGTGTTCAACTATGAACTCAACTATGTCTAAAAGCTCAGTTATATCTCAGAGATCAACTATGTCTTAGAGCTCAAGTATGTGGAAGAGCTAAGTTATGTCTAAGGGCTCAAATATGTCTTACAGGTCCACTATGTCTAAGAGCTCAACTATGAGCTCACCTATTTCTAAGAGCTCAACTTTATCTAAGAGTTCAATTATGTCTAAGAGCTTAGTTATGTCTAAGATATCAACAGTGTCTATAAGCTCAACTATGTCGAAGCGCTCAGTTATGTCTGAGGGTACCGTTATGTTTAAGAGCCTATCTATGTCTCAGAGCTCAACTATGTCTGAGATCGCAGCAGTGTATCAGAGCGCAGTTATATCTAAGAGCTCAGTTATGTCTAAGAACTCAACTATATATCAGAGCTTGAACGCTTGAGAATGAGGCACAGTGGTGATTGAGGTTCTACTGTACAAGGTGAATAATTTAATGGGTTGGCTTGTGGACTGGTTGACTGGGGGGTTGGTTGGTTGAAGGGTTGATGGCCTGATTGGTTTGCTGATATGTTGGCTGACTGGTGGATTGGTTGGCTTATGGATTGGTTGGCTGATTGATTGATTAGTTTGTTGGTTGATAGATGAGTGGCTGATGGTTGGGTCTGTTAGTTTATTAGTTATCTGGTTGGTTGGTGGGATGGTTTATTAATGGTTTCTTTGATCGATTGGTTGGCTGATTGGTGGATTGATTGACTGTTAGGTTGATTGACTGATGGACTGGTTGATTTATTGATATGTTATTTGGTGATTGCCTTTATTGGCGGGTTTGTTGGTTGGTAGGCTGGTTTATGTATGGCTTGTTTGATTGGTGGACTGTTTGATTGGCCTCCGTTGATTAGTGAGCTGGTTGGTGGTTGGTTGGTTGAGATGACTGTTGGGTGGTAAATTATATGGAAGACTGTGAGATTCAACTCTTAAGTCCACGGCATAATCGGGTCGTCCGAGCCCTGAAAGGTCAGGTAGTGACGTTTCTTCCCACCCGAAACTAAAGTTCCTTCTCCACGGGAACTGAATCGCAAAGCTCTCCCCACCCCCAGGCTCAGAAACCATTGAGGTATGCAGTATCGGTACTGTAACTTCCCACCTGCCGGTCTCTCTGGCTGTGGGGTTACAACACTTTCTCTCTGTAATCCCGTTTATCACGCAGAGTCTCGTAGCGGAGCGAGAGCTGAGGCGGTTCGACCCCCGCTCGTGACTTGCGGGATACTGAGCCGGCCGCTCAGAAAGCAATGGCAAACTACTGAGCGTTATCTTGCCAAGAGATCAACATACAGCTGAAAGATGCTGGTGTTGACAGCTAAGTCCTGTAAAGGATATGCTTAAAAAAAAAAAAAAAAAAAAAAAAAAAAAAAAAAAAAAAAAAACTTCCCACCTGCCTGAGGGATGCTAGAACATGACCGGGTTATAATTCAACAGAACGCACACGGGCAGGCTGTAACTAGACCCAGGCTGGCCATGATTCCTTCACGTGTTCTGAGTGCTTCATTATCGACTGATTCTAATCCAGTGTCCGGGAGATTTTTACTGTATATAAGAATGGTATTTTTTTTTTTTTACTGAATGCCTTTTGTCAATGTAATGGAGTGCTGGTGTACTGTATAAGTCATCAATGGGTCATATCATGGAGGGTGACCTGTGGGTGATATCAAGAAGGGTGAACTATGGACGACATCAAGTACGGCGACCTTCGGTGACACCAAGAAAGGTTTTCGGTGGGTTCTGTAAAGAAAGTTAGCCAATGGGTTGTATTAAGAAAGGTGGTCAATGGGTTGTATTAAGAACTGTGGGCAATGGGTTATATCAAGGAAGATGATTGATGGTGAGGACTGCTTAGGCAAGACCTCACCTTTATTTTGTCAGCCTTCACAGCATACACCAGCAATGGTAACAAATAGCGACTGATATTTTGATACTTGATTTTTGCATGTGCATCTTTGTTAATGAATTGTTATATCATTCCTGTATCATGAAATGAATTAACATAATAAATGTCACTGTATATTATATGTATGCTGACTTGGTGTTGTTTGTTTGTTTGTCTTTTTCTGCTTCCTCCTCTTCTTTTGTTTGTGTGTATTTTTGTTTGTTTGTTCTGTTGCTGCTCGTGTTGTTATCATAAATCTGTCTGTCTGTCTGTCTGTCTGTCTGTCTGTCTGTCTGTCTGCCTGCCTGCCTGCCTGTCTGTCTGTCTGTCTGTCTGTCTGTCTGTCTGTCTGTCTGTCTGTCTGTCTGTCTGCCTGTCTGTCTGTCTGTCTGTCTGTCTGCCTGCCTGTCTGTCTGTCTGCCTGCCTGCCTGTCTGTCTGTCTGTCTGTCTGTCTGTCTGTCTGTCTGTCTGTTTCTATAAGGACAACTCATGTTGGTGCACATTTGGCACTTTTATATTTTGCATATCCCTTACAGGACTCTGCAGTTACCATCACAATTTTTCAGCTGCTGTTGATGTACTAGGCTACCTGTCTGTCTACTCATTAGTCTCAGTAGTTTGCCATTGATTTCTGAGCGATCGGCTCACATACCCTTAAGTTAACAACGCGGCGAGAACCGCTACTGATTCCTGCGAAGGTTATGTTACTCACGAAAATATTAGGGATTACGGAGAAAGACGTTAACCCCTAGGCCAGGCAGAAAGGCCATTAGGCACTAATAACAAAAAAATTATGAGTGTTATTCATTGGGTTTCATCCTCACAAGACGTCCAGATTAATTGTTTAATTCATTAACTCCTTCAGTCTGAGGATGTTGCAGCAAGTAATCAACAAGAAAACTAACTACAAATAAAACAGTATGAGTGAATTACATTCAAAACAAATCATAAACTGTGCAGCATATTAAAACATACACCACCAATGCAGTGCTGATGATTCTATACAAACAGGGAGGTAGCACCATATACACAATACACCTAAAGGAGTGGAAACCGTTCCTTAACTGACTTGACTATGTTAAAACACTTAGCCAGATTTCTCTAGTATACTCAGACCAAACATAAATGGTGTAATAACATAATGTGATTCTTTATACACATGATCAACAGCTGGTCAAACATGGTGCAATGTAGGTACAGAAAGAGTTAAATAGAATCGATGTCATGGCACACAGGACATGCCCATATGCACTGGCTACCTCAGCAGGTGTTGGAGTGGGTATATAGGTATTTTTATTGTTCCGTAACTCGCTGATTATCAGTACACTTACGTCATATCTGTCACTAAAGATACCAACCCCACATCAAAGGTAACATTTTACACCTGAGAATAAATCCTTACACTGGAGACACAAATTCTACACCAGAGAAAAAACATCTTCTAGACCAACAAAATGCTCACATCAGAGGGAGAATAATTCCCAACAAATCAAAACAACACGAAATGTTACACCAGAAAAATCATCTTAATCTAGAGAAAACAGATTACATCAGAGAAGAAACCAAAGATCTTACATTAGAGAAAAACATTTACACCATAGAGTGCTGGAGGCCCCGTGTTCAAGCTCCGGTCAGGTCAGGGATTTATTTTTTTTGTCACGTAGAGCTCTAGTGGGAAAAATAAAATTCCACTGGTCTCTGGGTAATGAGATCGGGCGCCCGTGTGTATTGTTGCGCTCGTACAAAACATCCCTTGGCAGTTGGCAATCGAAATAGACCAGCCTAACGGCGCTTCCCTGGCAAAATTTCGAATTAGAAATCTACCCAAAGTATACCAGGATCCTCGCCGGTGCTACGGGGTTCGTGCACTGGGTTGAGTTTCATGGGATTCGGGCTTGAGTTAGGAGTATAACGGTGCACTTATGGATTACATCCGTGTGCCGTGATGTTGATCCGTCGACTAAACTAAACTAAACTAAACTAATCTAAACAAAACTAAACTAAACTAAACAATAATATTACACCAGAGAATACAATCTATCAACAAAGAAAATACTTTTATGACAAATGCATGTTACTCCAGATAAGACGATCTCACATTGGAGAACATACACCAGAGAACACAATTTCACACTGAAGAACTTATACCAGAGTAAACAATCTTACACAAGGGAAAACGACTTACACCGGTGAAAACTATCTTAAACCAGAGAAAACAAAATTTACACCAATGAAAACCATCTTATACCGGAGAATACAATCTCACACTGAAGAACTTAGACCAGAGAAAGCAACCCCGCACCAGAGATAAAAACCTCACACCAGAGACAACAACTCTATACCAGAAATCAACTTTACATAAGAGAAACAACCTTACGCCAGAGAAAGCATTCCCACAACAGAGATAAAACCTTCACACCAGAGACAACAACATTACACCATAGAAATCGACCTTACATAAGAGAAAACAACCTTACGCCAGAGAAAACTGTCTTACACCAAAGTGAAAATGTAGTATTGTTTCCTGTGTTGAGTTGAGGCAAGAACCGACATCGCTCGGTGCGTTCTCATAAACGCTCAGTCATCATCTTCAACAGTCAGCGTGGAGTTGCAATACTAATGGTGACCGTTACAATCTGATTATATGTCTGTCTTGCTTTACCTTTTGTTGACGACTGTCGACCAGATCCCTGGCTGCTGCATTCTCTCTAGACCACGATAGTCCATCTGTTCGTCTGCATTAATGACATTCTCCCAGGGAGCCTTCATCACACCTGCCTTATCGTGCATCAAATCGCCATACCAGTGTCCTGAAGAAAAGATTCAGCGAATGCTAGATATTCATTAGACCTGTTAAGATTGTCTAGTCCCACCGTTTGTGTGTTTTTCGAGAACATCTTTCGATAGAAAAGCATCGTAATAACAGATTATGACTTTTGTGACAGACTTTTGTGGTGGCATTCACAATGTTTGCATGCCTCTTTCCATTCAGCAGGGGCAACTTAATGGTCGTGAGTCTGTCGTTTATAGCCTTTGTGAATCCAGCTAGTTTGCCGACCAGGGCCGACTTAATGGCAAATCCCACACCGTATTGGCGTCTTTCCTCGCTTTTTCTTCCACTCCAGAAAAATGAGTAGCCGGCACCTATTTCACATATTTGGCTTTCTTCTGCAAGTCGTGTCTCGCTCAAGGCTGCAATGTCGATGTTGTACCTGCCCAGCTCTCTCCCAATCAGTGCTGTTCGTCTCTCTGGACCCGACGCGCCATCTCTGTCAAGTAGGGTGCGTACATTCCAAGTTTCGATTGTTAAGGGAATATGGTTTGTTCTTTTAGCTTTACCTGTGTTCTCTTTGTTTGTATGTCGACCGCAGTTTAGGGTACCCACCAACCGCGGCTAGCTGGTTAGGTAGTGATGGAGCAGACAATGTTTAGGGCACTTTTTCTAGCCCCTTCCTCATGCTATGGAGGTGAGCAGTGTGTTCCTATAGAGGGCTGCTCAGTCGCTCAGGGGGCTGCCGAATTCGACTGCTGTTCCGGCCAGTAGAAGACGAGCATATGACCTGAGCCACCTGTGTGCAGGTCTGCGACTACGGCTGCCAGCGTACCCACGCCTGCCGCTCGCCTATCGCCACAGGGCTTGAAGGTTGGTACATGACGTTGGAGGAAGAATGACTTGAGCGATGAATTGGATTAAAGTGAGGAAGAGTTGCGCAATTCGTAAATCTGAATCCAGTGGCAGGACAAGTCAAGACGACTAGAGACGAATACAGGTGCAGTGGATGACCAGGGCGCTCTACGTGCCTTGCCGTGCTCATTACGTTCCACAACGCTTTGCAGGTAAACGCCGTCTTGCCCGTTGAATCAAAGACAACGTTACAAGATGGAAGATAACATTAAGAGATTGACGAATAGAAATCTGTCAAAATATTAAGTCAGGGCGAGAGACAGTCACTGTTGGAGATCCATACAGCCAACAATCATTCTGGAGACGGCGCCCATCTGAATGATTGTTCTTGGTTTTTGGGCGGGATCCTCCCCTGGCCCTTCTTACTTTGTAACGGGAAGCCACCCCAGCATGGTGCCTGGCTCCACCTTCAGCTGCCGCAGATTGATTGCCTGGAGGGGAATCGAGCGACATTTCTGTCTCCTGGAGTTCACGTCGTTGAGGGGTCTATTCCACTCCACGGTGCTCACGGCCTAGGTAGAGCCAATCTGCTTCACTCCACGGTGCTCATCGCTAAGATAGAACAAATCTGCTTCACTCTACGGTGCTCACGGCCTAGGTAGAACCAATTTACTTCACTCCAAGGTGCTCACGGCTAAGGTAGAACCAATCTACTTCACTCCACGGTGCTCACGGCTAAGGTAGAACCAATCTGCTTCACTCCACGGTGCTCATCGCTAAGATAGAACAAATCTACTTCACTCTACGGTGCTCACGACCTAGGTAGAACCAATCTACTTCACTCCAAGGTGCTCACGGCTAAGGTAGAACCAATCTGCTTAAAAGCATGACTAGGTAGGCGGGGCGAGATGTGAAGGCTGTGGTCGTCCTTGGTTGGGTTGTGGGCCTGACTAGGCGGCGCTCTGAAGTCAGAGCCACAGGTCATCTTACCGCGTCGATTTATTCCATTCGTCGCTCCAGTCGTTTCATAGCCATCGCCAGGCTTGCACCGGAGCTTCGCCACGTCGTGTCAGCATCCGGGTCGACAAGTCCTACACAAGATGGCCACCAGGAAATGTCCTGAGACGTAAGCGAGGACTGCGAGATAATAATAACATTACCCACGGAGTACCGGTCGTTCTGTGATAATATGGGGCTAGCACCATACACCCAGCACACCTCAAGCCGTGTAAAGGAGTCCTTTACTTCCTTCGCTTTACACCGGTCTTAATACATTGTTAAACCAATACATAACCGGTCTGATTTCTGGTGTCTACACCTGGACTTTTCCAGGTCCAACGTCTCTTCGAATGATTCTGAAACCTTATTTGAGACAAAAATAAAAGTTAAGTCCCTTCCATTCTGTTAGTTTGTGTCCAGGTTCATTTCATTCTCCATGTTCCTTCCTCTGTGGTTTTTCCTACCAGACACTTAATGATCCAGTTTCCATTTTATCAGACTAAATTTACCACAGAAACACCAGCTTCTATTCCTAGTAGCATTTTATTATTGTTATTATAACTATTAATACTATTGTGATTATGATTCAAAACAATGTAGTCCGTTAGCAAATGTAAACACAGAAGCCAAAAATAATATGATGCAGGATTTATTGCCTGGTATATATCGCTGCATCTCTGCGGGTGCACACTGCAAAGTTGTATATCATAGGACATGAATAGATGAATTATTTGTCGGTTGAAATACATAACTGTCTGGAATGTTGAGCATTTGTTATACCCAAGATAATCGCAGAGAGAAAGACTGCACAGTGGTTGTGCGATTACAGTTGGCATAACAATACACCACATTCAAACATTATTATTATTAGTGTTGTTATGACGATGATTATTATTCTTTGAACTTTATTTCCATAATACTACTCGGAATAATGTTTTCCCATAATGAATTTCGACAATGAAGAATAATATGAAAATAAGAATAAAAATACTAGTATAAAAATAATTCTATTTTTAATGTTGTTAACACTCGCTACTCCCTTCACTCTTAGTGTGTCTGCGTTATCTCTTTCGCTACTTTGGTCTGTGTTATTTTGGCTTGTGTATATGCCACATCTGACATTGTGCCCATAGTAACAAGTACACCTAATGACCATAAATGGGTGTGGCCCGACCCCCGGTAGCAAAGGGAGATTCATAGACAGATGCCAATTAACTGATTCAGTGCCATGGACTTAAAACCCTCCCCCTCCCCGCGATACACTGCAACGTGGGTAAATAGGCAGTAAATAGGCAGCAAAAATAGGCAGTAAATGACAGTTGTTAATGACAGTGTCAAACAAAAGTCGGTTGTCGACCAAACACTGTGCACAATCAAATGAATAAGAGTTATAATTTGACGTTGCGTTCACAGAGCATTGAAATTGCGGGAGATACCAAGAAACAAAACAGATAACACTATGACCCTTGTATGGCGATATGTCGTCCTTGTGATGAAATGAGCGGTAACATTTGGCGATATAGTATAGTATCCTTCGGCATTGGGGCAGTTAACAGTTAGGAAGCACACTTTAAAAACAAAAAAATCCTCATTTAGGCGGAGTTTGTAACAATAGCATGGGTCGCAGGTCGATACTGCCTAAACGGGTACCAGCATGAGAAGTAACGGTCACCTCCATGATACCGCCCACAGCAGCCACCCAATGATGACTGGTCTATAAACCTGCGACCATGCAGTCCGTACGGCAATGTCAAAGGCCACGGGCTACAGCTAGACAGTACAACATGAGATAAGGCTACATCGTTGGTGACCAGTTCCCTTCGTCATTGCATTTTTATTCTCAATTTCATCATCATCATGTGCCATGCCGATAAGCGTTGGCGGCCATATTTCGCCATCTCACACGATCACCAGAGTCGTGGATCAGCTCTGTGTTCTTGTCTACACTATACTACATGGCCAAGCCATCCAAGAATTTACTTCTCTGCCTTTCCCTTGTTCTTTTTCCTTGAATCTTACCAATTGTCACCAAATTCTCCAATTTTTTTTCTCTCATAAAGTGTCCAAAAATTGTGACTGTCTACGTCTAATTTCTTTAATCGGTTTACGGTTTTCAATTGTTTCTTGCAGGACTTGTTTGTAGAACATTCTGAAAATACACTGAAAACTATTTTTCTAGAATGAGTTGACACCAGGGCAGACAATGATTTATAAATCAACAATGTACTCAGTGTCAGATCTGTCAGTTCCACGTGCTGACCATATACTGAGGATGAGATCTGTCCCATGTGCAATGTGGATAATTTGAGTAACTGTGACAAGATGGCCTCGGGTATTGAGAGTTAACCACACCCGAGGTGTCTCTAGCACTCCCCTGTATTCTGACCCCAGGGGCTGGACAGGTAGATACACTGTTTAGCTGTTAACCTGGTATTAGTTAATTCTGTCTACAAGCCCCTCCAGATTCTAGACCCTCACTATCTACCTTCTCCCTTGGGACAATGAACACTGAGCCAACGTCCTGGACCACACTCAATAATTGTACAAAGAGTAAGTCAACATGTACAAAGTTCAATGTGCTGACTTATTATTATTTTTTATTGTTTGTAAATAAACGTTTATTTGGTACAAAGCAGTTTGTATTTACAAGTTGCATTGTGTGTGATTGTCATGGAACGGCTGAGAATTCACCTAGCAAAACTCCCAAAAGTCAAATTCCCCTTTTCAGTAAGAGTAGAACAGCCGATCTAGTCGAAGGGATACAACCGAGGTATTAATGTACCCCACGCAAGGGCGATTGGTGGCCCTTGACTTCTAGACTATTCTGGTGAGTGATGCTCAACCCAACCGGGTCCGTTAACGCATGCGCAATAACCGTCTCAGAACAAAGACCGGCTCAGTTGAGATCCGGCATAGCTAGCAAGACGGTGTGGTTGGACGACTGTGTGAATTCGTAAATGGGAAAGAGGAAGCCAGTGTCTTGCTGTTTATCAAAGAAAACTGACAGAACGTCCAGTGTTGGGACGGGAGCTCCTCAATTCTGAATACACAGTTTGGCGTAAGGTACGTGAAACATATTTAGATAAATAATGTGTGTCGTTACCGCGTTGAACCGAAGCTGTTCGACCACATGTCCGCCCGGCGCACAAAGGTCAGTCAGGGGTGAACCTGTGGGCTTGTGTTTTCACTTAACACTGCAGGCTAGTTGAACGCGGTGGCTTGTAGGCCTGGTTTTCCGTTACAATTGTACAAGTGCGTGAATGCGTGTTATCGCCGCTACAAGAAGTTAGGTAAACTTAAGACAGGCCCAATAGTGTTAGTAGTCCGAGTTCACTCCTGGGCGGCCTTAGAACTCTAACATAGTCGACACAAACGGAAGTTGGCGAAGGCGTTGTAGAACATAGGTCGAGTGAGGTATCAGGGAACTCGGCCCAACTAGACGAAACACATGCGAAGGTCGCCGGACGTGTCGAAGGTTATTCGAAGGACATTGCGGGTGTCTAAGTTCGAATTCTTTGGTGTGGCGACCACTGGCTTTGCTGAGCTTTCCTCTTACTCTTTATGTTATTGGTTGCCGTGACGGAACACCATCTTGATATACAGTTGGTTCCCGAGAGGTTGACACTGGAGAAACTGGGGAATGCGACAGTGCTGGTCACAACCAGCTGAACACCGTTCCAATTGCTCTGACCCTAACTAGGGGAGGAGGGAACGGGATGTGGACTTCCGCTACAGGGGGATTTCCCTGTATAATCTATTACATTCCTGGATCAGAGCTAGAGCTCCAGGAGACCTGGTGTATAGTAGGTAATCCTAAAATCGAACCAGGGAGAGGGGGCTACCTCCGAGGGAGGGGAATTCGGTGGTCACCGGCTCTCCTACAGAGCCATTCTGTCTCTAGGTACCTTTAACCTACTAACCTGGTATATTGTGTCCTTAGAAGTCTTTTTTAGGACAGAAGGATTTCGCCGACACCATGACCAGATACACAGCCCTACCTTGGGCGGGTTCGAGACGGAGGACGGTTCAGCCAGCACTTGTTAGGACCCAGACCTAGTTCAGTTTTGGCAGTGGATCCTGGTCTGTGAGGCTGCCGGCCGGGTCATGGCGACACCGGCCTATGCTGAGTACACATAGGTAACGTGTACCTCTGGGGGTAAGTCTGTGTCACGATATTCACACATGGTGTTGTCTTTGGCAGGTTCTACTTTCTGAGAGACTTACGTGAGTGGACCAGAGGAAGATGACTTGGTGAAGGCTGCTAAATGGCTGGCTTACCTATGTGACGTGAAGTGAGGCTTCTACACCACACCACGTGCCGGGAAGTCACTGCGCCACAGTCCAGTCCCGTCTTACCCGCTAAATGATATTCAGTCAGTCCACCAAGTATTATGATGGCTACACACGGGCGAGTATCGTGTCCTCTTGTCTGTGAACATTTTTGACAGTGTGACCCACTAGCCAAACGGGTAGAGAGGAACTACCTTACCCTTTATTTGAGAATGGCCTGCTGTTCCGGGAAGAGTTTACCCGTTCGTACTAGGAACATTGGTGACCTTCATTACAGGGTCACGAGCTACCAGTACTGACTTTGAGTGACAGAGTCAACTTGAACTGTGCCAACTTTCTGTGCTTATAGGCCCAGTTATACCCATCCTGATCCCATTAGAGACCAACATCTGTTCCCAGAACACTTGACATTGTTAACTGTGTGTGAAATGTTATGGTGGCTTCTTAGGACCGTTGTCTAGCACAGGCCTTACCAGTGAAGCTTGAAGGACAGGCCTGCAGAACGTCTCCAGGGATGTTAGTCTGGAGTCATCACGTACCACCGCAACTTGGAGTCACCACATTGACGTGCTAGTCATTTCAGCTGAGTCCACCTCTCGGCAGAGATATTCCACGCTACGTGTGCAGATGAGTGACCTCTTTAACCTTGTGGTATCGTAACCAGTGTACAGTGATGAGTGAGACGGCCTGAGGCTAATCCAGACAGCCTTTTCTTCTATCACCTGGCGGAGGCCAGGATTCTCTCATGAACATTCCCTTTGTTGATAATCCTCTTGTACATTATATCATCTAGTCATTATGTGTAGACACCAGAGTCGTGTCATCTGTTCTGGATGAGAGGTGAAAAAGGTATTGTCCAGCGGTTGATAGTGAGAGAGACAGGAATCCAAGGACTGGTGGGGTCTGTAGACTGAGATTTATTGTATTCCCAGAGTGCATCTATCCCGTTATTAAGATGTAATAGTATGCTTCCCTCACCCCAGGAAATACTACGACATTATTTGGGGGCTCGTCCGGGAGATTGATGAGACAGCTCTGGTGATTAGGGTTAGGACCTTTCATTCCTAGTGTCTCTATTCAGGTCTACATAGGTCTTTGGTCCTGTTTCTTCTCTTGGCAAAGACAAATTGACTTGTGGTGTGTTGTGATGACATATATAGATTAGATTGGTGTATTGCATATCTATATATTGCTTTATTTACCTAGCACTCACACTACTAACATATACTCTCTAAGTATGGCATCCACCAAATTAAATATGGATGAAGTGCGGGCAAGAGGCGAAGGAATGGGATTCACCGGCACTGCACTATTAGAGTATATCCAAGGGATTGAGAGAGACTTCCGTCAGGAAGAGAGAGAGAGAAAACAACAAGAAGCGGAGGATCGAAGGATGGCGTTTGATTTGAAGAAGTTCGAAGTCGAACAAGCCGCTAAAAAGTTCGAAGCCGAACAAGAGGCTCAGAAGCGAGAGCATGAGTACCGCATGCGGGAACTCGAGCTCAGGGCACAATCAAGTAAGGATTCTGAGGGAGCAGTAGGAGGGTCTTCACTCCCTGGTTCACCTACCTTAGGTCGACATGGTTATCATGCCATGAAGTTTCCTCTACCGATGTTTGAGGAAGATAAGGAAAAGATCGACCAGTTCTTACAAAAGTTCGAGGCTATGTCTGTCGCCATGGGTCTCGATCGAGACAAGTGGTGCCTGAAACTGTCACAGGGGTTGCGCGGAACCGCTTACGAGGTCTACTCGCGTTTACCGGCGGGTCACGAGAATAATTATGCCGAACTGAAGGCCGCGCTGCTGAAACGGTTCGAGATGACGTCGCATACTTACCGCAAAAAGTTTCGAGAAGCGAAACGAGAGCCGAGTGAGTTATTTGCTGCGTACGGCGAGCGTCTTAGATCCTACCTCCATAAATGGATGGACTTAGCGCAGTTCGCACACGATTACGACAGTCTCGAAGAACTGATGATCGTCGACCAGATGCGGAAGCATATGTCGAAACCGCTCAAAGAGTTCTTGGGAGAACAAGGGGCGGAAAGATTAGATGTAGTAGCGAAAATGGCAGAACGATTCGTCGAGGTGCATGGTGAAGGTGGGGAAACCCATCCCTCCATGGGTAAAAGTCAGGACAAGACTGACAAAAAGAAACTGAAGAACTCTCATGCCAAGAAGGTAGAACCTTATGAGAAATCCTCTGACCAGAGTCCAGAGAAGTCGAAGGAAGGGAGCAAGAGCCCACATAACTCTCCACCGAAACGGAAATGGAGTAAGACGTGGTGTTCGATTTGCCAGTCACCCTCGCACAATACAAGAGACTGCAGATCGAAGGTTAAGAGCTCACACTTCGCGGCCTGCCTAGTGGCTTCAAAGGGTGAGGCCACCGAAAAGGTCGAGGTCGGCGACGAGACTCTGGATCAAGAGAGGCCACCTGTGGTCGAACTGATCGAAGTCAACGGCCAGCAGGTTGAGTGTCTCTATGACACTGGCCTAGACGGGGAAGCCGTCATTGCCGCCAGTCTAGTGAAGCCAGACCAACTCACTGGGGAAAGCATCGAGATACAGCCGGCTATGAAGAGTGCGGTAGCCATGACGTTACCAATCGCTAACGTAGAGATTAGGTCGAGATACGTCACGGGCATCATTCCAGCCGCGGTATTACTCGATCCCCTATATCCCGTGATCCTGGGGAGTAAATATGTATTTCTAGGGGTGCCGAAAGAGCCAATCCACCTAGGCGACATACGTACCTGCGCCCACAGGGGGAAAGACGAGGCAAACACAACCAGCTCGAAAACCCAGCTAGGGGGTTTGCGTACGGCCCAGAGCGAAGACGCGACACTACGTCCGTGCTACAAGAAGCTGCAGAAAAGTGCTGACCCACCGCAACGGGACCAGTACTATCTGAACAACCGGCTGCTCTACCGGAGAGCCGGAAGGGGAGAGAAACTGCACGGGCAGTTGGTGGTTCCGACGGACTACCGTCTCCCAATTCTTCAGAGGGGACACACCATATCGGGTAGTAACCTATCCGGGAATGGACATATGGGTGTCAGAGCGACGCTGCAGCGAATTTCCGGTCATTATTACTGGCCACGAATGACTGGCGATGTACGCCGGTTAGTACGGTCATGCCCAGATTGCCAGAAGGCTACACCCACAAATCGGACTAAGACTAGATTAGGTCTTAAGGTGGGAGATAGAGTATTATTGTGGGGTCCAAGCAGGACCAATATGCTCGACGTAGGATGGCAAGGACCTTATCCCGTGGTCAGGGTAGTGTCCAAGACCAACTACGAGATCCGGATCGGGGGAATTTTGAGAATTTTCCATACAAATCTCCTGCGGAAAACCGAGGAGAGATCCGGTGACAAATCTCTGCACCTGTCGGCGATGTCAGTCACTAGTAACCCAGTTCGGAAGGGGTGGGTAACGTCGGATTCGGCGCGAGATACCCTGGACTCCGACCGACGATCGACTGACTGGCCCCGCTATCGAAAGAGATGGCCAGGGAAACCCGAGTCCAGAGGGTTCTGGGAAGACTATACCGTCCACCGAGGACGATACCGCAAATCCCGAGACATGTTTGTAGGGAGACATAGCGGTAGTGACGAGACGGGTACCGCCGGGAAGGGAAGATCCGTCGGTATTTCCCCCCGTTGCATACGCGAGTCGGATGGTCGTCCGGCCGAACGTACGGACTCGACGGGCAAGCGCGGTTGTCGATCACTGATATGAGACGGGCTGTCCAAGTACTGCCCAAATTGATGGGGAGGTTGTACCTTTGAGGACCCAAGCAGACCATCAACCAAAGATGGGCTTGGCCACCTCCCATAAGCTCAACGCGCGCTTGAGGCGTTGGTCGTTGTTGCTTCAGCCCTACACCTTTACGGTGGAATACATTCCCGGTAAGGAGAATGTTGGGGCTGACTTTCTGTCTAGGCATCCAGTCCCAGAGGCAGAGGACGAGTTTACTAGGAGTGAATCTCCAGCAGGAGACAGTCGACGCGGTCAACTCTCTTAAGAGGGGGCCTCTGTCATGGAACGGCTGAGAATTCACCTAGCAAAACTCCCAAAAGTCAAATTCCCCTTTTCAGTAAGAGTAGAACAGCCGATCTAGTCGAAGGGATACAACCGAGGTATTAATGTACCCCACGCAAGGGCGATTGGTGGCCCTTGACTTCTAGACTATTCTGGTGAGTGATGCTCAACCCAACCGGGTCCGTTAACGCATGCGCAATAACCGTCTCAGAACAAAGACCGGCTCAGTTGAGATCCGGCATAGCTAGCAAGACGGTGTGGTTGGACGACTGTGTGAATTCGTAAATGGGAAAGAGGAAGCCAGTGTCTTGCTGTTTATCAAAGAAAACTGACAGAACGTCCAGTGTTGGGACGGGAGCTCCTCAATTCTGAATACACAGTTTGGCGTAAGGTACGTGAAACATATTTAGATAAATAATGTGTGTCGTTACCGCGTTGAACCGAAGCTGTTCGACCACATGTCCGCCCGGCGCACAAAGGTCAGTCAGGGGTGAACCTGTGGGCTTGTGTTTTAACTTAACACTGCAGGCTAGTTGAACGCGGTGGCTTGTAGGCCTGGTTTTCCGTTACAATTGTACAAGTGCGTGAATGCGTGTTATCGCCGCTACAAGAAGTTAGGTAAACTTAAGACAGGCCCAATAGTGTTAGTAGTCCGAGTTCACTCCTGGGCGGCCTTAGAACTCTAACATAGTCGACACAAACGGAAGTTGGCGAAGGCGTTGTAGAACATAGGTCGAGTGAGGTATCAGGGAACTCGGCCCAACTAGACGAAACACATGCGAAGGTCGCCGGACGTGTCGAAGGTTATTCGAAGGACATTGCGGGTGTCTAAGTTCGAATTCTTTGGTGTGGCGACCACTGGCTTTGCTGAGCTTTCCTCTTACTCTTTATGTTATTGGTTGCCGTGACGGAACACCATCTTGATATACAGTTGGTTCCCGAGAGGTTGACACTGGAGAAACTGGGGAATGCGACAGTGCTGGTCACAACCAGCTGAACACCGTTCCAATTGCTCTGACCCTAACTAGGGGAGGAGGGAACGGGATGTGGACTTCCGCTACAGGGGGATTTCCCTGTATAATCTATTACATTCCTGGATCAGAGCTAGAGCTCCAGGAGACCTGGTGTATAGTAGGTAATCCTAAAATCGAACCAGGGAGAGGGGGCTACCTCCGAGGGAGGGGAATTCGGTGGTCACCGGCTCTCCTACAGAGCCATTCTGTCTCTAGGTACCTTTAACCTACTAACCTGGTATATTGTGTCCTTAGAAGTCTTTTTTAGGACAGAAGGATTTCGCCGACACCATGACCAGATACACAGCCCTACCTTGGGCGGGTTCGAGACGGAGGACGGTTCAGCCAGCACTTGTTAGGACCCAGACCTAGTTCAGTTTTGGCAGTGGATCCTGGTCTGTGAGGCTGCCGGCCGGGTCATGGCGACACCGGCCTATGCTGAGTACACATAGGTAACGTGTACCTCTGGGGGTAAGTCTGTGTCACGATATTCACACATGGTGTTGTCTTTGGCAGGTTCTACTTTCTGAGAGACTTACGTGAGTGGACCAGAGGAAGATGACTTGGTGAAGGCTGCTAAATGGCTGGCTTACCTATGTGACGTGAAGTGAGGCTTCTACACCACACCACGTGCCGGGAAGTCACTGCGCCACAGTCCAGTCCCGTCTTACCCGCTAAATGATATTCAGTCAGTCCACCAAGTATTATGATGGCTACACACGGGCGAGTATCGTGTCCTCTTGTCTGTGAACATTTTTGACAGTGTGACCCACTAGCCAAACGGGTAGAGAGGAACTACCTTACCCTTTATTTCAGAATGGCCTGCTGTTCCGGGAAGAGTTTACCCGTTCGTACTAGGAACATTGGTGACCTTCATTACAGGGTCACGAGCTACCAGTACTGACTTTGAGTGACAGAGTCAACTTGAACTGTGCCAACTTTCTGTGCTTATAGGCCCAGTTATACCCATCCTGATCCCATTAGAGACCACCATCTGTTCCCAGAACTTTGACATTGTTAACTGTGTGTGAAATGTTATGGTGGCTTCTTAGGACCGTTGTCTAGCACAGGCCTTACCAGTGAAGCTTGAAGGACAGGCCTGCAGAACGTCTCCAGGGATGTTAGTCTGGAGTCATCACGTACCACCGCAACTTGGAGTCACCACATTGACGTGCTAGTCATTTCAGCTGAGTCCACCTCTCGGCAGAGATATTCCACGCTACGTGTGCAGATGAGTGACCTCTTTAACCTTGTGGTATCGTAACCAGTGTACAGTGATGAGTGAGACGGCCTGAGGCTAATCCAGACAGCCTTTTCTTCTATCACCTGGCGGAGGCCAGGATTCTCTCATGAACATTCCCTTTGTTGATAATCCTCTTGTACATTATATCATCTAGTCATTATGTGTAGACACCAGAGTCGTGTCATCTGTTCTGGATGAGAGGTGAAAGGGGTATTGTCCAGCGGTTGATAGTGAGAGAGACAGGAATCCAAGGGCTGGTGGGGTCTGTAGACTGAGATTTATTGTATTCCCAGAGTGCCTCTATCCCGTTATTAAGGTGTAATAGTATGCTTCCCTCACCCCAGGAATACGACAGTGATTTTGTTTTTACATTTTCGAATACAACATATACATTTATATACACATGATAATATTACATTCATGGCATGGTGTAATTACGTGCATATTACGTGTTGATGATGGTGGTGTAGTAATCATTTGCTCAAATGCTTCCTAAAATCTTTCAATATAAATTCTTTCATACTCCAAGTATTCTCATTTACACTTAGTTGTATTTAAGCAAGTTTAACGGTATGACTGAATCTTTCATACTCCAAGTATTCTCATTCACACTTGCTTTCTTAAAATGGTATACACCTACAAAATTTTCCATACATTAAACATCTTAACAAGCATCCCATTTTACAGAGTAAACTACCAAACAGGTATTTATGGCGTTTGCTTGAGCGTTCACAGGAGGGGGGGGGGGGAGGGAGAGAGAGAGAGAGAGAGAGAGAGAGAGAGAGAGAGAGAGAGAGAAAGAGAGAGACTAATGAATGCACAAAGTTATCTGCATTGGATAACAATACAACATGATGGATATTTAGAATGTTTGGTCTCTTACAGGCCGGACAAAAAAGTTTTTAATTCCTTGAGACCTAGAAGACAAGGTGATATTAAAAGCATAAGACATTTAATATAATATCGAGGTGAAATAGAAAACTTCTTTATAAAATACTCAAATATCTAAAACGCAGCCTTATTTTTACACAACCTTTGAATGTAACCTAATATTATTACATCATTATTTCTGCTGCAAATACCTGTCGTTTATTTCTATGTACATTATATCAAAAATTAAGACAAATACTCAAATATTTAAATCACACAATACATGTATGCTATTTTTAATAATGTCCCTTGAAATAACTGTTATGTTGTTATATTGTGTGGCGGGGTAGGCGTATAACCTATCAAAGGAGAGTTAAGATGCCTCCTTCCCTCCGCTAGCCTTCGGAACACCCTTGGGCAAGGTGGTGTACCCGTTTAGCCCCCGCCCCCCCCCCCCCCCCCCCTCCGACAGATAGTTGTAGGTTATGGTCTCCAACTTCACGACGGTAGGCAGAGGATCTCATTCTTTTGTGGAGGCAATGGCTACAGTAATCGACCAGTATGGTCACAGATAAGAAGGAAAGCAATGGCAAACTACCTTCTTTAACGATGCCAATAATAGCATGTGTTGCAATCTCATAGAAAGTACCCATATCGTTTTCCCTATACAGTGAAAATATTTTCAGAAATGTAGTAGATATAAAAGGGATCACCATTGGGGGAAGAATCATCAATAACATTAGATATGCAGATGATACAGTATTGACTGAAGACAATGAATAGGATCTGCAACATTTAGTAGATGCGGTTGTTGCACACAGTGAGCAACTAGGGTTATTATTAAATTGTAAGAAGACGCAGATTGTGGTTGTCACTAGGAGGAATGAAATATCACAATGTAATATACAAGTAAATGGGAATATTCTTAAACAAGTGAATTGTTACAATTATCTCGTAACAGTCATAACATATGATGGGAAATGTGTTAAAGAGATTAGAACAAGAATAGCCATGGCGAAGGTAGCCTTCTGTAAGATGGAAAACTTACTGACCAATAAAAAATATGTCATTTGCAACGAGGAAAGAGTGTTGAGGTGCTACATAGAACCTGTGCTTTTGTATAGATTTAAGGCGTGGATAATGAGTAAACAGGCTGAAAAACATCTGATGGTTGTGGAAATGTCGTTTTTTAGGAAAATCAAAAAATACCATGAACAGACAGAAAAAACATATGACCAAGTCCTTCAAGAAACAAATGAAAATTGTAACCTGGTTAGAGAAATTAGACGTAGACAGTCAACATTTTTGGTCAAGTTATGAGAAGAAATGTTTGCTTGCTTGCTTGTGTTCGCTGGCTGTGAACTCCGGCGCGAAGTCCTGTATGTCGGATGAAGACATCCTGCTGTTCAACATCAGTGTGATGTCATACAGGGCCTGAGGTTTGCGTGAGTATCCGTTGTCCCATGTCTGGCTTATTGGTATGCAGACTGGTGGTTCCTCGCCGTGCAGGCAGACACTCTCCGACTTTGGAGGAATCAACGATCCTACTGACTTAAGCCAGGACCCCGAAGGGACCTGTTGCCCAGGACGCTCGGCGAGGACGCGTCAGTAGATCTTGGCCAGTATAGAAGTCCTACTGAATGAAATCAATTGATAAACTTGGTGACAGCTGACAAGATTGGGGGAAAAGAACAAGAGGAAGCAGATAAGTAAATATCTGGATGACTTGACCCCGTGGCATGGTGAAGACAAGAACACTGAGGTGGTCCACGACTCTGCTGATCGAGTGAGATGGCGAATTATGACTGCCCACGCTTACCGGCTTGCCACATGATGATGATGATTATATTCTGTCCCTTTTCAGTATTATTTTATTTCTATGTCTTCCGTTTAATGTGGTTCTATTTCGCACAAAACTGTGTGTATTTACAAGGTACGTTGTGTGTTTTCTTTTATATTTGCAAACACATCAAGGACCCTAGATGTCAAAAACATCTGATGGTTGTGGAAATGTGGTTTCTTAGGAAACTGCAAAGAATACCATGGACAGATAGAAAAACCAATGACCTAGTCCTACAAGACACAAATGAAAATTGTAAACTGATTAGAGAACTTAGACGTAGTCAGTCAACATTTTTGGTCAAGTTATGAGAAGAAATAAAATGGAGAACTTGGTGAAAACTGGCAAGATTGATGGGAAAAGAACAAGAGGAAGGCAGAGAAGTAAATACCCGGATGGCTTGACCACGTGGCATGGTCAAGACAAGAACACTGAGGTGATCTAGGACATTGGTGATCAAGTGAGATGGCGAGACATTACCGCCAACGCTTACTGGAATGGCACATGATGATGATGATGATTTTCTGTCCCTTTCACTATTTTATTTACATGTCTTCCGTTTAATGTGCTTTTAATTCGCCGAAAACTGTGAATTTAGAAAGGTGCATTGTGTGTTTTCTTTTACATTTGCAAACACAACAATGACCCCAGACGTCAAATGCAGCAAGATTCCCTAAATGTCTGTGTAATAACTGCATACTATTTATTATTCTCTCTCTCTCTCTCTCTCTCTCTCTCTCTCTCTCTCTATATATATATATATATATATATATATATATATATATATATATATATATATATATATATATATATATATATATATATATATACATACATAGTTCTTGCAACTCCTGCGACGGCACCGATGCCAAGTAGCATTGGTTACGGACTTTCCCTTGATCAACATCGGCGACGTGGAGAGGGGGAACTTGCTACTGGGCAACAGCTGGTTCTTCGATTTCCTTTGCCCAAGCTTGTGCCCTGAAGATGTCACTGCCATCCATCCATCCATCCATCCATCATGTGCCATGCCGGTAAGCGTGGGCGGTCATGTTCTGCCATCTCACTCGATCACCAGAGTCGTGGATCAGCTCCGTGTTCCTGTCTCGACCATGCCACGTGGCAAAGCCATTCAGGTATTTACTTCTCGGTCTTCCCCTTGGTCTCTTCCCTTCGATCTTGCCAGTTGTCACCAAGTTCTCCAAGTAATTTCTTCTCATAACATGCCCAAAAAATATTGCCTGTCTACGTCTAATGTCTCTAATCAGTTTACGATCTTCATTTGTTTCTTGAAGGACTTGCTCGTTGGTTTTCTGTCTGTCCATGATATTCTTTGAATTTTTCTCAGAAACCACATTTCCACAGCCATCAGCTGTTTCTCAGCTTGACTGCTTATTGGCCATGCTTCACATCCATACAAAAGTATAGGTTCTATGTAGCACCTCGAGACTCTTTTTCTCGTTTCAATTGATATCTTTTTATTGGTCAGAATATTTTTCATCTTGCAAAAGGCTACCTTTGCATTGGCAATTCTTCTTCTAATCTCTTCAAAGTATCTCCCATGAGATGTTATGACTGTGCCGAGATAGCTGTACCGATTCACTTGTTCAAGAATATGTCCATCTACTCGTATATCACATTGTGGTATTTCCTTCTTCCCAGTGAGGACCATAATCTGTGTCTTCTTAATATTCAGTTCTAACCCTAGGTGTTCACTGTGTGCAACAATTTTGCAGGTCCTGTTCATTGTCTGCAATCAAGACTGTATCATCAGCATAGCTAATGTTATTGATGTATCGTCCCCCAATGTTGATTTCTTCCATATCTTCTATATTTCTGAATATATTTTCACTGTAATGAGAAAAAAGATCTGGAGACATTACACATCCCTGTCTCACACCTCTTTTAATAGGCTGATATTGACCCACATCGTTATCAATTCTGATGGCAGCTTGTTGTTTCCAAAATATGTTTTTTACAAGTCTAAGGTCTTTTCCATCAATTTGTAGACCTTCAAGCATCCTTATCATGTCGACATGTCTCACTCCATCGAAAGTGACAAACTACTGAACGTAAATTTGCCAAGAGATCACAACAGCAAAACTAAAAATATGCCGGTGTTGACTGCAACGTCCTGTAAAGGATATGCAACTGACTAACTGTCACAACCACGGTTAGTATATTCTCGATACAGAGTTGACAAACTCTTTGGCAAAATTGTGAATTCGCATTGTTGGAAGCATATTTTCTGACGTGTCAATGTACGCAACTTAAATACCGGATTAGCAACATAAATTTTGAAAGCTATAGTTACCGACCGGGATTCGAATCTGTCAAAGTACGTAGAAGTACACCTGTTCCTGCAACGAGTCGCTGTCGCCATTTGGAGATGACAGGTTCGAATCCCGGTTGATAACTATAGTTTCCAAATTTTATGTTGTCTAGTGCGTCCTCTAGTCTCTACTTCTTCCTTCTCCTTATGTGAGCGCCAAACAATACTGTGTATGTTTATTTATGTAACTGTCTCAGAGGCCCCAACTGGTTCCCCAATTGATTTTCCTGTAATACAATACCAGACTTTATACTAGTACAAGAAACAAACATATATTCAAAACATTCGCTCAACAAATCACTACACAGCTAGGTCTCAGACATTCATGCTTTAGTTTAGGCATACACAAAATCACTACACAGCTCGGTCTTAGACATTCATGCTTTAAATAACGAAGACACAAACAATAGATTGCACGATTTATTGCCTGTCATATTTCGCTGCATCTCGTCAGGTACATACTGCAGAAATCACACAACTTACGTGAATTAACTAGATAAATCCTTCAAGTTGAAATATACACATATTCGCACAGTAATGTCACTTATCTACCACGGTAATTTTAAGCTGACTAACATGTCTTTCTGTTTACACACTTCTGGCTTGCGTTGATAGATCATAATTGCTTCTGCACATTTTAACAAGCGAGTATTGTTTTGAATTCATGCATTAGTTTAGGCATACACAAAATCACTACACAGCTAGGTCTTAGACATTCATGCTTTAGTTTAGGTATACACAAAATCACTACACAGCTAGGTCTTAGACATTCATGCTTTAGTTTAGGTATACACAAAATCACTACACAGTTAGGTCTTAGACATTCATGCTTTAGTTTAGGTATACACAAAATCACTACACAGCTAGGTCTTAGACATTCATGCTTTAGTTTAGGCATACACAAAATCACTACACAGCTAGGTCTTAGACATTCATGCTTTAGTTTAGGCATACACAAAATCACTACACAGCTCGGTCTTAGACATTCATGCTTTAGTTTAGGTATACACAAAATCACTACACAGCTCGGTCTTAGACATTCATGCTTTAGTTTAGGTATACACAAAATCACTACACAGCTCGGTCTTTGACATTCATGCTTTAGTTTAGGTATACACAAAATCACCACACAGGTCTTAGACATTGATGCTTTAGTTTAGGTATACACAAAATCACCACACAGGTCTTAGACATTGATGCTTTAGTTTAGGCATACACAAAATCAGGTCAGTTACAGCTATACTGTCTCCGGGCTCCATGGCGAAGGCGTTGCGGACACGGTTCGTGATCCCGCATACCCGTTTTCGAAAAACAGCTACGCACGATTTGGCAGCAGATCACGATGCGCTGGCATTTTACGAAATGGTATGGGTGCCGGTCGTTCAGAAAGCAATGGCAAACTACTGAAGGTAAACTTACCAAGACATGAACAACAGCAAACAATTCTGCTGTTGACTGCAAACGTCCTGTAAATGATATGCAACTAAATTTGTTAACAGTTATACTGCAGGCATCCGACAGGTGGGATATTATTAGAACACACACGGATGACCAGGGACGAATCTCCGTAATACAGGTAGAGAATACTATACATGCATAAACCATAGTGAACATACAGACACCCTGCTGACACAAACATACAGACGACAAAATGTTATCCGTGCAGGGGACTTCAATTGTGTACTGTCAGACGTGGACATTACAGGGGGAGGAAAGTCATGAATCAAGACAAAATTAAGGAGAGGTGACAGGAATGGAATGCACCCACTGGATATACTGCAGGATACCCAATTTAACACACAATTTAACAGACGCTTTCAGACACAGACACCCTAATAACATTGCAACAACACACAAACATATGGCATACAACAAACCAGACAGACTAGACAGAATATACATACCAGCAACACACCACATAATATACACAAGCTTAGTTTAGTAGGACAGCTTAGCGACAACAGGCAAGATCGAAGGGAACAGACCAAGGGAGAGACCGAGAAGTAAATACCTGGATAGCTTGGCCACATGACATGGTCGAGACAGGAACACTGAGCTGATCCATGACTCTGATGATCGAATGAAATGGCGAGTCATGCCCGCCCACGCTTTCCAGCATGGCACATGATTGATTGATTGATTAGTTTAGTTTACTCTACTGATCAACATCACGGCACACGGGTTAGTTAGTTAGTTAGTTAGTCGACAGATCATCCTCATTGCACATCGAACCATTCAGTCCATAAGTGCTCGGATCCCCTCCTCAGCAAATCCCGCCGCGTGTAGCGGCTAACAACACCAGTTCTGTGTTGGTTTATCAATCTTCTTTGGCTTCCTGCGTAATGTTCTTGTTTGGCCACCCCTCTTTTAATTTGCTGTTTTCGCAGTCTGGCCATGGTTGTAGTTCACAGTCATCACTTGGTTCACGCAAGAGTCTTACTTCTAGTAGAGCATTCAGAATGACAGCCTGGTCCATGGCGCGTCCGCCCTCCACAGTAGCCGCACCTGCGAGCTTGTCAGCCAGCTCATTTCCTTGGACTCCCGCATGCCCTGGCACGAAGATGAAACTAATCTTTGTCAGCCGAGACCGCTCCAGAGGCAGCAACCATTCTCTTCGGATCGACCCCTCCTCTATCCTCTTGATCATGTTCATTGAGTCGGTAAGGAAACATGCCCTAGTGAATGTCCGTGTCTCGAGCCATGTTATTGCTTTACTTACTGCCATGACTTCCATAGTCAGGCTACTTGTGGTTTCAGTGAAAGCACCAGAGTCCTCCTTCACAATTCTCCCTCCGGCCCGAGCTGTAAAGGCCCATGAGCTTCTCACATGTCGGACGAACGACCCATCTGTGTAGATGACAGCATCACCGTCTAGCGAATTCTCGAAAATCAACGCTTGTACTTCAGCCTCAACAGCAGCCGGATTTTCTTGTCTGTATTTTCTATCTAGTTGGATGAAAACTGAAAAGGATGTGCAGAAATCTGTTGGCACTTGCACCCACTCCTCGCTAGGTTCTAAGTCCTCAAGTGAACACACCTGTTGAAGAATGTCTTCGGCTTGACCCATCCACGACCGTCCTCTTTTTAACCTGCTGCCCTTCACCTTCATAATTTCACTATGCAGTAGATGTTGTGTGTTTGCGTTAACTCTGAGGTATGTGCGTGCCCTGCAAACTTGTATTCTCTCTTCAATGGTTGGAAAATCAAGAAGGTAGCGCATCGCCCTACATGCCGTATCTCTTGTACATCCAAGAATAATGCGCAAAGCTTCATTCTATACCCTTTCCATCCTTTCTATCTGCTTACGGCTGAGAGTCAGGATTGCCATAGCATACTCCAAAACAGACATAACCAGCCCCTCGTACAAAAGGCATAGATGGCGCTGCTCACAGTTTGCTGCCGCCATCACCCGCATCGCAGCCAAACCCCGCTTGGCCTATGTTATCACATAGTCTATGTTCTCATTATAAGCAAGGCTTCGATCAAATCGTAACCCCAGGTAATTCATTGCCTGCGTTCTTTCCACCGTCTCTGAACACAGCATTACAGTTGGTGTTGGAGTGTCCAACAGCACACGGGTGTAAACCATAAGTGCTCCGTTCTACTCCCAACTCAAGTCTGAATCCGGAGAATTTTAGCTCAGTGCGCGAACTCCGTAGCACCGGTGAGGATCCTGAAATACCTTGAGTAGATTTTTAACTCAAAATTTTCACGGGCATGTTCATGTTCATAAGGCAATTTTTTTTTTTTTTTTTCGATTTCCAACTGCCAGGGGATTATTTTACGTGTCCAACAATACTCACGGGTGTCTGATCAGAGACCAGAGGACATTTTCATGCTAGAAGTCCACGTGAGAAAATCCCGGCCCTCACCGGGGCTTGAACCCAGGACCTCCAGCACTCGAGGCGGACAACATACCTCGAGACTACTCAGCCCCTCATAATAATACACACAAAACATCTACAAGAAACATTACAACACACAGATCACAACCATTACTAGCATATATCAGCACAGATTCTACAGATGTGCGGCCATAAAAAAAAATCACTATATTGGAAATTAGACCGCACAATAATACAACATACAGGTTATGTACATGTGCTTCGACGATCAAAAAACAGCGCTCCAGGGCCTGATGGCATAAGATATGACGACATCAATAGGTGTACCGACAACGAGCTAGAGAAACTAGCAAACATGTACAACAGCTGTACAGGGAGTGCTAGAATCAAGGAGGAGTGGTTACACAACTATCTGATTCCCTTGCTAAAGCCTGGCAAAGACCACACAAAAATTCAGGGATATCTAGTTATAACCATGAAGAATACAATAGGCAAGCTGCTGGAGAAGTTAATTGCCAGGAAAATATCAAGCCAGCTAGAGAGGCAAGGTGTTTTCCCACCTATCCTGGGTGGGCACCGTCCAAAAATAGAAACCTGGACCAATGCAGCAGTTTTTTCCCATGATGTTTATGAAGGTTTCCACTCAGACATTGAAACCTTTGCTGCAGCGATTGATCTTGAAGACGCGTACACAAGAGTACCATTGGATATTTTAATGCTTCAGCTTCTGGAACTCAAAATAAGTCCATTCCTCCTTAGTTGGATCGCTGCAGCCCTCTTCCAAACGAAAGTAGATTATAGATGTGGAGTTGGACTTCGGAACCAACAACAATATATCCTGGCCTAACACAGGGATCACCACTTACCAAGGCACTACTTCTTAATTGTTGATGAGAATCCAATGAAATTTACTGAATAATTATAAATGCACCACTTTACTTCACTAATATCACAAGAACTGCTCCGTAACACCAATAAAACACAATTAAAATGTCATTTTTTTAAAGCACATCATTTTCGCACAATATAGAAAAAGGCAGGAACACGCGAGTTAGAAGTGTAATGAGAAACACTAAAACCACAATTTTTTAAAATTTAGTTATAATTATTATTCTTTTAAATTTAATTATTTAGATACCCCTCAGCAAATTTGTGTTAGGCATAGCAAACTTAGGGACAAAAGTGTGGCCCATTAGAGCGAGCATAACTCAGCATGATGACAAACTTTCACAGTTAGTTTTGTTTTCCATTCCGACCGCCTGCTAAATAATTTATTTTAACTGAATAACCACATTAACAAAGTGCTATCAGTTTAGAATCTTTCACAAAGTCCTTTAAATCAGAATAACTATAATCTAACATTGTTTAAAACTATTATCTAATATAAATATGCAGGGCCGGAAACCAGACGGCGTGCCATTTCTAAAATCAGAAAAGTAACCACAATTAAACTACACATTTCTACTCAAATGTTATATACTTTCTTTCTCTCGTGGGCTGTTTTGAAATGACAAACCTTCTTCAGGTGTAAAACGTCATTTACAAGGCATTAAATTTAAGAAAGATACTCGAAATGAAACAAATAACGAACTGTCAAGAATTTATCACTAAAGTGGCCATTGGCTGTCAAGTGTCGATCCCTTCTGTCACTAAAGTGGCGCTTGGCAGTGATTCAGTTTTAAACACCGTCCTATATGGACCGGCCGCCGTCCCAGCTGAAGGAATTCACATCTATATAGGTTCTAAATACCAACCAATGGCAAATCTCGATGGTATTTTGACTGCACTCAATTTGCCTTTGAAAAAGTGTACAACAATTTACGTAGGGAAAACAAAACAATTAACGAACCCGACATCGAAAAAGACTTACAACATCTGGAACGAGAGAAAGATGGGGTTACCATTCATTGGTTGCTTAATACAACCAATATGATTTATACCTGAGGAAACAGTTCTTGCTCGGCCTTTTATCTCATTGGATAACAGACAATACCGGTCTCTCTGTCCAAGGGGTTAACGACGTTGTTCGTAAGTCCATATATTCACGTGGGGAAAACAGCTGCGCGTGGGGGAAAAATCAGCGCGTGGGGAAAACAGCTGCGCGAGCTTCGGCAGCGGTTCGTACCGCGCTGGTACCTTAGGGGTATGCACGCCGGTCGTTCAGAAAGCAATGGCAAACTACTGAACGTAAAATAAAAACTTGACTAGTATATCAACATCAGCTGAAAATGCTGGTGTTGACTGCAACGTCCTGTAAGAGTTATACAACATTTAAAAAAAAAAACATACAACCAACAACGAAGGTGTGTCAGCCTGTGTTTCAGCAACCATCCGTGAAGGCAAAGCTGAGGTGTTTCAGCTGAAATATGGAGCCGGGAAGTGGACCGTTTTGTGTACACCCAAGCAAGACGTCCCACGCTATGTGGAAATATCTGTGTCCAGGATAACGGAGCCAAGATATCGGATTCTGTTCACAATACCTGGTAGGAAACCAACTTGCCCGCATTGTGGTCTTGATGACCACTGGGCAAATAAGTGGGACAACTAGCACCTTCGCATTAATAAGCCTATGAGGGTAAACCCGGGACTATCATTCTGAGCCGGTGATGGACCCTAACTATAACTTCTCCTTGAAGTTGAACGGGGTATGAGTAAAGGTAACATCAAATCGATTCGAACCACGCACCGCAGTGGCTATCACAGAGTGTATCACTATTGGATTGGGGATTTCCCACCACTGTTGCCGCCGTTGCCAGTCCAACACATACATCACTGTGCATCAAAAGACACGGGTAAAGTTCAGGAGACAGAAGAAAACAACACAACACAAACTGTCCCTTTCTGATTCTGATGAGTTATTAGTGTTAGAACCATCATGAGTGATTTAATTTTTTTTCCCCGGGCGTTTCCATACTGTTTCAGGATATTGCGATCACCATCAGCATCTTTCAGCTGTATGTTGATTTTTAGGCTAGGATTACGCTCGTCAGCACGCCACGACTTTCTGAGCAACCGGCTCCATACTCTCATAAGTCACTGGCGCGACTCGAACCGCATCCAATTCTCGTGCGCTCACGTCAATCAGGAGATTATTCCGGTTTAAGGAGACAGCTGCTAACTCCTCGACCATGGAGACCGGCGATTTAATTATAATTATTTGAAATATATGTGTGGTCTTAGAACCAAATTATAGAACAACCCATACACTAATTAGTAATATAAACCTGATTTCATACTCTCAGGAAACCAACATAAAGACTGACACATATGTAGTAATACAAACCTGATTTCATACTCTCAGGAAACCAACATATAGACTGATACATATGTAGTAATACAAACCTGATTTCATACTCTCAGGAAACCAACATATAGACTGACACATATGTAGTAATACAAACCTGATTTCATACTCTCAGGAAACCAACATATAGACTGACACATATGTAGTAATACAAACCTGATTTCATACTCTCAGGAAACCAACATATAGACTGACAGATATGTAGTAATACAAACCTGATATCATACTCTCAGGAAACCAACATATAGACTGACACATATGTAGTAATACAAACCTGATTTCATACTCTCAGGAAACCAACATATAGACTGACATATATGTAGTAATACAAACCTGATATCATACTCTCAGGAAACCAACATATAGACTGACACATATGTAGTAATACAAACCTGATTTCATACTCTCAGGAAACCAACATAAAGACTGACACATATGTAGTAATACAAACCTGATTTCATACTCTCAGGAAACCAACATATAGACTGACACATATGTAGTAATACAAACCTGATTTCATACTCTCAGGAAACCAACATATAGACTGACACATATGTAGTAATATAAACCTGATTTCATACTCACACAGGAAACCAACATAAAGACTGACACATATGTAGTAATATAAACCTGATTTCATACTCTCAGGAAACCAACATATAGACTGACACATATGTAGTAATACAAACCTGATTTCATACTCTCAGGAAACCAACATATAGACTGACACATATGTAGTAATACAAACCTGATTTCATACTCTCAGGAAACCAACATATAGACTGACACATATGTAGTAATACAAACCTGATTTCATACTCTCAGGAAACCAACATATAGACTGACAGATATGTAGTAATACAAACCTGAAATCATACTCTCAGGAAACCAACATATAGACTGACACATATGTAGTAATACAAACCTGATTTCATACTCTCAGGAAACCAACATATAGACTGACAGATATGTAGTAATACAAACCTGATATCATACTCTCAGGAAACCAACATATAGACTGACACATATGTTGTAACACAAACCTGATTTCATACTCTCAGGAAACCAACATAAAGACTGACACATATGTAGTAATACAAACCTGATTTCATACTCACAGGAAAGCAACATATAGATTAACACATATGCATCGAGTATTACAACAAAACCAGGCCTTAGACACTCGGATTTTAGTTTAGCAACACACAATACTGGGTCTGACAGCCATTTTGAAAACATCAGACCGATGACGGCAGAAATGGGAGATGATGATGATGATTTTTATTATTAATATACTCTCCGTTTCTGGCTTCATGTGTGCCGTGCGAGCCACAAGAAAACACAAGATACAAACTCACAGAAGACAATGTGTTGTGTTTGTCGTATTTATTTACTGATGAAGACTATTCACCGCAACGCCCTTTGCTTTCCGTAATTGTGTTATATTAATTAGTTGCTTTTCCTTTACAGGACGACGCAGCCAACACCAGTATTTATTGCTGTTGTGATCTCTTGGCAAGTTTACGTTCAGTCGATTGTCATTGCTTTCTGAACGACCGGCACCCATACCATTTTGTTTTTAAAAAAAGCAACGCAAGACGTTCAGCTACCAAATCACCCACAGTTGTGATTCGAACATGGGTATGCGGGATCATGAACTGAGTCCGTAAACCCTTCGACACGGAGCGGGCTTGTGTTATATTACTCCATATTTACATTTCTACAGCTCACCTCGGCTCCACTCATTTTTGTCATCTCTTCCAGCTTGCTATAGATCTTGCCGTCGCCTCGGTCTTGGGTTTTATTAATCGGCTTGTCTGCCTGCAAGATCTTGCTCATGTATTCCTTCATTCGTGCTATCTAGCCTTGCGGTTGTATCTTTTCCCAACGGTGCTATTCCTGTGGCTGCTTCAACACTCCATCACGCCTCACTATATGGTGTATTGTGTATTTGTTGACTGGAGTAGTGCAGCAGCCACAGGGTCGTGTTTTCCAAATGTTTAGATGTGTACCCGACCAAGATCACGGCTGGCTGAGAGTGAGCACTACTTTTTTTTAATGTTGCATATCCTTTACAGGACGTTGCGGTCAACAATAGCATTTTTCAGCTGCTGTTGATGTACTATGCAAGATTACGCTCAGCTTCCTGATCGACTGGCTCACATACCCCCGTAAGTAACCAACGCGGCGTGATCCGCTACCGAATCTCGCGCAGCTGCGTTACTCAAGAGAATATACTGGATTACGGAGAAAGACGTTATCTCTACGCCAGGGAGACGGGCTCGGAGCACTATTGTCTGTGTTAAAGTTAATTGCATACATGACATCCTTTACAGGACGTCACAGTCGATCCAAGCATTTTTGTCTGTTCGAGATTTCTTGGTAAATTTACGTTCAGTTGTTTGCCATTGCTTTCTGAACGACCAGAACTCATACATTTGTTAAGGGCAACCAAAGCAAGGCGGTCAGCTTACGTATCGCACTCAGCTCTGTCTGTAACACACACACACAAATTAAGTATATTGTTATAGCGAACAGTCTTCATGTAGACATATTTTATTTACTTATTTACCACAGAGAATGACAATGTGACGCGCGCGCGTGTGTGTGTGTTTGTGCGTGTGTGTGTCATCGTCCAAGCACCCTGCCAGCTGGCGTAGGCGTTCATGGCTCTCCACAGATTTCGGTCTTTGGTGTTCTGTATCAACTCTGCTTATGGTATTCCTCCATGCCACTGTCTCAGTCCATCCAGCATCATTTCTCTTGGTCTGTCTCTGCCTCTCTTCTCCTCGATCTTTCCAGTTATTAGAATGTTTTGCAATACCTCTCTTCTCATCACATGTTCTAATTTCATTAGCCTGTTTCAGGCAATTGTTGTTAGTTACTCTGGCAGTCCAAGGAATTCACAACATTCGTCTCGGGATTCGCATCTCTGTTGCTTCTAATTTCTTCGTAATATGTTTATTTACATTCCAAGATTCACTGCCATAAAGTAAAACTGGTACTATATAGTATTTTAGCACTCTCTTTCTTACATTCATTGATACTGACTTATTGCATAAGATACTCTTCATTTTCTTAAATGTGGCTTTTGCTTGCCCTATTCTGCTCGTAATCTCTGTTGTACATCTTCCATCTGATGTTATAAATGGCCCTAGATATTTAAAACTATTCACTTGGTTAAAAATTGTCCCTTCTGTTTCTGTGTCACATTTTGGTGTCACCATTTTCTTTGATGTTACCATTGTTACTGTTTTCTTGATATTCAGGGTGAGTCCTTTCTTTGCACTCTCTGTTACTACAATGTTCAACCATTGTTGTAGGCCTATTGCATTATCCGCTACCAATACTGTGTCATCTGCATAGCGTATATTATTTATATTATAACCTCCGATTAGTATTCCTGGCTTCACTTTGATCTCTCTCATTATTACTTCGCTATAGAGGGAGAACAGGGAATGCACCTCTTGGTGGTATCTTGCTTATGGACAAGGGGTGGGGGTGGGGCGTGTGCTGGTGGAACCAGGTGGAGAAGGCGGAGAAACAGATTGAGAACCCATATGTGGAAAGAATAAGATTGCGGGGGATCGACAGGGGTTCTGGAAGAATCTCAAACCTGAGAGGGAAAACCAGGAGAACATTTAATCAGATAGCGGTGGGAACGATTAGTAGTATGACTCTTCGCTGGCTGTTGAACGAGGGGACTGAGCACGTATGGGAATGCCCTGAGTGCAGTGATGGCGGTTCTTAAGTCAACTCAACTCAACTCAACTACAGAGGGAGAAGAGACCCGGTGACAAGACACACCCCTGTCGTACTCCTAGCTTTTGTTGTTGTTCGTAACTGCCCTCTTTATTTCCCATTTTAATTGCTGCTAATTGGTTCCAGTAAATATTCTTTATTATTCTTAAATCTTCCCCATCAATGTTGATATCTTCCAATATTTTAATCAGTTCATCATGTTTTACTTTATCAAATGCCTTAGTATAATCTATGAAGCACAAATATATGCCTTTCTGTGTCTCTATTGACCTTTCTATTAGTGTCCGTAATGTATATATTGCATTGTTTGTACCTTTTCCTTTCACATAAAACCACATTAAAAGGAACACATCCAAATGGAGTAGTGGAAAGGGACATAACAACATAATATCTAAATCAAGGGACATTACATAAAGTTACATATGTTTATTTTGTGATTTAAATAATATTGATAGTAGTGTTTGTCTTTTTTTAATAAGTTTTTATAAGCAACAGTAATATGCCGCATAAAAGAGGGGATGATAATTTTCTTCTAAGTTTCTTTAAAAGTAAGCGCATTATTTTATATGCGTAAAAATATTATATCTCATTTTACTTTTTCTCCTCAATATTACATTAAATGTTTATATACTGCTGCCACTTATCCTGCAACTTTATTTTATTCGTAATTTTTGTCCGGCCATACCAGGCCGCAATCACCGTCTTGCCTTTTGACAAAAATCACCGTCAAATGAGAACGCAAATCTCATGTACACTACCACACTCACGGGCTGAGATTTATATTCACTCGATACAGAGTTGACAAACTCTTTGGGAAACATAGTGAATCCGCATTGTTAGAAGCATATTTTCCGACGTGTCTATTTACGCTATTTCAAAACCGGATTATTCACTATTCTTCAATTAAATTTTCAAGGACATTGCGTTTTTCTTTGCATATGAAATTCTTAAGGATACTGTGATTTTTTCTTTTTATCCCGAATATGGAGGATATGCATTGAAACAGTTATGGCCTCTGGAGTGTTTAAGCTCGTGGCTAAATTTGCATTTTCCTCATGTTGGACTGGAAGTGCATAGTTCCGTGGCCCTGCTACTGAGTTGAGTGCTTGGCGTGACACTGTGAGCTGTGAATTTCGTGTGAAATGCTTTTACGTCTGTCCGCGGTTGTTTGTAGCGTGAACTGCATGTTTAGAGTAATGGCAGCTGGCTTTGTCGCAAAACGGACTGGTTTGCCTTATGAAGTAATGTGTGGCTGCTTGTTTTCTAGTGACTGCCGCTTCCATCGGCGATGAACTGTATTTTTCGTGGAGGACTTTTGTCTTGGCATTCTGGCGCCGCCATTATGCACAGTGAACCTGTGCCGGCTGTTGGTTTGTAGAGACTTGTCTGTTCCATTTTTCACATGGGGAAGTGAGAAGCATGTTGTGTGATATTCACTGGCACAGGAAAGGAGCATAATGGGTACGACCCGTTGCTGTGAAGTTGGAACCGAGAGTAAATAATTTATTATTGCCGAAAATAAAAAGTTATCGATATGAATTCAAACATCGCTACATTTGCGTTCCAAGGGACGACTACGAAGTTACGCAACTTCACCAGCCTAGAACTGTAGTTTACTCAATAACTGGTCCAGGGTCTGCGGCGAAATCGACATCAGCTTTGATTGTAAGTGCATTAACTGGTCCAGGAGGTGTGGCTTCTGGGGGAATAATCAACCTGTATAGGTTCGAGGTTCCCACTAAGTGGTACTTTCACCTGTCAACAGAAGGGCAGAAAGCCGTGTATGAGAAAGTTACATGGGAAAAAGTTCACTTTACCAAGCCTAGGGATAGACATATCACTAGAGCATCTAGAGAAAGGAAGAGACAGGCTGACCATACACTTGTTACCTGTCACGATTACTGCTGAAAGAGTTAAAAATACTGAAATACACTATTACAGGGGAGGATAAAGCTGAAGTCTTCAGGCTGAACAATAGGTTTGGCAAGTGGGGTGCACTCTGCAACCCAAAAAGGAAGTGCCCCATTGTATACGGATCTAAACACCTGGGGTTACTAACAATAATCACAGTGTACTGACTACGATGCCTTGGTGAAAGTCCAATTGCCCTACATGTGGTCAAGACAACCACTGGGCAAATAGATTTTCTAGCAGACGACCACCGATAACACCAACAGCAGCAGCAATTGGTCTACAAAGTCAAGAAGATTTCCCGCCTCTAGTGCGAGAAGCTCCTCCATAGAAAAGAACAGAACTGGTGCAAACCTTTGATAGTCAAATCAACACACACGGAGACAGGTACACACAGGAAATCAAAACACAAGAAAACAAGACAAGCAATGAATACTGGTGGTTTTTAAATCATCTGCAATCCAAAGACGTGAAATAGGGCAGACAAAAGAATACTCCAGTCACTAGACAGTCTAGATATTGTCACTGACGATCTTTCACCAACTAGACCCATACCGGAAAATAAAGAAAGAACTAAAGACATTACAGAAGATCACAAGACAAGGCAGAACTCTGAATGTCTACGAGAAGTAAGTCGTTTACGAGAACAAAGCGATGACTGGAAATTTGCAACCATGGTCAGGCTGCGAGAACAGTAAGTTAAAAGAGGTGTGGCCAAACAAGAACACTACGCAGGAAGCCGATGAAGATTAATAAACCAACATAGAAATGGTATCGTTAGCCGCTACACTCTGCGGGATTTGCTGAAGAGGGGATCAGAGCACTTATGGACTGAATGTTTCGATGTGCAATGAGGAGAATCTGTCGACTAACTAACTAACTAACTAACTAACTAACTAACTAACTAACTAACTAACTAACTAACTAACTAACTAACTAACTAATGAACGAACTAACTAACCAACTAACTAACTAACTAACTAACTAACTAACTAACAAGACAAGGGATAATGAACAAGAAGAACAAGAAGGAAAACAAGTACTAGAAGAATAACGAACGAACGAACAACCGAACGAACGAACAAACAAACCAAATTTATTTTAAAATGGTTAAGAATTGGACATTCTTACATTCTGTCCTTCTATCACTCACTTTCATACATTAATTCATACATACATCTTTCAAGGCTAACAGAGAGCAGCAACAATATAAATGGCATGCATTATAAAGGCATGGGCAAAATGCGAACATCAATACTACACGGCTCAATAATATTAGATAATAGTGTGCCACTTATTATTAGCTATGTGGAATATACTGGTCTACCAAAAGGGGACTGGCTGTTATACTAGGATTTTGTTATTATTATTATTTCTATTATTAAGGGGGAAAGTAATCCGTACTGAGATAGTGTTCGAATAAGTCGCGACACATTCAGTAAGACACATTCAGCATACCAGACACTCTCTTCGTAGACACCGACACAAGTGACAAGAATAAGGATCAAGAGGATCCACTGGTATAAACATTTGTTACTAGAAGACTTGCTGCCCAGACATGTCCATCTTGGAAAACGACTTGCTGTGCGAATTTATCTAGCAATTATATCTCCTTTACTTATTTTACTCAAATTACAACGACAAGTGATATAATTATTATTACTTTAAATATGTGTGGTATGCGTACACAATTACAACGCATTATCACACTCATATGGAAACATATACATGAACAGTGCACACTATCAAACAAAATAAACACATCCATGCCTTCTCTCATACACCCAGACCAACAGTGCAGTATTTAACACAGAGACATACACCAAACATACACACTTCATTAGAGATATCATCACATACTCCCACAAGAGAGACTGTACAGCCTTCTTCTTGTCGCTGGACAAGGAGAAGATCTTTGACAGAATTTCACACTCATATCTACACAAAGCACTAATACACATTGCAACGTAGGACAGTACTATAGACAGTGGATATAATTCTTGTATAACAATCCTCAAAGTAAGGTACTGGTGAGTCATGTACTCACGGCCAGTTTCAGGATCACAAGATCTGTAATACATGGGGGTCCACTATCACCATTCATATATGTACTCACACCAGAACCACTCCTAGAAGCAATCAGTTAGGACACCAACATTAAAGGAACATTCATACATGAGTCTGGAGAGCGGAAACTAATTGCTTATGCAGATGACACCGCTTTCTCCCTTACAACATACACATTCATAGTAAATATACGCCACAACTTCAGACAGTTTGGTGAAGGAATTCAGGCCAAAATACACTCACAGAAATTTAAAATAATGGGTCTGGAAAAGTGGAAGAATAAAGCGGATTTCCCCTTGGATCTAACATAAAAGTATATGGGATCACATTTCCATGCGACAAACACACACAGAAACATGACATTCACTGACTAAATAAATTATATACATTCTATCAGCTACAAATACAAGATATCAACAATTGTTGGGAGTAGTGCAGTTGTAAGCAGTTTCTTCATTCCTAACACATCCACAATTGTAATAGTGGAAAAGGACATAACAACATGACACTTATTTCAAGGGACATGAGGTCAGCAGGGCTGAATGGAGAAGATCGCGTGTTCTTAAACATCCGGTGTGCTGATGTCGAGGTAAGGGCTTCAACCCCTACACCGGACAGTTGCACTAAAATGTTGACCTCTCGTCCTTGACTTGGGAACGTAAATTACAAGTACCTCTGAAGTCGGAGGGGGTTTGCCTGAAGGCGAAGGACACTGGTAATAAGGAAAGCTATTCCACACGCAAAATTCTGTCCATCACTACTAGAAGTATTGTGTATGGACTACGCTTGAGTTCAACAGCGAGCGAGAGGAAAAAATTATTGTCAAGGGACATTACTTTGAGTAAGATAAATGTACTATGTGATTCAAATAACTGTAGTTTTGTCTTTATTTTTTTTTTGGTAAAGTTTTCTATAGAAATTAACAACGTTAAATGCAACATAAAAGATTCGATAATAATTTAATATCTTCTAAGATTATGTAAAAGTAATGGCTTTATTTTACATGTGGGAAAATGTTAAAAGACATATTTCTATTTTTCCTTGATATTACATTAAATATCCTTTTAATTTCATCGCCAAGTCTTATCAATCTCACACATCTCATTATTTTTGACTGGCATTTGAACTATGCCACAAATGTCATATTATCATAAATATATATGTATGTATATGTTTCATGTGGTATGACACTTAACACTAACAAAGGGCAACGCTCTGTGATATACACGAACAAAAAACACACATTACACCTTGGAAATATACGAACATTGCTTTGTATAAAATAAACGTTTGAAAAACAATTCTCGGCCTTTTGGCTAAGATTGCCGTCCTCTACCGCATTGGACAACTGTCCTTTCCGATTAAATTTCCCCTCTGTGGTCACGAGTGCTCACTACATTCTGGATTACAGATTTTCTCGTTTACAAATTATTCAGACACATCAGTGATATTAATTTTGTGGCGGTAATTTTGATTGTTTTCACCATGTGTAGATCTGGATTAAAGATTTTATCCGTCAAGAACAAAACAAAATGTAAAATGCCACAACCACCCTCAAATTAATACCTTGTGTGAGTACAGGCTTCTCCTGATAAAGGAGAACCCGCTTTTGGACAACAATCACCTTCACATAAAAGCGCAAATCCCATGTGCATTGTCACAACCAGCCCGCTCGGTGGTGAAGGAATCACGGACGCAATTTGTAATCCCGCAAAACCTGCGTTCGAAATACAGCTACGGGCGATTTGGCAGCAGACGCCTTGCGTTTGTTTTTTACGAAAACGGTCTTTCAGAAAGCAATGGCAAACTACTGAACATAAACGTAAACTTGCCAAGAGATCACAACAGCAACAATAACAAAAATGCTGGTGTATACAGCAATGTCCTATAGAGGATATGCAACTGACTAACTGTCACAACCACGGTTCATATACTCTCGATACAGAGTTGACAAACTCTTTGGCAACATTGTGAATTCGCATTATTGGAAGCATGTTGTCTGACGTGTCAATTTACGCAATTTAAAAATAAGATTGTGCATTATTTTTCAACTAAATTCTCAAGGACATACTGTGCGTTTTTCTATGGAATTGATTTTTATTTTTTTTTTTGCGCTCGATCGCTTTGAATTCAAGCGTAGTCCATAAACACTATTTATAGTGTGATGGTCTTAATTTTGCGTGTGAATTAGCTTCCCTATTAGCAGTGTCCCTCGTCATCAGGCGAACCCACTCCGACTTCAGAGGTACTTGTAAAAAGACTCGAAAAGTCAAGGACGGCAGGTCCATATTTTAGTCCAGCTGTCCGGTGTAGGGGTTGAACTGCTTGCTTCGGCATCATCACAACGGATGTTTAAGAACACGCGTTCTTACCCATTTGACCATGCGGAACTGCGAACTGATATTCTAAAACTTACTGAGGGTTTTCCTTTGGAATTATTATTACCGAAAACAACACATTATTGAAATGAATTCAAATATCACAACATTAGTCGTTCCAAGGGACCACTACCAAGTTAAACAACTCCACCAGCCTGGTCTGTAGTTTCCTCTCTTACTGATCCTGGGGCTGCGGCGGCATCGACACCAGCTTTTATTGTTAGTGTCTTAAATGGTCCAGGGGGTGTGCCTTCTGGGGGAATCATCACCCTGTAATAGGTTCAGGGTTCCCAATGGGTGGTACTTTCACCTGTCAACAGAGACGCATAAAGCCGTGTATGACAAGTTACATGGTAAAATGTTTTTTTTTAAATGCTTAGGGATAGACATATCACTAGACAATCTAGAGAAAGAAAGAGACAGACTGACCATTCACTGATTGCCTGTCACAATTACTCCTGAAGGAGTTAGAAATCTGGTGCACAGTGTTACATGGGAGGATAAAGCTGAGTTTTTTAGGATGAACAATGGGGCTGGCAAGTGGGGTATACTCTGCAAACCAAAAAAAGGAAGTGCCCCATTACATATGGATCCACACACCTGGGATTACGAAAAACAATCACAGCGTATTGATTACGACGCCATGGAGAATGACCAATTGCCCTACGTGTGGTCAAGATAACCACTGGGCAAATAAATGTCCTAGCAGACGACCACCGATAACACCAGCAGCAACAATTGGATTACAATGTCATGAAGATTTCTCCCTCTCGTGCGAGAAGTTCCTCCACGTTAAATAAACGTAACTGACACCAACTTAAAATAGTCAAATCAGCACACATCAAGGCAGAAACACACAAGAAAACAATCCATGAAATAAAGACTGGTGATTTTCAAATAGTCAGCAATCCAAAGAAGAGAAAACGGGCAGACAGAAGACTAATGCAGTCACTAGACAGTTTAGACACTGTCACAGACGATCTTTCACCAACTAAATCCTTACCGGAAAAGAAAGAAAGTACTTAAGACATTACAGAAGATCACAAGACAAAGGAAAACGAACAAGAAGAACAAAAGGATAAACAAGTACAAGACGAATAAGACATACACAGCACAAAATACATTCTCTTCGAGGACACCGTCACAAGTGACAAGAACGAGGATCAAGATGATCCTCTTGTATAAACATTTGTTACTGGAAGACTTGCTAGCCTGGACGTGTCCATCTTGGACAACGACTTGCTGTGCGAACTGATCTAGTGGTATACGTACACAATTACAAACGATCATCACACTCATATCCAAACACAAACCAGACGTTATACTACTACAAGAAACAAACATATATTCAGAAACATTCGCACAACACATCACCATACAGCTACATCTCAGACACTCATGCTTTAGTTTAGGCATACACAAAATCGGGCCCGGTACAGCCATACTGCAGACATTAGACAGGTGGGATATTATTAGAAGATAGGCGGATGACCAGGGACGAATCTGCTTAACACAGGGAGAAAAAACTACTCATGCATACAGCATAGTGAGCATACATACATTACCAAATTACAATCATCAACCAAGTTTTTACCAAAATTAGACACTCTGCTCAAACAAAACACATAAGAGAAAGACAACAATTCACAGATCAAAGCAGTACTAGCATATATCAGTACAGATATTACAAATACAAGGCACCCAAAACGATGGCCACAATGGAAATTCAACAACGCAGTATTCCAACACACAGGTTATGTACAACACATGACACTAACAATACACATTTTTCAAACAAAATAAACACGTTCATGCCTTCACTCATTCACAGTTCTATATTCCTAATGCGTACCACTGTCTTTAATCATCCATTATTTGTATTATTTTCATCATATGTGTTTTACCATCTTTAGTTTCACTCTTTCCTTACCACTCAAAGAATACCATACAGATATAAGGGAATGCGCACAACAAAAGTTTATTAATATGATCGCCTAGAACCAGTAGTAAAAACAAGAGAGATATTGAGACGTATAGAACCTTTATTTACATATGTACAATACCCATGATGAACCGGCACACTTTCTTTCTTTGTCACCTGGGACAGAGAAATATTATCACAGTCAGGGACAGAAGTACATTCAGCTACCCAGCGCACATGGAGGCTGTATCTCATAGGTCCGTTTCTTTGTTAGCCTGGAGTAGAAAATGCGACCTTGACCAACACAACAGTTCATTTAACTTCCACCCCATCCCCGCCCACCCCAAATAAATCCAGCCTGTGAAGAAGTTACTACCCAACGCAACTAACTTCAGTTTTTAGTTTCAGTTTGCTTTCTATCTCTCTCTCTCTCTCTCTCTCTCTCTCTCTCTCTCTCTCTCTCTCTCTCTCTCTCTCTCTCTCGTTATGTTCGTGCTCTCTTTATCTCTCTCTCTCCCCCCCCCCCCTCTCTTGCGTGCGCACGCGATCAAACGACTTGCCTATATGTCTGCAATTTACTTTGTAAAGTTTGACGCTTATTGCAATGTTTAACGTATGATTCGTTTGGTGATGCCATTAAACTTGTTTAAATAAAACGAAGTGTGAATAAGAATACTTGGAGTATAAAAGAATTTGTATTGAATGATTTTAGCATGCATTAGAGCAAATGAACACTCCACTATCATCATCAGTAGGTAATGTGTAGGTAATTACACAATGCCATGAATATATTATTATCATATGTGTATATGAATGTAAATGTTGTATTCGTAATTGTAAAACACACAACGCACTTTGAAAATACAGACTGTTTTGTAAGAAATAAAATCACTTTAGAAGGATTATATCCAATTGTAATAGTGGAAAAGGACATAACAACTTAACACTAATGCCGAGGTCAGGGCTTCAACTATTACACCGGACAGTTGGACTAAAATGTTGACTTCTCGTCCTTGACTTAGGGACATACATTACAAGTACCTCTAAAGTCTGAGTGGGTTTGCCTGATGGCGAGGGACACTGGTAATAGGGAAAGCTAGTCCACAGACAAAATGTTGTTCAGTTCTACTAGATAGTAGTGTGTGGATTCAAAATCCAGCCAGCGGAAAACATATTTCAAGAGACATTACTTAAAGTAAAATAAATGTGCTATTCGATTTAAATAATTGTAATATGTATCTTTATCTTTTGTAAAGTTTTTTTATAAATTAACAATGGCTGAATGCAGTATAAAAGGTTTGATAAAAATGTTAAGTCATCTTCTAAGATTATGTAAAGGTAATGGGTTTATTTACATGTGGGAAAATGTTAGAAGCCATCTTTCTAATTCTCGTCCTTTTAATGGCATCGCAAAGATCGTCTATCTCGAACATCTTAATTTAGACTGGCATTTAAAAGGCCATAACCACCCTCAAATTAGTACACTGTGTGAGTAAATACTTTTCCTGATGAAGGAGAACCGCTTTTTGACAACAATCACCTTCACATACGATCACAAATCCCATGCCCACTGTCACAACCAGCCGGCTCCGTGACGAAGGGCTCATGGTCGCAGTTCGTAATCCCGAAAGCCCGCGTTCGAAATACAGCTGTGGGCGATATGGCAGCAGACCCTCCTTGTGTTTGTTTTTATGAAAATGGTATGGGTACCGGTCGTTCAGAAAGCAATGGCAAACTACTGAACGTAATCTTGCAAAGAGATCACAACAACAAAAATTTAAATATACTGGTGTTGACTGCGACGTCCTTTTAACAATATGCAACAGACTAACTATCACAACCACGGTTCGTAAACTCTCGATACAAAGTTGACAAACTCTTTAGCAACATTGTGAATCCGCATTGTTGAAAGCATATTTTCTGAGGTTTCAATTTACACTTTTTAAAAACCGGATTATTCAATATTTTACAGCTAAATTTCCATGGACAGACTGCATTTAAAAAAAAAAATTGATATCATAAAAGATATTGTAAGTTTTATTTGGAAATATTATTACCGAAAACAACAAATTATTGAAATGAATTCAAATATCACTACATTTGTCGTTCCAAGGGACCACTACCAAGTTAAGCAACTCCACCAGCCTGGTACTGTAGTTTGCTCTTTTACTGATCCTGGGGCTGAGGTGACATCGACACCAGCTTTTATTGTTAGTGCCTTAATTGGTTCAAGAAGCGTGCCTTTTTAGGGAATCATCACCCTGTATAGGTTCAAGGTTCCCAAATGGTGGTACTTTCACCAGTCAACAGAGGCGGAGAAAGCCGTGTATGTCAAGTTACAGGGGAGGATAAAGCTGAGGTCTTCAGGCTAAACAATGGGGCTGGCAAGTGGGGTGCACTCTGCAACCCAAAAAGGAAGTATCCCATTACATATGAATATACACATCTGGCGTTACTAACAATAATCACAGCTCATTAATTTCGGTGCCGGGGAGAATGACCAATTGCCCTACGTGTGGTCAAGATGACCAAGGGGCAAATAAATGTCCTAGCAGACGACCGCCGATAACACCAGCAGCAACAATTGGTGTACAAAGTCATGAAGATTTCTCCCCTCTCGTGCGAGAAGTTCCTCCACATAAACATACGGAACTGACACCAACTTTTAATAGTCATATCAACACACATCAAGGCAGAAACACACAAGAAAACAATAGAAACAATGAAGACTGGCGGTTTTCAAATCGTCAGCAATCCAAAGAAGAGAAAACGCGCAGACAGAAGACTAATGCAGTCATTAGACAGTTTAGACACTGTCACAGACGATCTTTCACCAACTGAATCCATACCGGAAAAGAAAGAAAGTACTAAAGACATTACAGAAGATCACAAGACAACGGAAAACGAACAAGAAGAGCAAGAGGACAAGTACAAGACGAATAAGACATACTCTACATAAAATACATCCCTTCGGGGACACCGTCGCAAGTGACAAGAACGAGGATCAAGATGATCCCCATGTATAAATATTTGTTACTGGAAGACTTGCTAGCCTAGACGTGTCCATCTTGGAAAACGACTTGCTGTGCGAATTGATCTAGTGGTATACGTACAAAATTACACACGATCATCACACTCATATACAAACACAAACCAGACTGTATACTACTACAAGAAACAAACATATATTCAGAAACATTCACATAACAAATCACCATACAGCTACATCTCAGACACTCATGCTTTAGTTTAGGCATACACAAAATCGGGTCCGGTACAGCTATACTGCAGACATCAGACAGGTGGGATATTATTAGAACACCCACGGATGACCAGGGACGAATCTGCATATATTTTTTTTTAATTCGCATGTCCTTTACAGCAGGGGCGTCACTTGGGGGGTGCGGGGGGGGGGGTGGTGGTGCGGGCCGCACCGGGTGACACCATCAAGGGGTGACACCAAAATAAAAAAAAAATTGCAAATTTGACAAAGCAGACATAGCACTGTCTAGTCGGCTTTCATAACCGTTCATTGTTAAATACATGAGCAGGCACAGGGTGCCACCATGCAGAGCGTCTGGTATTTAAATGAATAAGACTCAGAGCTCAGAGCTGCTCGGAGCCTCGGAGTCGGAGTAGAATCGTGGGTCATTTGCAAACGCGCCAATTAATGACGTGTGGAGTCACGTGGTTGCAGAAAATGACAGACGTTGTTTACAGGTTCGTTTTTTATGTAGATAATTATTTTTTCGAAATTTTATAATTTTATCAATATCACTAACATATAAATATTTTAAAGTAAATTAATTAGGACAGGGCATAAATTTTAAAGGAGAAAAACAGCGGCAGGCTTCCACTTAAAAAAGTTAGTATTACTATACTATAGTATACTAGTAGTTTACTACTACAATAAATTAATAATTACGGCATAGACACGTTTTTCTATCTGTCTGAAAAATATATATTTTAATTTTTTAATTAAAAAGATGTAAATAGAAAAATAAATAACGGTTGTGTAATTTTTCGAATCAACGAGTCACTGTTGAGACTGCCACACGCAGATCCCCCCAATAATTGATGCGGTCACTGACATTCGCCAGCAATTCGCAATATAAAATAATAAAATGTATGCCATGAAATGACAGTCGTGCATTGGCGACAAAACTTCCTGATAAAAGTTAAGAAGAAGTGTTGCAACGAATATTGTTGACCGCCGGTTACATTTGTATATGAATCCATTAATTGTGCCTTGCAGCATTTGCCATCCGCATCGTATGCAGGTTGGTATGTTCAATACTCCATTAGCCAGTAAAAAAGTTACAATCCACTCAAACTTGTTACAATGGGGAAAAAAAGTTGTAACTTCCATGGACAATATTTTAAAATATTTAATATTTTGTTTGACAAGTTTTCTTTTTTAGACGGTTCTTTTTAGTGTACATAATCATTTTTTAATTACATTTTAATTCTACTGTAAACAACGCAATTTAACCTAAATAACTATATTTATTAAATTATGAATAAATAATAAATGTTTGGATTATAATTATTTATACAGATTTTATATATTTATATTATATCTTTTTGTTTAGTTGTATATTTTTAAGTCCCTAATTTATTTCTGAGGAAAATGCAAAGAATACCATGGACAGCCAGAAAGACCAATGAACAAGTCCTTCAAGAAACAAATGAAGATCGTAAATTGATTAGAGAAATTAGACGTAGACAGTCAAAATTTTTTGGGCATGTTATGAGAAGAAATGGATTGGAGAATTTGGTGACAACTGGTAAGATCGAGGGGAACAGACCAAGGGGAAGACCTAGAAGCAAGTACCTGGATGGCTTGACCTTGTGGCATGGTCAAGACAGAAACACGGAGCTGATCCACGACTCTGGTGATCGAGTGAGATGGCAGAACATGACCGCCCACGCTTACCGGCATGGCACATGATGGATGGATGGAATTTATTATATATTTATTATTTTAGAATATTCCATCATGCCACATGGAGTGCACAAATCAAAGAGGCCTAGTGAATGCGAGCAGCGAAAAGCAAAGAAGAAAAGATGTGAATCACTAAAATTACTACCTGGATTCATGCATCAATATGTCAAGAGACCAAGTGATGGACAAGGTTCATCAAAAGACGTTCTTCCTTAATCTACAATTGATTAGGATTCCTCCCATGCTGACAGCATGCATTCTTCAAAAGAGCAACTAGAGCCAGAAATGGAAGAGATTCACGAGATTGATGCAGAAATACATAATGAAATAGCAGTGGATGAAGTTGAAACAGAAATGCATGCTGAAAATGATTCCCGTCATGATACTGTAAATGTGATGAGTCAAGTGGATGAGAAAAATTTGAATATTTTATCTGATGCTTCTTTCTGGAATTCACCAGTTCCAGATCATTTTCGCATTGAAATTATCAAAAGAGGAAGTTGTTCTTTTCAGAACAAGGATGGGCCTTTCAGTAATGTGACAAGGCAAGGTGCAAAGACTAAAGGAGATGTGCGCCAGCTGTCAAAAGAATGGTTCTACAAGACGATGCCAAATGGTGAGAAAATACTGCGGTCATGGATGTTTTACTCGCTCGTCAGTGAGAAATTATACTGCTTTTGCTGCAGACTCTTTGCTGTTAATGTAACAGAACAAATATCAAAACTTGTCACTGAGTTTCAGCAGTGGTGGAAGCTGAGCCCAAAATTACATAATCATGAGATATCGGATGACCATCTAGGTTGCCTTGAAAAATGGAAAACATTGGCAGCAGGCCTTAAGCTGCACAAAACAATTGATGCCGACAGTGTTGCTGTAATGGATAGGGATAAAAAAAAATGGAGGGATATCTTGCACAGGTTGCTTGATATCACATTGTTTCTTGCTAAGCAAAATCTGGCATTTCGTGGCCATAAGGAAGATGCATCTTCGTGGAAAAAAATAAACTTTCTTGAGATGGTTGAGATGCTTTCTAAATATGACCCTGTGTTGAAAGTGCACCTAATGAGATTAAAGCGAACTACATCTGTAACAGTAAAAGCATCCGTATCTTATCTTTCACCAGAAACTCAGAATGAATTTATAACTGTTCTGGCAAATCATGTGAAGGAAATTCTTGTAAATGATATAAAGGCTGCAAGGTATTTTGGAATTATGTTCGACAGCACACCTGACATATCACACACTGACCAGATGTCTGAGGTGATCAGATATGTGAAAATCCACAATGGGGAAGTTGAAGTGAGAGAAGTGTTTCTAGGATTTTTCCCCTTAAAGGGGAAAAAAGCTGATGACCTCAGTTCAGACATTTTAAACAATCTAGAAAGTGATGGACTTGACATAATGATGTGCAGAGCTCAAGGTTATGATAATGCTGCCACAATGTCTGGAATTCATGGAGGTGTTCAAGCCATTCTGAAAAGAAAGAATAAGAAAGCTATTTTCAACGGATGCGTGGACCATTCGCTTAACTTGTGTGGTCAACACTCTTTTACTGAAAATGCATTATGTGTAACATTTTTTGGAACTCTTGAGAGAATGTATTCCTTCTTTGATCCTTCCACCCATCGATGGGATGTTTTAAGTGAACACACTGCAATGTCGATTAAAAGGCTATCAACAACACGCTGGAGTGCACATCATGCTGCTGTTAAACCGGTGAAAGATAAGTTTGATGAATGTGTGACGGCGATTGAAGCTCTATGTGATCCTAGTGAAAATGTGGAAACAAGAGGTGCAGCACAAGGTCTTTTACCTGCTGTCTGTGATTTCACGTTTCTGTGCTACCTTTACTTTTGGGCTGCTGTATTTGAGGAAGTTAATTTGACACAGCAGTATCTGCAGACTAAAGGTTTAACTCTTGACAAAGTAGTGACCAAGTTAGAGGCATTAAGACTTTTTCTGCAGGAGAAGCGCAGTCACTTAGTGGAGCATGCAACTGAACAGGCACTTTTAAAAGCAGACCAATTTGGAATAACAGTAGAGAGAAGATTAAGGTTCAAGAAGAGAATGGCAGGGGAACAACTCAGAGATGCTTCAGAAGCTGGACTCACTATGCAAGAGGAAAACAATAGGGCGATGCTGGAGTGTATTGATCGTTTTCATTCTGAACTCCAGACCAGATCAACAGCGATCAAGGAAGTAGCAAATATGTTTGAGGCTGTTCAAGCCAAGAGTCTTCTATCAGCAACTGAAGAAGAGTTGCTGGTGTCAGTTCCAAAATTGACCACTTTCTATGATGAGCTATCCGAAGTAGAGCTTTTAAAAGAAATACCAAGGCTGAGAAGACACCTGAAGGCAGCAGATATTGATATCCACAAAGCCAAAGACTGGTCAATATTTGATATTTTAAAATTCATAGTTGACTGGGATTTCCTTGAATCTCTCCCAATACTCTCACTAAGTCTACAACTATTTCTTACGATCTGTGTGTCTGTGGCTTCATGTGAGAGGAGCTTTTCAAAACTGAAACTTATAAAGAACTATTTGCGATCAACCATGGGACAGTCAAGACTTTCTGATTTGGCTATATTATTAATTGAAAGTGATATGGTGAAAGATATTGATTTTGATGATGTGATTAACAGGTTTGCAGCTTTGAAGACCAGGATGGGAAACTTTTAATTTTAAATAACAGAAATTTTAATGTTAATAACAAAAGTTTAACTTTGTCCGAGTTTGTCGAAGTTCTTTATTTATGTTTTACCTGAAGTATTGAAGTTATATTGTTCAATTTGTTTTCTTTCTTATGTCCTTATTAACTTTTTGACTTATTTTACAAACATTACTATATGCGATTATATATGGTACAGGAACACTCGGAAGAAGACCATGGTGAAAGTCTAGAGGGGTGACACCAAGAGTTTACCGCACTGGGTGACACCAACCCCAGTGACGCCACTGCTTTACAGGAATGACTCTCGTCGCTTCAGAGGTCACAGATTGTGAGAGTTGTATGGATATTCTGCCCTGGCCATGCGGGGGTACGGAGGAATAAACAGGCTGATAGGCTAGCAGTGAATGCACCTCTTGGTGGTAGTTTGCCTCTGGACAAAGGGGAGTTGGCTATGCGCTTGTGGGACCAGGTGGAGAAGGCGGAGGAACAGATTGAGAACCCATATGTGGAAAGAATGAGATTGCGGGGGATCGGCAGGAGTTCTGGAAGAATCTCAAAACTGAGAGGGAAGACAAGGAGAACTTTTAATCAGATAGCGGTGGGAACGATTAGTAATATGACTCTTCGTTGGCTGTTGAACGAAGGGATAGAGCACGTATGGGAATGTCCTGAGTGCGGTGATGTCGGTTCTTAACTCAACTCAACTTACAGGACAACGCGTCAACATCAGCATCTTTAAGTTGATTGTTGATTTCTTGGCAAGATTATGCTCAGCAGTTTGCCATTGCTTTCTACATAATACAGTTAGAAAATATTATTATACATGCATACACCATTGTGAACATACATGCACCAAGAAATTACAATCATCAACCATTTTTTTTTAACCAAAATTAGTCATTCTGCTGTCACAGGATAAATAAACTTGTTAGTTGCGACCGATGATAACCAAACCCGACATTATTTTGCTAACACAATTGACTCTTTGATGGTGAACAAACTGAGGAAAATACGTCGGTACAGATTCTCTGCACCTGGTCGACAGTGTGTATGAGATCAAATGGAGTCACGTCGAGTTGTCTACACACAGTCGACAGTTTGATGACAGGATGTTGTTCGAGAGGTGTGTATTGGCAACATTTGTCTACAAAACGGGAGTTGGCCGTTGAAAGTAATGGACAGATGTCTGCTAGAGGTCAGAAGGATTCTGTAATGGGAGAAAGGTCTCTGGCTCACAGACAACCCGGATATTTGTTGGATGAGACAAAGAACTCCCCAGATGAAAAGGAAACTTGACAGCTAATGGACTCTGGTTAGTCTGGAAACAGGAGGACAAAGCCAGATTCTGGACTGATTGGCGTCTGGACTTTCTGGTGACTCACTCAAGCACCCATATAAAACCCAGTGCAGTAAACAGGTAGAGGGAGTCGAGAAAAACATTCTGAAGTGTTAGGATTGGGGATAATTCCGAGTTGTGTTACATTAGAGGGACTAGCCTATCTAAGTAGTGATAGTTATCCGCGGACATAGATCCAATCGGATTGCCTAGTTTCTCGAGTAACAACAGGAATAGACATATGGTAGGCAATTAATTATATCTAATTTTAGAGTATGATTAGAAATATAGTACAGTACTGTGCGGTGATATAATGTATTATAGGTGCAGTGATATAATGTATTATGATTAGTGATTGAATGTTCTAAAAGTGCGGTGCTAGAAAGTATCATAGGAGCGTCGGCACTGGTATTCTATTGTGTGGCTTCGAGGAGCTTGTGTTATATATCATTTTACTCAGGAAGTTGAGGACAATGTAGTGGAATAATAATTAGAGAGATTAAGGATGGTTGCGAGGGAGGAGGGGAATGTGTAATGGTAGGATCTTCCAGTAGGGCATCTGCTGGGTTTCTACCCGTTCTTTTAGTCTTTCCTGGTGTTGCCATGTCTCAGATCATATGATTGAGTTATTTGGCCGTAAGACAGAGATCGGATCTCTGTTATAGATCTGAGTGCTGTTATTGGCCTACACTTGCCTAATTCTGGCCAGGACTGAGTTGCCCTCACCATGATGTTATCTGCTCTACAGGTTCCATGTACAGTTCCCCTTGAGTGTTCCACTTGAGTGTGAGATGATTTACTACGAAGAAGCAGGTTCAAAGTTTTATATAAGGAGGGCTCAGCATCTGAAGACAGAGGTTGCTGAGAGGCCGCTACATAGGGCTTATACCCAAGTTGGTTTGCGGGAACCTGGCTTCTGCTGAGCAGGACATGTTGACGAGATTGAGGTTTAGCCAATTGATAGATGTATCAATAAACAGTCAGAACATTGCATAATTTATACTGATACCCAGAACAGTTAGATTGTGGTGTTAATATGAGGAATATTTAGAACCAGTGACTCTAGATCCATTAAGATTTTTCCACTAACAGTGACAATAGGATTAGAATTTCCTGATTAACAATCCGTTAAATAACCGAGGAAGGTCATAGTGTGAATCAGACTCTAATTAGACAGTGTTTGTCAGGGGTGTCCAAGCATCCTAGTGGTTCCAGAGACAACGGAAGAAGTCTTCACGTGACCGGAGGAGCATCACCTGGGTGAGGCTACTTCTATGGGATACATGGTGCTGGTGTGTCTTCAGCACAGGGATGAGAATGAATATCTTCTTGAACACTTATCTGAGTCTATAGACGATTTAGAATACCCGTCACACATTCTACACCTTATACACACATACACTTCTCCTACATATACTCTTTGCTTTAATAAATTTCTTGTTTTTATTTGTTGAAGCGAGAGATGTCAAGTATGTTATGTTGGGGAAGAATGAGAGGGGGCATGATCCAGGGGTGAGTAAGAGTGAGAGGAAGGTGTCTTCAGATTGAGGGAGTGTGTGGACGGAGTCTGCTGGATTTCTCCAGAATAGAGATATTGAATTAAAAATAATGTGGGTGTTGATTCTCTTCACTCCAGGGACGACACTAAAATGGTAAAGAAGAACAAGTAACTAATACGACAGTCATTCTTTACACACACACACACGACATTTATTGGGGGCTCGTAAACGTGATCTTTGGACAGCGGGATCTTTAGACAACGGGATCTTTTAACACGGGATCTTTATTTAGAGGATGGAGATATCCTATTAGTGAGAATCCAGCTAGAGTGAATGTGGATAGGTGTTAGGACTTATCTTACCTGTTCACGCTTCACACGTCTGCATAGGTCTGTGGTCCTGATTCTACTCTTGTCACTGAGTGATTGTGTTGTGTTATGTGGTGTGTTATTAATATATAGATTAATAGTATTTTGTCATTAGCTATATATTGGTTTAGAGATAATCTATACTCTATCTGTGAGTTACCTCTCTGTAAAATGGCCACTCCTAAACTGATTACGGCAGAACTTAGGGCAAAGCGGGAAGACATGGGATTTTCGGGTTCTGCTCTAACGGATTACATACAGGAAGTGGAGAGGGAGTATCGTCAAGCAGAAAGGGAAGATCGAAAGGCCGAGTTGGAATTGAGAAGGATGGAGGCAGAGCAAGCAGCTAAGAAATTGGAAGCAGAACAAGCTGCTAGGCAACTTGAGGCTGAGCAAGCCATGAGAAGACTGGAAATAGAAGCTAAAAAACTGGAAGCAGAGCAAGCTGCTAAGATACTTGAGGTTGAGCAAGCTGCTAAGCAACGGGAAGCGGAGCAAGAGGCTAAGAAAAGGGAGCATGAGTACCGGATGCGGGAACTCGAGCTCAAGAGGCAATCTGGTGGGGAAACTGAGGGAGCAGTGGGAGGTTCCTCTCTCCCTGGCTCAACACCAGTAAGTGGACATAGCTACCATGCTATGAAGTTCCCTCTAGCCATCTACGAGGACGACAAAGAGAAGATTGACCAGTACCTTCAACGCTTCGAGGCTATGTCAGTTGCTATGGGTCTGGAGCGTGACAAATGGAATCTCAAGCTATCCCAGGAATTACTCGGGACCGGTTACGAGGTTTATTCTCGTCTGCCACCAGGACATGAGAACAATTATGACGAGTTGAAGACGGCTTTGGTGAAACGATTTGAAGTTACGTCCCATACCTACCGCAAAAAATTTCGAGGAGCGAAACGAGAACCGGGGGAGTTGTTCGCCGCCTATAGTCTGCGTCTGAAAGCATATCTCCATAAGTGGATGGATTTGGCTGGGTTTGCGCATGACTATGAGAGTCTGGAAGAGCTTACGGTAGTCGACCAGATGCGGAAACAAATGTCGAAACCTCTCAGGACATTCTTTTGAGAACAAGGGGCGGAACGAATCGACATGGTGACGAAATTGGCGGAACGGTTCGTCGAGGTCAATGGGGAGGCAGCAGAGAATATTTCTACAAACACCAAAAGTCAGGAAAAACATAACCTGAAAAAAGCCAAGAGCACAGGAACTAAAAAGGTGGAACCATATGTCAAAACTTCAGAGGAGAGTTCGGAGAAGACGAAGGGGGAAAGCAAGAAAACCTCGAGCTCTACACAAAAACGACCATGGTAGGAGAAGTGGTGTTCGATTTGTATGTCGCCCTCTCACAATACGAGGGAATGTAAATCGAAGGCTAAGAACCCTCACTTCGCGGCATGTCAAGTGACTTCAACACAGGTGGACACTGACAATGTCAAGGTCGACAAGGATGCTCACCACCAAGAGAGCTCACTCAAGTCCGGCACAAGAAAATCTAGGACAGGGAAATGGTGCAAACACTGCAGGTCGAATACACACAATGCTATTGACTGCATGGGAAAGTCAGGAGACACTGAATTCGTCGTGTGCCCCGGAAAACCTAAGGTGGAGCACACCGAACAGGTCGAGGCCGAAGGAGAGACTCCAGACCAGGAAAAACCACCTGTAGTGGAATTGGTAGAAGTTAACGGTCGTCAAGTGGAGTGTTTATACGACACAGGACTGGACGGGGAGGCCGCGATTTCTGCGGATCTGGTACATCCCGAACAATTCACAGGTGAAATCATGGAGATACAGCCTGCACAGAAGAGTGCTGTAGCCATGAAATTGCCCATTGCCAGAGTGGAGATTCGGTCAAGGTATGTCACCGGCACCATCAAGGCCGCGGTGTTGACTGATCCCATTTTTCCCGTAATCCTCGGTTGCCGGTATGTCTTTCTGGGAATGCCCAGGGAGCCAATCCATATGGGAGCAATTCAGACTCGCTCCCAGACGAGAACGGATGAGGCAGAAGCCAATGTGACTGACCCACTGCCAGGGGAATTGCGAACTGCCCAGAGTGAGGATGCTACTCTACGTCCTTGCTACAAAAAGCTGCAGAAAAGTGCTGATCCACCCAAGCGGGGGCAGTACTATATGAAGAATAGGATACTCTACAGGAGAGCCGGAAGGGGAGACAACCTACATGGTCAGTTGGTGGTCCCAAAGGCCCATCGTTCCCAGATTCTTCATATGGGGCATACCATCTTCTTTGGTGGACACATGAGTATTGCCGCCACGATGCAGCGAATTTCCTGCCATTACTATTGGCCGGGAATGACAGGTGATGTGCGTCGGTATGTGAAGTCATGCCCTGAGTGCCAGAGGGTGGCACCGAAACACTGGACAGCGCCGGTGGTCTTGGGTGAAATGCCAATCATGAACTCTCCTTTCGAGAGGGTAGCCATCGATATTGTGGGTCCACTTCCTAGGACTAGGAAGAGGAACATGTACATACTCACCATGGTGGATTGCTGTACAATGTGGGGTGAAGCCATACCGTTGACCACAATTGACTCGAAACGAGTGGCGGACGCACTGATGGAGGCCTTTACTAGATTAGGCTTTCCTGATCAAATACTGACGGACAATGGGTCCCAGTTTTGTGGAAAGCTTATGGAGGAGGTATTTAGGGTATTCCACTCTAACCATATCCATACCAGCCCTTACCACCCTCAAGCCAATGGACAAGTAGAGAGTTTCAACGGCACGTTGATGACAATGCTCAGGAAACTACCGCAGGAAAAACCTGATAGGTGGGATGAATATATCCCAGCAGCACTCTTTGCCTATCGGGAAGTTCCTCATGGCTCAACAGGACTACCACCTGCTCCGTTGCTGTTTGGTCGTCCAATCAAGGGACCGTTGGAAGCCATGTTGAGGAGTTGGACTGAAGAGGGGACATCAGAAGAAGTGATCTCGTGCTAGGAACAGCTCTGACTACCTAGTTTCCGAATGCCGCTCTTGTTCGGAACAGCTCTGACTGGGTAGTTTTCCGAATGTCTGTTGAGCCTGGAAAAGCTCTGATGGGCGCAACGACAAGCACATGTCCGAAAACTCGCTGAGTGGATGGCGTCTGCAAACCTGTCTGGTTTGTGCGGGAATGACCCGGGGAAACGAAATGACCAATATATTGAAGTGAGGATTTAAAGCAGCCATGAGCAGGACGTGACGATCTCCCTCGGTGAGCCCAGATCCAGGGCGTTATGTGTCGGCCCTGCAACTATGGAAGCAACCTTGGATGGCGGAAAATGCTATGGACTGTCCCTGCCTTCCTTTGAGGGATGACCGTTGTCTTCGACCGTTCCACCTTGGCCAGCATGGTTGCAGATGGCGCCACAAAAGTGAGAGTCTCCCAGGAATGCTACCTGGTCAAAAATGCACGCTAAAGTCGATGTGTTGGCCTACGGGTTTCGGCCCAAGGGCGCATAACAGACACACCGCAATCACATCTGAAAAAACACTCCGGATGAACGAAAAGAAGAAGAAGAAGAAGTGATCTCTTCTTACAGATATGTGGAGGAACTGAAAGAAAAACTTCACAAGGGATGGACTCTGGCGAATCAAAATTTGAAAAAGGCCAGAAAGAGACATGCGGCTTACTACAATCGTAGGTCAAAAGACAGATCTCTAGAGGTGGGAGACAAAGTATTGTTGCTACTCCCAACGGGAAACAACAAACTGGAGATAGGTTGGCAAGGACCATTTCCCGTGGAAAGGGTGATATCCAGAACCAACTATCAGATTCGGATCCGGGGAAAGTCGAAGATTTTCCATATCAATCTCTTGCGGAAATACGAAGAGAGACCAGGAGAAAAAGCAGCTCACCTCATGGCAATGGCAGTTACAGTGGAGTATATACCTGGGAAGGAAAATGTTGGAGCGGATTTCCTGTCTAGACATCCAGCTCCAGAAGAAGAGGAATAGATCATCTGGATCGAACCTCCAAGAAGAAAGAGTTATTGCGGACTACTCTCTTAGGAGGGGGTCTATGTCACAGGATAAATAAACTTGTTAGTTGCGACCGATGATAACCAAACCCGACATTATTTTGCTAACACAATTGACTCTTTGATGGTGAACAACCTGAGGAAAATACGTCGGTACAGATTCTCTGCACCTGGTTGACCGTGTGTATGAGATCAAATGGAGTCACGTCGAGTTGTCTACACACAGTCGACAGTTTGATGACAGGATGTTGTTCGAGAGGTGTGTATTGGCAACATTTGTCTACAAAACGGGAGTTGGCCGTTGAAAGTAATGGACAGATGTCTGCTAGAGGTCAGAAGGATTCTGTAATGGGAGAAAGGTCTCTGGCTCACAGACAACCCGGATATTTGTTGGATGAGACAAAGAACTCCGCAGATGAAAAGGAAACTTGACAGCTAATGGACTCTGGTTAGTCTGGAAACAGGAGGACAAAGCCAGATTCTGGACTGATTGGCGTCTGGACTTTCTGGTGACTCACTCAAGCACCCATATAAAACCCAGTGCAGTAAACAGGTAGAGGGAGTCGAGAAAAGCATTCTGAAGTGTTAGGATTGGGGATAATTCCGAGTTGTGTTATATTAGAGGGACTAGCCTATCTAAGTAGTGATAGTTATCCGCGGACATAGATCCAATCGGATTGCCTAGTTTGTTGAGTAACAACAGGAATAGACATATGGTAGGCAATTAATTATATCTAATTTTAGAGTATGATTAGGAATATAGTACAGTACTGTGCGGTGATATAATGTATTATAGGTGCAGTGATATAATGTATTATGATTAGTGATAGAATGTTCTATAAGTGCGGTGCTAGAAAGTATCATAGGAGCGTCGGCACTAGTATTCTATTGTGTGGCTTCAAGTAGCTTGTGTTATATATCATTTTACTCAGGAAGTTGAGGACAATGTAGTGGAATAATAATTAGATAGATTAAGGATGGTTGAGAGGGAGGAGGGGAATGTGTAATGATAGGATCTTCCAGTAGGGCATCTGCTGGGTTTCTACCCGTTCCTTTAGTCTTTCCTGGTGATGCCATGTCTCAGATCATATGATTGAGTTATTTGGCCGTATGACAGAGATCGGATCTCTGTTATAGATCTTAGTGCTGTTATTGGCCTACACTTGCCTAATTCTGGCCAGGACTGAGTTGCCCTCACCATGATGTTATCTGCTCTACAGGTTCCATGTACAGTTCCCCTTGAGTGTTCCACTTGAGTGTGAGATGATTTACTACGATGAAGCAGGTTCAAAGTTTTATACAAGGAGGGCTCAGCATCTGAAGACAGAGGTTGCTGAGAGGCCGCTACATAGGGCTTATACCCAAGTTGGTTTACGGGAACCTGGCTTCTGCTGAGCAGGACATGTTGACGAGATTGAGGTTTAGCCAAGTGATAGATGTACCAATAAACAGTCAGAACATTGCATAATTTATACTGATACCCAGAACAGTTAGATTGTGGTGTTAATATGAGGAATCTTTAGAACCAGTGACTCTAGATCCATTAAGATTTTTCCACTAACAGTGACAATAGGATTAGAATTTCCTGATTAACAATCCGTTAAATAACCGAGAAAGTTCATAGTGTGAATCAGACTCTAATTAGACAGTGTTTGTCAGGGGTGTCCAAGCATCCTAGTGGTTCCAGAGACAACGGACGAAGTCTTCACGTGACCGGAGGAGCATCACCTGGGTGATGCTACTTGTATGGGATACATGGTGCTGGTGTGTCTTCAGCACAGGGATGAGAATGAATATCCTCTTGAACACTGATCTGAGTCTATAGACGATTTAGAATACCCGTCACACATTCTACACCTTATACACACATACACTTCTCCTACATATACTCTTTGCTTTAATACATTTCTTGTTTTTATTTGTTGAAGCGAGAGTTGTCAAGTATGTTATGTTGGGGAAGAATGAGAGGGGGCATGATCCAGGGGTGAGTAAGAGTGAGAGGAAGGTGTCTTCAGATTGAGGGAGTGTGTGGACGGAGTCTGCTGGATTTCTCCAGAATAGAGATATTGAATTAAAAATAATGTGGGTGTTGAATCTCTTCACTCCAGGGACGACACTAAAGTTGTAAAGAAGAACAAGTAACTAATACGACAGTCATTCTTTACACACACACGACATCTGCTCAAATAAAATACACAAAAGAAACATAAACATTCACAGATCACAAAGCAGTACTATCATACACCAGTACATATATTACAAATACACGGCCCTCAAAACGATCACCACATTGGAAATTCATCAGGACCCTATTCCAACATACAGATTATGTACAAAACATGACACACTCCATGCTCGTATAAACTAACAATACATACTTTCAAACACAATACAAACGTTCTTGCTATTACTCATACACCCAGACCTACAGTGCAGTATTCAACACAGAGACATACACCAACATACACAATTCATTAGAGATATCATCACATACACCCACCAAACAGACTGTCTACCCTCTCTCTTGTCGCTGGACCAGGAGAAGGTTTTTGACAGAATGTCACACTAATATTCTCACAAAGCACTAACACACTATAACATAGGACAGTATTATAGACAGTGGATACAAATCTTGTATACAAATTCTCAAAGTAAGGTACTGGTGAGTCATTAACTCACTGCCAGTTTCAGGATCACAAGATCTGTAATAAACGGGAGTCCACTATCACCAATCATGTATGTACTCACACCAGAACCACTCCTAGAAGCAATCAGTGAGGACACCAACATTAAAGGAACATTCATACATGAGTCTGGAGAGCGGAAACTAATTGCTTATGCAGATGACACCGCTTTCTCCTCTTCAACATACACATCCATTGTAAATATACTCCACAACTTCAGATAGTTTGGTGAAGAAATTGGGGTCAAAATACGCATACAGAAATTTAAAATAACGGGTCTGGAAAAGTGGAAGAATAAAGCGGATTTCCCCCTGGATCTAACAGTCACAGACAGCATACAAATATATTGGATCACATTTCCATGCGATGACAGAAAAACACACACAGAAACAATGCATTCACTGACAAAACAAATTACAGACATTCTACGTAGATACAAATACAAGATATCAACACATTCTGGGAGAAGTGCAGTTGTAAGCAGTTCCATCATTCCTAAGATAATATATTTAGATACAGTGATATATCCCCAAAACAAACAATCACAGACATAAGCAAACACATCAGACATTTCACCTTCAGCAAAATAATTCACAGTATACAACACAAAACACTAATACAGGAAACGAAACAAGGAGAACTGGCACTACAAGACTTATTTATACACAAAAATACAAGCACTAAGAATCAACCATATAGGACACATCATCAATAAGTAATGTGTAGGTAATTACACCACGCCGAGAATATAATATTATCATGTGTGTATATGAATGTATATGTTGCAGTCGCAAAATGTAAAAAAACACACAACGCATAGTGAAAATACACACTGTTTTGTAGGTAAACAAAATATACTGTTTTGTAAATAAAACCACTTTAAAAGGAACACATCCAATTGTAATAGTCGAAAGGGACATAACAATATAACACTTATGTCAAGGAACATGAGGGTCAGCATGGCTGAATGGAAAAGAACTCATATTCTTAAACATCCGGTGTGCTGAAGCCGAGGTAAGGGCTTCAACCACTACACCGGACAGTTGCACTAAAATGTTGACCTCTTGTCCTTGATTTGGGGATGTAAATTACAAGTTCCTCTGAAGTCGGAGTGGGTTCGCTTGATTGCGAAAACACTGGTATTAGGGAAAGCAAACCCACATGCACTACTATAAATAGTGTGTATGGACAACAATCAATCAATCAATCAATCAATCATGTGCCATGCCGGAAAGCGTGGGCGGTTGTGACTCGCCATTTCACTTGATCACCAGAGTCGTGGATCAGCTCATTGTTCCTGTCTCGTCCATGCCATGTGGCCAAGCCATCCAGGTATTTTCCTCTCGGTTTTCCTCTTGGTCTGTTTCCTTCGATCTTGCCAGTTGTCAATAAGTTCTCCAATCCATTTCTCCTCATAACATGACCAAAAAATGTTGACTGTCTTCGTCTAATTTCTCTAATCAGTTTACGATTTTCATTTGTCTCCTGTAGTACTTGGTCATTGGTTTCTCTATATGTCCATGGTACTCTTTGCATTTTCCTCAGAAACCACATTTCTGCAGCCATCAAATGTTTTTCAGCTTGACTGCACATTGTCCAAGTTTCACATTCATACAAAAAAACAGGCTCTATGTACCCCCTTAACACTCTTATATGGTCAACGCCTGGGTTCAAAATTTAGCGAGTGGGGGGGGGGGGGGAAACAAAAATATCAAAGGGACATTACTCAAAGTAATATAAATGTGTTATTTTATTTAAATAATTATAGTGTATGTCTTATATTTTGTAAAGTTTTTATATAAATTATCGACGATTAAATTCATTATAAAAGACTTAAAATTTTAAATAATCTTCAAAGATTGTGTAAAAGTTACGGCTTTATTTTACAAATGGGAAAATGTTAGGAGCCATCTTTCCATTTCAACTTGATATTACAATTAGTGTTTTATTATTTCAACTGCATCCGGTCAAGTCACCTTAAATCATCAAGAAGCCTGATACGGGGATATTGACAGCACTTTTCAGCGCTATCTAGCCAAGTCACCTTAAATCATCAAGAAGCCTGATTTGGGGAGAAAATGGTTCGCAAGGCCAACACCAAGAAAACGCAGAGCCACAAGATGTGCAGCGGGGGAGCCTCCAAAATCGCGAAGAAGACGGACGTTGAGAACCTGCCTGATAACACCCAAAAAACAGCAACTAAATCAAATGACGTTACCACAAGAAAGACCGATGACGGCCCGCCTGTAACAAGATCCATGTTAGCGGAGAAAAAGGAGGAGAAAGACACCAGAGCCGGTAAAACCGACACAAAGTCAGTCAGATGGGTCGTTAAACGGATTCATGTGGAACTAACGAACGATGAAATCCTACAGAAGTTACAGGAGGAAAATCGCAGCATCCAAGTCGTTAAAGCGGAACGTATATTAACATATGCCAAAATACCTACGACGCTGGTGGTGGTGACCAGTAAGGGAAGCGAAATGCCGATATCAGTGTCCATCGACAAGCAAGTACAATTACCAGAGAGATTTATTCCAAGAGTAACTCAGTGCTCCAGATGCCAGAGGGCCGGCCACAGCAGAGCCATATGCCGCAGCAAGACAGACATCTGCCGATACTGCGCTGAGCACCATGCCTTTAGGGAGTGTCCGCTAGCCAAGCTGGACGTGGACTTCAAGGCTCCTAACAGAAACCGTAAGTGCGCCAACTGCATGGGACATCATGGAGCACGATACCTGGGGTGTCCGTACCTCCAAAGACACAGAGACGTGTTGAAACTCATCATTGTCAACAAGACATCATTCAAGGAAGCAATGCGGAGGTGTGAGACAGTCACAGGAATCTCGCAAAATGAAAGAGCACTGCTGCAGAGCCAGATTGACGAGCTAAAGCAGCAGATCAAGACACTACAAACACCGGCACTGAATAGCGACAGCGAAAAACTGCTTGAGGAACTAAAAGAGATCAAACGAAATATAACACAAGAGGTCGAGAACATGATCCAGGCGACCAAGAAAAACGAAGAAATCCTACGAGACATCAAGGCGGAGAGACAAATGCAAAAAGCTGAAAGGGAACTATCCCAAAACAAGCCACACGAACCCAATGAAAAGAACGCAGAGAAACCGCCAGATGACACTCAATTGAAAATCATCGATAAACTGATAACGACAATCCACAAGAAAAAAGACAAGAAGACGCAAGATGAAGCCAACTCTCTGGTCAATCAACAACAGCAAACTATTAACACCAGCTCTGTTGTGATGCCCCAAAAGAACCAGGAGAAACCGGAAACCAAACAGACTCATCAAGAAAGTGCGGAGGAAAACACCAACAAACTTGAATGTGCCTGGGGCGTATACAAGAAAGGAGGAACACACGAAGAACACAATGCGGTATCGCAAGCTGCCCCAAATCGGAAGAAAAGACAGCTGATAAAAGACATAACGACGCCTAAAAGCGGCCCCAGAGGGTACAGAGAATATCAAAAGGAAAAGAAGAACACCACACAGAAGACGAGAGAACAACGAGAAATCGAATGGGATACCCCATCAGATGAAGACTACCAATAACCATACAAGCCAGTATAATGACAGCACTCCAGCACAATAGACGAGCCAGAAGCCAACACTGACAGAAGAAACTACCTAAAAAGACACAAAATGAAAACTTGCCGGCCAACGACTCCCCTATGCTGACGTTACAGACATAAGATAAGCCAGCTTTTACTGGCACGCAGAGAATGGAATAATCGACGCACCATGAACCACCGCTACTATAACCGATGCCGCACGGGCTGGTTGAACCAAGGTGGAAAGTTTGTTTTTTTTTTACAAATTGGATGGATGGATGGAAGGATCAACTGCATCAGGGTCCGATTCAAAGAATTTTATTTTTGACTGGCTTTTGAAAAGGCCACAACCACCATCAAACCCGCGTTCGACATAAGCTGCTCGCGATTTGGCCGCAGACAGCCTTACGTGTCTTTTACGAAAATGGTATGGGTGCCAGTCGTTCAGAAAGCATGAAAAAAATACTGAACGTAAACTTGCCAAGAGATCACAACAGCAACAATATGCTGGTGTTGACTGCGACGTCCTGTAAAGGATATGCAACTGACTAACTGTCACAACCACGGTTCATATACTCTCGATACAGAGTTGATAAACTCTTTGGCAACATTGTGTATTCGCATTGTTGGAAGCATATTTTCTGACGTGTCAATTTACGCTATTTAAAAACCGGATTATACACCATTTTTCAGCTACACTTTCAAGGACAGACTACGTTTTCTGTAGAATTGATTTTTTTTATTTTTTTTTTGCGCCCACTCGCTTTGAACTCAAGCGTAGCCCATACACAACATGTATAGTAGTCATCATCATCATCATCATCATCATCATCTTCATCATCTTCCACTTCTGCCGTCAAGCGACGTGGCGAGGAATAATTTGCGTTCCAGCGCCCGGTGGGCGGTACTAGATAGTGTCATTCCGTGTGGTTGTACAATGTCTTTGATGTCGTCAATCCATTTTCTTCTTGGATTTCCTCGTGGTCTCGTCGCAGATGATCTTTGATGTAAGGCCAGTGATGGCAGTTGGCAGTGTTGCATTCTAACGACATGACCAAACCACTTGATCTTCTGTCTTTCAATAAATGTGGCACGAGGTGTTGATCCCACAGTCTGTCTGATAGTAGCATTTCTTACTCGGTCACGGATTGTTAAGTTGACAGCTCTCCTCACGCATCTCATATCGCAGGTTTGAGATTGGTAGCATAGGGTTGGTGTGAATATGCTGTTAATTATCTGTCGTTTTGCGGACATGGTATATTTGGCTATTTCAGTAGGGGTGATAGTTGATATGTAAGTGCAATAGCTTTTTTACATCTGATTTCCATTTCTCTGTCCAATCTGTCCAATTTACAGTAGTGATGGGCTGAATTTTGCGTGTGAATTAGCTTTCCATATTAGCAGTGTCCCTCGCCATCAGACTCCGACTTCAGAGGTACTTGTAAATTACGTCCCCAAGTCAAGGAGGACAGGTCAACATTTTAGTTCAGCTGTCCGGTGTAGGGGTGAGCCGCTTACTTCGGCATCAGCACAGCGGGTGTTTAAGAACAAGCGGTTTTACCCATTCGGCCATGTGGACCTGCACATTGATGTTCTAAAAGATACTGTGAGTTTGTCTGTTCAATTATTATTACCGAAAGCAACAAGTTATCGATATGAATTCAAATATCATTAAATTTGCCGTTCCAGGAGACAACTAAGAAGCTACGCAACTTCACCAGCCTGCTACTGTAGTTTCCTCTATTACAGGTCCTGGGGCTGAGGCGAAATCGACGCCAGCTTTTATTCTTATTGCCTTAACTGGTCCAGGAAGTGTGCGTTCTGCGGAATTCCATCGACCTGTACAGGTTCAAGGTCTCCATTAGGTGGTACTTTCACCTGTCAACAGAAGGGCAGAAAGACGTGTATGACAAGTTACACGGAAAAATGTTCTCTTTACCAAGCCTAGGGATAGACATATCACTAGAGCATCTAGAGAAAGGAAGAGACAAGCTGACCTTTCACTGATTGCCTGTCGCGATTATTCCTGAAGGAGGTAGAAATCTGGTGCACAGTGTTACAGGGGATGACAAGGCTGAGGTCTTCAGCTGAACAATGGGGTTGACAAGTGGGGTGCACTCTGCAACCCAAAAGAGGAAGTGCCCCATAACGTACGGATTTACATACATGGCTTTACAGACAATAATCGCATAGTATTGATTACGATGCCGTGGAGAAAGGCCAATCGCCTTACGTGTGGTCAAGATAACCAGTGGGCAAATGAATGTCCTAGCAGACGACCACCGATGACATCAACAGCAACAATTGATGTACACAGTCAAGAAGACTCCCCCCCCCCCCCCTCTCTAGTGCCAGAAACTCCTCCACAGAAACGAACAGAACTGACACAAACTGTCAATATTCAAATCAACACACTAGGAGTCGGGCACACACACGAAAACAACACATAAGAAAACAATCCAAAAAATGAAGACTGACGGTTTTCATATCGTCAGAAATCCAAAGAAGAGAAAGAGGGCAGACAGAAGACTACTGCAGTCACTAGACAGTTTAGACCACTGGTTCTCAACCGGTGGTGAATTGGGGGATTTTAGGGTTTTCAGTGGGGGTGGGGGGATGTGGGTGGAATTAAGATTGTTTAAAGATCGCGTTAATACAAGAACCAATTACTTGATATCGATTTCTCCTATATACTTTACGATTCTGTCCTTTTCGCCCTTCTGAAATTCATTTTATAACGTAAATTAACCCGCAAATCACATTTTATGAAGACGTCTAGTCCTGTTCTACTGTAGTATGTGATATTTAATTTAGGATCCATTTTTTTGCGTATACTGTGTAGGGCGCGGGAGATGGGGGAATTTATAGGGAGGAAATACGAAAAAAAGGTGGGGGTGATATTCTGAACATATGGTGAAGGTATGCATGGGCCAAAAACGGTTGAGAACCACTGGTGTAGACACTGTCACAGATGATCTTTCACCAACTAGAACCATACCACAAATAGAAGAAAGAACCAAAGACCTTACAGAAGATCACAAGACAAGGGTAAATGAACAAGAAGAACAAGAAGAAAAACAAGTACAAGACGAATAAGACATATACAGCATACCAGACATCCTCTTCGTAGACACCGACACAATTGAAGAGAACGAAGATCAAGAAGATCCAGTTGCATAAACATTTGTAATAGGGCAACTTGCTAGCCCTGACGTGTCCATCGTTGGGAAAACAACTTGCTGTGCTAATTTACCTAGTAATTATAACGCATTTATTTGTTTTACTCAAATTTCTATGATTAGTGATATAATAATTGTTACTTTAAATATTTGTGATATACGTACAAAATTACAACACATTATCACACTCATTCGCAATCACAAACCAGACTTTATACTACTACAATTAACAAACACATATTAAAATACTTTCGCACACAAAAATCGCCCCACAGCTTTCGTACTATCATCGCCATCAACGCCATTAGAAAAACATATAAGTAATAAAAACATTAAAAAAAAACATTACATAATTTTATTAAAAACGATCTAATAATTGACAGTCTGTCTGGGTTTCGACCTAAATATTCTTGTCATACAAAAATGACCGATAACTGGCATTTTAACATCAACAATGGCAACATTTGTGGAGCGGTGTTTGTAGACTATAAAAAAACTTTTGATATGGTAGATCACGATATTTTAATTAGTAAACTGAAACACGTGAAGATCAGTGCCAATATGGTGAACCTGATTACGTCATTTTATCCGACAGACAACAAGTCGTGTCCTCCAACAACCGCCTATCAAGACCCACACAGCTTAATATTGGTGTGCCTCGTGGCTCAATACTAGGTCCGCTGCTTTTTGGAGATTATGTTAACGACCATCCTTTATATCTCAATTAATCAAATGTATTGATCAATCAAATAATATTAATCAATTTTTATATCTCAAAATGCATGGCCTCGAGGTATGGAATCTGCCTCGGGTGCTGGAGGTCCCAGGTTCAAGCCCCGGTGAGGACCGGGATTTTTTCACGTGGATTTCTAGTAATAAAATTTCCCCTAATCTCTGGGTAGTGAGATCGGACGCCTGTGTGTATTGTTGCGAACGTAAAAAATCCCTTGGCAATTGGAAATCGAAAAAAGAGTAGCATATTTAAAGTATTTCGCTGGTGCTACGGAGTTCGTGCACTGAGCTGAGTTTCTCCAGACTCAGGTTTGAGGTAGGAGAAGAACGGAGCACTTATGGGTTACACCCGTGTGCCGTGATGTTGATCCGTCGACTAAACTAAACTAAACTTTATATCGCAATACTACGTGTGACTTATTTGCAGACGAATGTAACATACATCCTAGTCAAGAGGACCGTAGTGAATTAGAAAGTTCTTCATGTAAAGGACTTGATTATCTTACTAGAAGGAGCAATGAAAACCGCATGCAAATTAACATCGACAAAACCAAATCCATACTAATAACGACAGGACAAACACTTCAGACACTAGCCATAACTAGGGCACAGCTCGAACTCAGCATGGACACGTTACCTATAGTTAATGGAAATGTTTCCTGTTTGTTCTTTATACCACTTCTCTATACAACTTACTAGCTTGTTCCTTCTAATTATGCATTTACTAGCGAGACATATTTACCCTACTGTATCATCATATCAATACAATACATAAGTGTTCCATAACCTCTATACGTCTACTAATATATTCTATATCATGCATAAATGTTTAATCATAGTCAATGAATGAAAATATATTCCATTCTATGTATACATGTTTGTCTATATGCATTTACAGATAAAATCATATTTTGCATTCAATGTACACATGTTTTATAATTTACCATCACTGTACACTGAATCAATACAGTAATATCACACATATACAACGTGTTCGTTGTTTTAGTCCTGTTCTATTTGAAATATTCTGGTTTCGAACATTTCTGCAGATTTGTACTTGTTTTGTTTCTCTCAAACTTTCATTTTCACTTGTTGATTATATGTTCTGTTGAACTGTGACCATACTTTGCTTTACCACTTGCCTCAATCTGCACCTTTTGTATTAATTGTGAACAGATATGTTGTACTGTTTTCTGAGGTTTTTTTTTTCCAAAATATTTTGATGATAATGATAGAAACTATAGTCTTAAAATTATATCTTGAACCTAGAATCTTTGATGAATACTTGTGAGATGTAGATCAATCCTGTATCCAATCAACAGTAGCTTCTAAATAGTCTGGTGGTCTATGGACTTGTATGGTGCTCATTGTGTGATCAAGTGACGTAGGTCTTCTATCTGTCACTGCATTCTTACTCTCCATTCAGCTTTAGATACTCTAATACTATCTGAGAATAATAACATAATTGAATGTACGTATCTATGTACATATGAATACATACAAGTATTAATACAAGAGATGGTAGAAACTAATCTTAAGCTGTTTCCAGTGACATGCAAATGTCCTGATTAGCAATTCAGAGTGCTGTTGATTCTTCAAGTACGCTTGCTATGAGGTAGTACATCAGTGATTTATAGGTGATATGATGTAAATTTGCAATATTTTTCTCTGCTATCTACATAAAAGGTATTCATATTTGCATGGAATTTGACAGGTATTCAAATCATAATGATGTATGTGTATTACTTTAACTCCATTTAACACATGATCATGATATACTATCATGATGGCATCAGCTGGACAGTATGTCATCTCACACTCTAGCTCCTCTATATCAGAGCTATAGTTAATGTTATCAGTCAGGTCTTAGTCAGATATGACTGAGCTACCGTATAACAGTAGACGGTACTACCTGGTTTCTGTTAGCGCCGAACGTTGGGCGGCGCTTACCAAACCCGACACCCCACATTGTGCCAACGGCTTCGGGCGGAAGAGCGCAATTGGGAGGGTACAAGCCTTACCCTGGTGCGAGGAAATGCAAGCTAAAGACAAAATTGTCATGGCAGGGCAGACCAGGCCCTAAGCCTTGGTTGGCGACTGGTCTAGGATCGAAGCTCCGACAGGCGGACAGTTAGAGCATTGCTTTGCTGATCCGGCAGCTTCTGCAGCTTGTCTTGTTCCAGATGTAGGGGTGTTACCTTTCCTCTGGAGTGAACTAGGCAGGCCGAGAGAGGGATCATGCTGCATGGGCAACACATGATCTCTATATCTCTCCCAGGCTTTGTGCTATGGAGAGGCAATAACTCCATCCCTGGTCTTAACTGGTCTCGGAATCAAAGCGAGAGGCAACTGTTACGGGTTATAAGTCCTTGTCAGTTGGCGTAGACATGGGGCGCCACGCGTTGCCTCTGACGGTGGGAGACACCTATAGGTGTCACTGATCAGCTACCGCCCGCCTCAAGCTGGGCAGCCCCCAGCCAATTGGGTGCTGATCCGCCACAGCCTGCCTGCTTCAATGGGTGCTTGGGGCTAGGACACAATCTGAATCGCAGGCTGTAAAACCAATGCACCAGGTACACACCAAGCGTTTGAGACGTAAGATGGTGCATGATGGTGGAAATGACCACGTGTTCAGATGCACCCACTGTGAACGGACATTTACAGCGCAAATTGGCCTTATCAGTCACGCTCACTACCGCCATAGTTAAAAGTTATTATGCCTTTTTAAAGCACAAACTATCGTCTGTCAAGACGGCAAGGTGCCAATGGAGTTAATGTTATTATTCTTGCATTTGATGATTGTTTTCTAATATGTTCATTCAAACAAAATTATCATTAACTAATCATGCATTCTATTAAAACAATTATATCTATACTAAACTATCTATATTATCTACATATCACAGGACAAGAGTATTTTATTTTGATAACTGTGAAGTTATCTTGTGACTGGTACTAATGTTGTGTTCATATTTTTAAATCTGCAATTTCTATTTGATGTTGCTGTTTTTTCTATTGCCTGCTGAACCAAGTAAGTATATGCTGTTATAATCATCTGCTGTACTTTGAGTGGTGGTGTACTGTGATCAGTTAGTTTTAAGCTTTCTGAATATTGTGAAGCAGGATCTTGTTTTTTACATATCTATTTTATTCTTGCAATCTTTGTTTCCCACATGTGATGTAATGTTTGGTTTTCTAACATAATTGTAGTCATCAACATGCTGAATAAATTCAAACTAAGTCTGATTAAATCTGTACTTGTATCACTAGACTGACATTCCATTATTCAATGAGGTGTTGGTGTGACTGTTGGTTGTTTATGTATCAGTGGTCTATCTGTCGTTTTATCAGCAACCTGTTCTATGTGGTGAATTTCTGATTTCCTGTTTACAGTGTTTCTCACAAGTGTTTTCTAGTTGTTGTTTGTTGCATTTCTCTATTTGTATGTCTGGCACAAGTACATCTGTTCGTTGGCATAGTTTACATGATCGAACATAATTTCTGATGTCTTTTTCAACGCCTGGCCTGTAGTATAGAGACAATACTAGCTCTCTAGTCATGGCTATTCCCCTATGGACTGTACCCTGGTAAGTGTGAGCTAATGTCAGAGTGTCGTTGCGTTATTGTACTGGCATGTCGATTTGTGAGCTACGCGTTCCGTCATTATTGTATTTTCTCGTGAGGACGTCGTTCTCTAATTTAAATCTCCATCTACCTTCTTTCGCTTTTTTAGATGGTTGGTTTACTCGCTGAAAATACGTTTGAAATGTTTCATCGTCTCTTTGTTGTTTTGCTAAGTCATATGCCTGTTTATGTGCTACCTGTTTGGTGTATGTCTGGTTATCATGTGGTGTGTCTACTTTATTTACTTCTTTATCTTTTCCTTGCTTTGCTGTTGTTATGGCATTTGTTACAGTGTTTTGTATTTGCCAAGCTTGGATTTCTTCCTGTGAACAATCTTTCACTTGTTGTACGTTGCCAATCATTAACGCAGCGTACGGTTGTGATAGTACTGCTGCTTGTACTCTCCCAGTATAGTATGGACTGTCGATATTGATCCATGCTGTGTCATATCTCTCGAGCGTTCCGCCGAATGTTCGACAAGTTACTGTCTTACCCGTGTAGTCTTTCTTTCTAACACACCTTTGGTCAACTCCCACTATCGATGCTCCAGTGTTTCTTATGCATGTGGTTGGTATGCCGTTGACCAATGCTTTTTGGACATTTAGAGTTCCATTTAGCATATTTGCTGTATTCACCTCTTGTGTCGTTACTTCGTGGCTGCAGTTGAGGTTCTCTTTTATATGGAATTCTCTGTCGATTTTGTTTTGTGTGTTCTTGTCTGTCGGTATCGACACTATGTTTGTCTTTTGGTCAGGTTGTTCGTTCTTACTAGACGTAACATATGTTCTCTTAGCTTTCTCATTTAATTGTTTTAGCTTACAATTCCTGACTTCATGTCCAAAACTATGACAAAGGTAACATTTTACGTTGTTTTTGCGGGTTGTTTGTGCTAATCGTAACTTTATTTTATTTTTCTCGAAATTCCATTTGTCTATTTCAAACTGTAGTCGTTTTGCTTCGAGATTTAACTGTTGTCTTTCTAGAGCTAGGTCTTTATCTTTTTGTTTTCCTTGTGCTTCTAATTTTTGTAGCTCGAGTTCTTTAATTTGTTTTGTTGCTGCGTATTGTGCTTTTATGTCTTGTCTAGCTGCCGCTCTGTCTTCTCTTTGTTGCATCTGAAATTCTGAGAGTTTCTTTCCTGCCCATGTCAAAAGTTCTATGCCTATGAAACAAAACTTCTCACCAAGTGCTACAAGATCTGATAATATAGACATGTTGTGGTTGTGTACCTGTCTACTATATATGTGTCAATAATCTGTAGATGGAACCAATGTAGATACTACCTGTATCAGTGTGTTCGGATACTCGTATCTGTGTTGATGATGGCAAAGAATCTCAACTGCAAGAATATATCTTAGTCAGTGTCCCTGCTGATCTTGTTCTGGCGAAGCCGACTGTGATGAACTTGCTGTAATAATGCTGTTCAACAATAATTATAACAATACTGGACAATAATAACACCTATCAGAAGTTTTAGCTAAATGACATAACACCTGTGGACAAAAAATCTTACTTAATAGAGACATTAATGATGTTAAAGAACAACAAATAATGGACTAGGTTACAAAACAAGACAAAGTTCACGCTAATAGTCGTAAATGTACTTAATTATCAAGTAAATTACGAATGCTAACCGAACGGAACGTACTTTTGGGTGATAGTGCAATAACACAAAAGTAGCCCTCCAATCTCCCGCTAATGATGAGGGTGAGTAAACATAGTGATGAAAGATTGCCTGTTGACTCTGGACTACAAAGCAGGACACATACACAAATCAAATAGAAACAGCTTACTCTGTGTATGTTCAGCTCCGGTGTCCTTGTTTGCTTGGTCCAACTGCTTGGCTCCACTTCAGAATTCTTCAAAAGGTAATGTGGATCAGCTTAACTGCACTTTGCTTTGACTAGGAATCAGTAGAAGTTGGGTCTGCAAAATGCTTCTCCTCAAAAGGGGTGTCAATGGTTCATATCACACTACTGATACATCTAGAAAATTGGATCTGAAAAAAATTCTTGAATCTGACACTGTAATTAGTTCATTGGAGCACTATAGTGCATGAAGCACATGAATACGGCTCTGTATTGCTGGTTTGTGTGGCTGAGTGCCAAAATCTTTTTCCTTGAATCAATATACAGAATGTTGACTTAATTTCGTTGGTGTGTCCTTTGGAACTACACATTGACTTATTACCTTACACAATTCACTTAACGTGATATTGGGCTGAGACGTAGGCTTCTTTGTCGTAGTTGGTGGCCATGTTTCTTTATTGACATTGGTCAATGTCGTTCTTTGTTTTTCACTACTGGTGTTGACTATTTGTTTACTTCATGAAACGCAGATTACTGTAACTGTTCGTACTTATAGCACTGTTCACTGTTATCACTGTTCACTAACGTAACTGTTGAAACATCCTTCATTGTTCGTATTCAGGTTCAATGTCAAACGGGCGCAACCCCCATGTGCCAAGTGCCGAATTCATGCCACACGACGAAATCATTGCTACTGGTCCGACATCTTGGAATTTGTCTAAGGTGAAGTATTTCTACTGGCTCGTGCAAACACGTTACAATATACAGATCTACTATGCACACAACTCACAAGTCCGTTGCGTCCTTAGACAACACAGTCACTTTTATTGTAGAACAGTTATCACCGTCGTTGTCATACACCACCGGCTTCCTGGCGTTCAGCGTTCTGCGTTTGACCAACACACCCACTGACTACAGATATATAATGCATGTTAAAGCTAATCGTCAGTATGAACTCTAGTTGATGCATCTGATAGACCTGACTTTTGTATAGCACACTTAGTAAATTGCTTAACAGTTCTTAACAGTATCTTTACTCGCGCATAATTTATAACCACACGTTCTGGTCACGGCATGTCTCTGCCCGCAATTTCAGGTCGATATACTCAAAACAGTGTCAGCTGTCTCGCCACCACTGGTCGGCGTTTACATTCATCAGGCATCCGCTTCAGTGCGTTGCTCCATCATTGCCAACGTGCACAATAGAAGCAATCTTTACTATGGACTGCGTCTCAGATGACTGTCATCATTGCTTTCGAATGCTTTCAAACACTGCAAACACTTTCAATCGCTTCGAAACTCTTTCAAACGACCGTTCACTTCCACGTACCAGCTCCGTCTCTCTAGAACACACGTTTTCCGGTTTTGACTGGGCGCAGTCATGTGACCACATTAACTCCACCCACTCGTGCCCCGGTGTTCGTTTGATTTCTCAACTCGTGTCTTAGTGACATCGTTTTACACACTTGCTCTGTTTCTCGTATCCATCTCATGGCAGTGTTATATCTGTGTACGCATACCACAAATATTTAAAGTAATAATAATTATATCACTAGCCATTGTAATTTGATTAATTATTAGTCAGATTAGTCAGTCTTAGTCAGATATGACTGAGCTACCGTATGACAGTAGACGGTACTACCTGCTTTCTGTCAGCGCCGAATGTTGGGCGGCGCTTACCAAAATCGACACCCCACATTGTGCCAACGGCTTCGGGCGGAAGAGCGCAATTGGGAGGGTACTAACCTTATCCTGGTGCGAGGAAATGCAACCCAAAGACAAAATAAGCCATGGCAGGGCAGACCAGGCCCTAAGCCTTGGTTGGCAGCTGGTCTAGGATCGAAGCTCCGACTGGCGGACAGTTAGAGCATTGCTTTGCTGATCCGGCAGCTTCTGCAGCTTGTCTTGTTCCAGATTATAGGTGTCAACTTTCCTCTGGAATGAACTAAGAAGGCCGAGAGAGGGATCATGCTGCATGGGCAACAAATGGTTTCTTTATTTTAGCCCAGGCTTTGTGCTATAGAGAGACACAGATTATGTCACAAGGTGCACATGGTGTACCATCAATCTTTATTGACGACGCCGAACTGGAGATAGTAGACCATTTTACATATCTAGGATCAGAGGTAAATAGCAAATTATCCCTCGATCAGGAAATCAACATCAGGATTGGCAAGGCAGCAACAACAATGAACATGTTAGCAAAAAGAGTCTGGGAGAACAGGAAGCTTACTGTCAAAACAAAAGTCCTCGTCTACCAAGCCTGTGTCCTTAGTACTCTTCTTTATGGCAGTGAAACCTGGACAACTTACTAACGCCAAGAGAAACGTTTAAACAGCTTTCATATGCGGTGTCTGCGAAGAATACTTGGTATTAAGTGGCAAGACAAAATCACAAATACTGAAGTATTGGAAAGATCAGGTTGTGTGACGGTTTATTCCATGCTCAGTCTTCGTAGACTTAGATGGATAGGACACGTTAGGAGGATGGATGATGGTAGAATACCAAAGAACATCTTTTTCGGTGAATTACAGGCGGGTAGGAGATCTCAGGGTCGGCCTCTACTACGATACAAAGATGTGTGTAAGCGGGACATGACTGATACAGGCATTGATAATGCACATTGGGAGCACATCGCCGCTGATCGTGTTGCATGGAGGGCAACTATCAGAAATGGAATAAAGACAAAGGAGAAAATGATTGCAGATAAAGCACACACAGAGCGTGAGAGACGTAAGATGGTGCAAAATTGTGGAAGTAACCATGTTTTAACATGCACCTACTGTGGGCAAACATTTGCAGTAAGAATTGGCCTTACCAGCCACACTCGCCACCGCCATGGATCGTAGTTATTATGCCTTTTTGAAGCACAGTGTACCAAACTATCGTCTGTCAAGACGGAAAGGTGCCAATGATGTAATTTGAGTAAAACAAATAAATGAGATATAATTACATAATAAATTCTATAGAAATTCTTTCATACTCCAAGTATTTTCATTCACATTTAGTATTATTTAAACAAGTTTAGCGGCATGACTGAATCGTTGATACTCCAAGTATTCTTATTGACCCTTGCTTTCTGAAAATGGTATGTACCTACACAATTTTCCATACATTAATCGTCTCAACAAGCATACTATTTTACAGAGTAAACTGCAAAACAGGAATATATTACAAGAGAGAGAGAGAGAGAGAGATAGAGAGAGATAGAGAGAGAGAGATAGAGAGAGAGAGAGAGAGAGAAAGAGGGAGAGAGAGAGAGAGAGAGAGAGAGAGAGAGAGAGAGAGAGAGAGAGAGAGAGAGAGAGAGAGAGAGAGAGAGAGAGGCAAGTCTAATGAATGTAGGAATGTATGAGGTTAGCTGCATTGGATAACATTACAAGTTGTTGAATATTTTGGAGGTTCGGCCTATTACAGGCCTGACAAAAATTCCCTGTCATCAAATGGACTGCTGATTTTAAAAGTATAAGATCTTTTAATATTATATAAAGGGCAAATATAGAAATGTTTTATAAAATTCTCAAGTAACTTAAATAAAGCCTTTATTTTTACACAAACTTTAAAGACAACCTAAAATTATTACATCATTATTTTTGTTGCATATAACTGTCGTTAATTTATATGTAAATTGTATCAAATTATAAGAAAAATACCCAATTATCTAAATCATATAATACTATGAAAGGAGAGGTATTGTGCCTCCTTCCCTCCGCTAGCCTACTGGACATCCTTGGGTAAGGTGGAGTACCCTTTAACCCCGATTAAGGTTACGTAAAGCCATGTGTGCAGGCGGTGGATGAAGTTGAAGAGCAGCCAACAGATAGTTGTAGGTTATGGTCTCCAACTTCACGACGGTAGGCAGAGGATCTCTCTTTTGGAAGACAATGGCTACGGTCATCGACCAGTCTGGTCACTGCTAAGAAGGAAAGCAATGGCAAACTACCTTCTTTAAAGGTGCCAAGAATAGCATGTATTGCAGTCTCATAGAAAGTCGCAAGGTCTTTTTTCCCTGGAGAGTGAATATATTTTCATAAATGTAGTATATATGAAAGCAATCACCATTGGAGGAAGAATCATCAATAGCATTAGATATGTAGATTATACAGTATTGACTGAAGACAATGGGCGGGATCTGCAACATTTAGTAGATGCGAGTGTTGCACACGTGAGCAAGGGTTATAATTAAATTGTAAGGTTGTCACTAGGAAGAACGAAATATCACGATGTAATATATAGGTAAATGAGAATATTCTTAAACAAGTGAATTGTTGAGATTATCTCGGAACTGTCATAACATCTGATGGGACATGTCTTGAAGAGATTAGAACAAGAATCGGCATGGCAAAGGTATCCTTTTGTAAGATGTAAAACATTGTGACCAATAACAATTATGTCATTTGCAACGAGAAAAATAGTGTTGCGCTGCTACATAGAACCTATGCTTTTGAATAGATTTGAGGCGTGGACAATGAGTAAACAGGCTGAAAGACTCTGATGACTGTAGACATGTCGTTTCTTGGGAAAATGCAAAGAATAACATGAACAGACAGAAAAACCAATGATCAAGTCCTACAAGAAACAAATGAAACTTGTAAACTGTTTAGACACATTAGACGTAGACAGTCAACATTTTTGGTCACGTTACGAGAAGAAATAAATTGGCTAACTAGGTAACAACTGGCAAGATTATGGGGAAAAGAACAAGAGGAAGGCAGTGAAGTCAATACCTGGATGACTTGACCACGTGGCATGGTCGAGACAAGAACACTGATGTGATCCACTACTCTGGGGACCGAGTGAGATGGTGAGAAATGACCGCTTATGCTTACCGGCATGGCACATCATGATGATGATTTGCTGTCCCTTTTCACTATTTTTATCACATGTCTTCCAGTTAATGTGGTTTTATTTCGAACAAAACAGTGTGTATTTACAAGGTGGTTTGCATATTTTCTTTTACATTTGCAAACACAACAAGACCCACAGGTCACATGCAGCAAGATTTTTTAAATATCTGTGTAATAACTGCATACTATTTATTATTCTTGAACGGCAAATGTGGCGATGTTTGAATTATTATCCATAAATTGATGTTTTCAGTAATTGAAACTTACAGTATCATTCAGAATGGACCAATTTAATCCTTCTAAATTGTTCAGTTCAATAGATGGACGGACGTAATTTTGTAAAAAAAAAAAAATGTTGAAAGTTTTATATGAAATAAGGTTTTTATATGGGTTTTTTAAAAGTGCATCGATGCTTTTTAAATTGTAATGTTGGTAAATAACGGCTCGCGGTTCACCAGGGGGTCAGACCCGCCACATGAGAGTAGTAATGTAGGGAACTTACCCACACATTTTTTGGGAGGCTGGCGGCTGATAGTTTTATGAAGTTTTTTTGCCGACTGGGTAAAAATCCCGGGTGAAATTTTTAGGCGGCGTGTGGGAAAATCCCGGGTCTATGACTTTTTAAGGCGGGTAAGTTTCTGTGAAAGTAATTAAGGTATTCGAGGGGCGTAAAAGTATTCGTGTCTATGTTGGTTGGTGGGATGTCTGTGAAAGTAATTAAGGTAGTGTGAGTACGGATGAGGGGTGTGAAGGGCTGTAAGTTATATATTTTGGTTGGACGTGGTTACGTAGGGTATATGTGCTGTTATACAACTATGCGTGGTGAGTGTAGTGATGTATAAACTACCAAGGGCGGGGTGTGATGGGTCGTGGTAATACTCGACGACTCATGGGTAGAGGTGTAGATGGTTACTATCATCTGAACAGTGGGATAGTAGTGTCTAAGTGAAAATAAAGGGTGGTATGTACATAGTAGCTTATTCACTACCATCATTACAAAGGAAATCTTATAAAGTAGATGTAATGGGTGTCATTTGGTGGTAAGTGGTGGGTACCAGGTATTAGTGGTCAACTAGGACTGGTTGTTATAGGGGTGGTCATAAATGTAATAAGATAATAGGTGGTATGTTCGCAGTTACACACTGGTCAACCAGTGGTCAAGCAGTGGTCAAGTAAGGGTCAAGTAGTCAAGTAACGAAATTTTAGGGAAAAGTGATTGTAACGATATGTTGGTGATTAAAGAGTGGTAAATTAGTGGTCAAGCAGTAGTCAAGTGGTCAAGTAAGGACATTTTAGGGAAAAGTGATTGTAATGATATGGTGATGAATAAAGGGTGATAAATTAGTGGTCAAGTAGTGGTCAAGTGAGGAAATGTTAGGGGAAAAGTAGTTGTAATGCTATGGTGATGATTAAAGGGTAGTAAATTAGTGGTCAAGTAGTGGTCAAGCAGTGGTCAAGCGGTGGTTAAGTGAGGAAAATTTTAGGAAAATGTTAGGGAAAAGTGATTGTAATGATATGGGGGTGATTAAAGAGTGGTAAATTAGTGGTCAAGCAGTGGTCAAGTGGTCAAGTAAGGAAATTTTAGGGGAAAGTGATTGTAATGATATGGTGAGGCTTAAAGGGTGGTAAATTATTGGTCAAGCAGTGGTCAAGCAGGGGTCAAGTAAGGAAAATTTTAGGGAAAAGTGATTGCAATGATATGGTGATGAATAAAGGGTGATAAATTAGTGGTCAAGTAGTAGTCAAGTAGTGGTCAAGTGGTCGAGTGACCACTTAAATTGTAGAGGACGATGTACCTAAGATTAGGGTAGTGGTTAAAGTGCTCGCTGACGTGGTCAAGCAGTAGTCAAGTAGTCGAGTGACCACTTAAATTGTAAGGGAAAGTACGTATAGTGCAATAGTGGTGGGTAAAGTGAGGAAGATTCAATAGTAGTGATAATAGTACTACCAATATTAGCTACAAGAATATTAGCTGGTGCGTTGTTAGAGATACAAGTATCTTTTTTTTTGTGGGGTGTGTAAAAATCATACAAAGAGGGTCATACAAACACAAAGACAGCCAAGTACACACATGTACACACTTGATACATTTGTACATACAGACATACACATAAAGACAGACAAGCACAAAGACACACTCATACCATTACTACTGTCATCACAACTATACACAAGTGCACACAGACACACTCATCCATACACAAGAACAATCAAAGACAAATACAAAGACAGTCAAACACACACACACACGCACACACACACAGATACAGAAGTACAGACAAACCATACCATTACTACTGTCATCACAACTATACACACGTACAGACACACTCACCCATACACAAGAACACTCAAAGACAAATACAAAGACAGCCAAGTACACACACATACACACCCATCGCTTAGGATTACTACTGTCATCACAACTATACTCAAGTACACACCCATAAACAAATACACAAGAACACTCAAAGACAAACACAAAAACAACCATGCACAGACAACCTATACCATTACTACTGTCACTATCAACAGATATACACATGTGCAGAGACAGCACAGACACACTCGTACAATTACTACTGTCATCACAACTATACACAAGTACAGACACACTCACCCATAATCAATTACACAAATACACACCTACAAACAAAACCACACAAAGACACAGACACACTTGTACATACAGACAATCCATACTATTACTACTGTCATCACAACTATACACAAGTACACACAGACACACTCACCAATACACAAGAACACTCAAAGACAAACACAAAGACAACCAAACAAACACACGTACAGATTCAGAAGTACAGACAAACCATACCATTACTACTGTCACAACAACAGCTATACACAACTACACAACCATAATCAAATACACAAAGAGGGCCACACAAACCATTACTACTGGTACCACAACCAGTACAGATACACTCACCTATAAACAAATCCATAAACAAAACGTGTCCCTACAAGAATATCACAAACCACATACCCTTTTTTTAAAGAACGCGAATGTACGAGACAGCCCCTACGTCATCAACGCCATATGCAAAAGTAATTAAGTGGTAGCATGAGTCATCAGTGTGTAGGGAAGCAGGCGGGTGGCGTGAGAATAGTCTGTCTAACTCCCAAGTCAGCTATGTAGGGTCGTGTGCAGAACCAGTGTATAAAATAGACGGCGTCTCTTGTGAGCTCAGTACCAGTTCACGTGCTGACTTGGTTAGCTACCGAGTTATTTTTGTGAAACCTGCTGTTGTAAGTCGCTTAGTGTAGTAAGCAGATATTGTTCACGTGCTGACTTGGCTAGCTACAGCGGTGAAACTTGGTGTGAGCCTTATTCGTGTCGTCGGCATCTGATAAAACAGTGAAACATATATTGTATACATCAGAACTTTTTGGTGTTGTAAGAAAAAAAAGTGAAAGTGTGACTTAAGACCAGTTTATTAATATGACCACCAGATCTACTTTCACGTGTTCAGAGTGCGACAAAGCATATTGTGATAACCTTAATCATCACATATACGATACGAAACCACACTTATGTCATATCTGTGGGCAACTTTTCAACAGAAAAGGCAATCTACAGAGACACATACGAACACAGCATCACCCACCTATGAATACAACAAACATTACAACACCAGAGACGACACCACCACCTGTATATTTACACCAGCCTCGTAGTGTAAGTCAAGTACCAGACTGCCACCACTGTATCTTCAATGATAACCTTACCCGCCATAATGGGAACATTCACAATGATTATCCCTGTCAGATATATGACAATCTATACAATTCGAACCTACAACGTTACTTACATCACCAGACACCACGAGAAAGGATGACACCCTTAGACACCCTTACAACAAGTCCACTCATAGTAGCAGACGATATCCAACCAAATGATAGAGACAGCTTGGCAGCCCTTAAGGCGTACTGCAAGGACCTCTCGATTATGCTACCCAATCAAGTGGTAGTATTAGAAAAAAGTGTCGACCACCGCTACCGGGTGAATTTGGTATGATAAAAAGAAGTATTCAGATATCTTGTATGATATCTCATGTGTGATGACTTCGACAATAACAACAGTGTTGTTTTAGTCAACCAAGCTATATCAGAGCCCAGAAGAATGAAGATCACTAAGCCAGAACTTTTTGATTTTTCACTAACTATGTATGTCATTGATTTTTTTTCGTTATGATATATATCTAAACTGTTTTTCACTAATCATGTATGTCAGTGATTTTTTTTTCTTGTGATATATATCTAAACTGTTTTTCACTAATCATGTATGTCATTGATTTATTCTTATGATATATCACTAAACTGTTTTGATGAATATGTATGTCATTGATTTTTTCTTATGATATAGCACTAAACTGTTTGGGTGAATATGTTGTGAACACACATATTTTGGTGATAAAAATATTGAAATCAAGATTTTTGTTTTGTTGATTTTCTTTAGTGGGTTGTTTTCATGACGTTGTCCTCTTCTTATCGGAGAGGGGATGAACAGAGACACATACAGACATGCACAGGGACATCTTATACAGACATGAACAAAGTCAGGGGAAAAGTTATGGCAAATACAGAAATATTTCAGTCAAATGTATGAAAAGTAGGAACCTTTGCTAACCAAATACGGAAGATACTGACCAAAATATGAAATGTCTCGGCCAAATTTATGAAAAGTATGAAAATATGATTACCAATTGGGAAGAGACTTTCAATCAAATTTATAAATATTTCAACTAAACTTATAAAAACTAGGAAAATTTGTCAACCAAAAGGGAAAAGGTCAACCAAATACTGAAATATCTCAACCAAAACTTATAAAAATAGCATCAATTCTTATTTTAAAAAATAGAAAAATGCGTCAGACAAATCGAAAAATGTTGGCCAAATACAGATATAACTCGAACAAACTTATAAAAAGATAGGAAAAATTATATTACCCAACACAACTAAAATATTGACCAAAGTTATAAATACCACAGCCAAACTTATGAACAGTAGGAAACTTTGTTAAACTTATAAAAAGTAGGAATATTTGTCAAACAAAGCGAAGCAAGTAAAGACATATTTCAATCAAACTTATAAACGTGTGATCCAAACTGATAAAAACTAGGAAAATCTGTCAGTCAGTCTAAGAAATAGCTATGGAAAAGTAAGAACTATGTCGACCAAACTAAGGCAAAGGTGTTACCAAAATTAGGAAAAATGTAACTTCTGTTGTTATCTCATACGTGTCTTGAACTTTTATCTGAAAACCCGTTATCAATGTCACCACTTTCTCGATTTTACATTACCGAAACCTCCAACTTCACCGTATCTGCTACAGAAACCCTTATACAGACTAAGCACTCATCTCTCCACACTCTTGGTTTCTTTCTAACACAAACTGGTCACATCAACAAGAACTTCAAATCTCGATTGTACACGTGGTCCATTGAAACAGACATAACAACATTTATGGTAAGGTCGTCTATGGTTCCAACTAGTATAGTTTCTGTATCATCTAGGTATTCATCATCACGGAACCATTTCCCATGGCTGCCAGCTTCAACTTTCCATACCACAATGTCTGCTACACTATCCTTTCATTGTTCCAGCTTTCAACAATACAACGGTTTTTTTCTCGAAGTCTGCCTAAAATAACATTTCTTAGGGTGTCCACTCCTAGCTCACTTTACCATTTCACATCTGCAATAACGACAAGTCTGCAAGCAACCACCACTGTCTGTTATAAATTCGGCCTTTCTTAAAAACACGCCTACCTTAGTGAACTCATGAATACCAGCTACCACATCTTCTAACCGACTTTCAATGTTTCATAACAAATAACACTAACATTCTTTTTGATTACAGAACAATATAATTTCTGGTGACTAGGCAGATTCTCCAACCTAATAGAGGTAAAGCATCTGTCCCCCTAACCTACTAGGCGCTATTCTAGACAACGAATACGGTCATCGATCAGCACCCCTAAGAAGAACTTGAAAAAACAACAGAGATTGAGTTCCTGAGACGAATTATTTGAATTCGTTGGACTACCACAGTAATTAATGATAAACGCCTAAGGAAAATAGAGCATTATATACACCAAACACAACAAACTCTTTCTTACTAACCCTAACCCTAATTATACATCATTTAACCCTAATCTAACCCCTAACCCTAACCCTAACGATTCACCAAACACAACAAACTCTTTCTGTAAGAGACATAAACACAAACCACTGTTAGAAAGCGAAAAAGTTAAATTTTAATTAACACTTAAAAATAATAAATAGCAATTTTATTTCGCTTCACTTAATATACTGATATAGACTAAGAATAGGTATAGGTATATGTTATGTATAGGACTATATCGAGATTACATTTTGCCCAATAAAATTGCTATTTATTATTTTTAAGTGTTAATTAAAATTTAACTTTTTCGCTTTCTAACAGTGGTTTGTGTCTATGTCTCTTACAGAAAGAGTTTGTTGTGTTTGGTGAATCGTTAGGGTTAGGGTTAGGGGTTAGGTTAGGGTTAAATGATGTATAATTAGGGTTAGGGTTAGTAAGAAAGAGTTTGTTGTGTTTGGTGTATATAATGCTCTATTTTCCTTAGGCGTTCATCATTAATTACTGTGGTAGTCCAACAAATTCAAATAATTCGTCTCAGGAACCCAATCTCTGTTGTTTTTTCAAGTTCTTCTTAGGGGTTCTGATCGATGACCGTATTCGTTGTCTAGAATAGCGCCTAGTAGGTTAGGGGGACAGATGCTTTACCTCCATTAGGTTGGAAAATCTGCCTAGTCACCAGAAATTATATTGTTCTGTAATCAAAAAGAGCCGGTCTCTCTGGCTGTGGGGTTACAACACTTTCTCTCTGTAATCCCGTTTATCACGCAGAGTCTCGTAGCGGAGCGAGAGCTGAGGCGGTTCGACCCCCGCTCGTGACTTGCGTGATACTGAGCCGGCCGCTCAGAAAGCAATGGCAAACTACTGAGCGTAATCTTGCCAAGAGATCAACATACAGCTGAAAGATGCTGGTGTTGACAGCTAAGTCCTGTAAAGGATATGCTAAAAAAAAAAAAAAAAAAATCAAAAAGAATGTTAGTGTTATTTGTTATGAAACATTGAAAGTCGGTTAGAAGATGTGGTAGCTGGTATTCATGAGTTCACTAAGGTAGGCGTGTTTTTAAGAAAGGCCGAATTTATAACAGACAGTGGTGGTTGCTTGCAGACTTGTCGTTATTGCAGATGTGAAATGGTAAAGTGAGCTAGGAGTGGACACCCTAAGAAATGTTATTTTAGGCAGACTTCGAGAAAAAAACCGTTGTATTGTTGAAAGCTGGAACAATGAAAGGATAGTGTAGCAGACATTGTGGTATGGAAAGTTGAAGCTGGCAGCCATGGGAAATTGTTCCGTGATGATGAATACCTAGATGATACAGAAACTATACTAGTTGGAACCATAGACGACCTTACCATAAATGTTGTTATGTCTGTTTCAATGGACCACGTGTACAATCGAGATTTGAAGTTCTTGTTGATGTGACCAGTTTGTGTTAGAAAGAAACCAAGAGTGTGGAGAGATGAGTGCTTAGTCTGTATAAGGGTTTCTGTAGCAGATACGGTGAAGTTGGAGGTTTCGGTAATGTAAAATCGAGAAAGTGGTGACATTGATAACGGGTTTTGAGATAAAAGTTCACGACACGTATGAGATAACTACAGAAGTTACATTTTTCCTAATTTTGGTAACACCTTTGCCTTAGTTTGGTCGACATAGTTCTTACTTTTCCATAGCTATTTCTTAGACTGACTGACAGATTTTCCTAGTTTTTATCACTTTGGATGACACGTTTATAAGATTGATTGAAATATGTCTTTACTTGCTTCGCTTTGTTTGACAAATATTCCTACTTTTTATAAGGTTAACAAAGTTTCCTACTGTTCATAAGTTTGACTGTGGTATTTATAACTTTGGTCAATATTTTAGTTGTGTTGGGTAATATTTTTTCCTATCTTTTTATAAGTTTGTTCGAGTTATATCTGTATTTGGCCAACATTTTTCGATTTGTCTGACGCATTTTTCAATTTTTTTTTAAATAAGAATTGATGCTATTTTTATAAGTTTTGGTTGAGATATTTCAGTATTTGGTTGACCTTTTCCCTTTTGGTTGACAAATTTTCCTAGTTTTTATAAGTTTAGTTGAAATATTTATAAATTTGATTGAAAGTCTCTTCCCAATTGGTAATCATATTTTCATACTTTTCATAAATTTGGCCGAGACATTTCATATTTTGGTCAGTATCTTCCGTATTTGGTTAGCAAAGTTTCCTACTTTTCATACATTTGACTGAAATATTTCTGTATTTGCCATAACTTTTCCCCTGAGTTTGTTCATGTCTGTATAAAATGTCTCTGTGCATGTCTGTATGTGTCTCTGTTCATCCCCTCTCCGATAAGAAGAGGACAACGTCATGAAAACAACCCACTAAAGAAAATCAACAAAACAAAAATCTTGATTTCAATATTTTTATCACCAAAATATGTGTGTTCACAACATATTCATCAAAACAGTTTAGTGCTATATCATAAGAAAAAATCAATTACATACATATTCATCAAAACAATTTAGTGATATATCATAAGAATAAATCAATGACATACATGATTAGTGAAAAACAGTTTAGATATATATCATAAGAAAAAAAAAAATCACTGACATACATGATTAGTGAAAAACAGTTTAGATATATATCATAACGAAAAAAAATCAATGACATACATAGTTAGTGAAAAATCAAAAAGTTCTGGCTTAGTGATCTTCATTCTTCTGGGCTCTGATATAGCTTGGTTGACTAAAACAACACTGTTGTTATTGTCGAAGTCATCACACATGAGATATCATACAAGATATCTGAATACTTCTTTTTATCATACCAAAACCACCCGGTAGCGGTGGTCGACACTTTTTTCTAATACTACCACTTGATTGGGTAGCATAATCGAGAGGTCCTTGCAGTACGCCTTAAGGGCTGCCAAGCTGTCTCTATCATTTGGTTGGATATCGTCTGCTACTATGAGTGGACTTGTTGTAAGGGTGTCTAAGGGTGTCATCCTTTCTCGTGGTGTCTGGTGATGTAAGTAACGTTGTAGGTTCGAATTGTATAGATTGTCATATATCTTACAGGGATAATCATTGTGAATGTTCCCATTATGGCGGGTAAGGTTATCATTGAAGATACAGTGGTGGCAGTCTGGTACTTGACTTACACTACGAGGCTGGTGTAAATATACAGGTGGTGGTGTCGTCTCTGGTTTTGTAGTGTTTGTTGTATTCATAGGTGGGTGATGCTGTGTTCGTATGTGTCTTTGTAGATTGCCTTTTCAGTTCTTCTTCTTTTCGTTCATCCGTAGTGTTTTTTTCAGATGTGATTGTGGTGTGTCTGTTATGCGCCCTTGGGCCGAAACCCGTAGGCCAACACATCGTCTTCAGCGTGCTTTTTTGACCAGGTAGCATTCCTGGGAGACTCTCACTGTTGTGGTGCCATCTGCAACCATGCTGGCCAAGGTTGAACGGTCGAAGACAACGGTCATCCCTCAAAGGAAGGCAGGAACAGTCCATAGCATTTTCCGCCATCCAAGGTTGCTTCCATAGTTGCAGGGCCGACACATAACGCCCTGGATCTGGGCTCACCGAGGGAGATCGTCACGTCCTGCTCATGGCTGCTTTAAATCCTCACTTCAATATATTGGTCATTTCGTTTCCCTGGGTCATTCCCGCACAAACCAGACAGGTTTGCAGACGGCATCCACTCAGCGAGTTTTCGGACATGTGCTTGTCGTTGCGCCCATCAGAGCTTTTCCAGGCACAACAGACATTCGGAAAACTACCCAGTCAGAGCTGTTCCGAACAAGAGCGGCATTCGGAAACTAGGTAGTCAGAGCTGTTCCTAGCACGAGAGACATTCGGACGAGACATTTCACTCGGACGTAATTGCGTAGTGTCAATTTTTAGTTTGCCACCCGTAGGACGACACTTCCGACTTCAGCGGGCATTTTTTAATGAGGTTAGCCTTCCTCTTGTTTTGAGGCACGTTGGACTGTTGTGATGTCGCTAACATCTCAGCTGGTCAAGATAGAACGATGAACGACATCGTGGTCGGCCCTCAAGAGAAGGCAGAGGCAGACCATGAGCATTCCCTCACTATACAAGGAGGATTCCATAATTTCAGAGCCGGCACATATTGCTCTGTGACTGGGCTCACCCGAGGAGTTGCCACGTCCTGCTCATGGCTGCTTTAGTTCCTCACTTCCATGTGTTGGGCAACTCGTTTGCCACTGATCGCTCAAGCACACACCAGGGACGGTAAGACTGCAAGCGACACCCACTCGGTAAGGTTTTGCTTTTGACTTCGGACCACCCAATAGGTTCGCTCGCCGTGCGTTCCATTTTGCGTCATTGAGACGTTCTTCCACTTTTGTCTACCCTCTCTATGAGTTAGATACAGTTTTCGCAGCCATTTTCTTCGACTGGGGCACTTTTTGACTTTTTGTACTCGAACACGAATGACTGTACAAGAATGTATGGGACAGAACTGGAATAAGCCTGCAAACAAAGCTAAAAGTCTACAAAGCAGTTGTATTATCCACACTGCTATATGCTTGTGAAACCTGGACTGTTTATCAGCGACACGCCAGGAAATTAAACCACTTCCACACAGTCTGTCTAAGGAAGCTACTGAAGATTAAATGGCAAGACAAGATTCCAGACACTGAAGTCCTAGAAAGAGCATCCATGCCCAGTATCCCCACTCTACTGATGAAGAATCAGATTCGCTGGGCTGGTCACTTGACTCGCATGCCATATCACAGGCTCCCTAAACGAATTTTTTACAGCGAACTGCGTTGTGGTAAACGCTCCCAAGGTGGCCAGAGGAAACGTTTTAAAGACTCTCTGAAAATTTCACTGAATGCTTTTGGAATTCATCATGACACCTGGGAGGCTGCAGCCAGAGACCGAAATTCGTGGCGTGCATCATTGCGCAATGGTGCAGTCATATGCGAGGCAACCAGGACTGCAAGAGCTGTGAAGAAAAGGCAGCACCGAAAAACCACTGCAGGAAATCCTCCTCCAGAGACGTCAAGCATTCTTTGCCCACATTGTCAAAGAACATTTCGAGCCAAAATAGGCCTTATCAGCCATCTTAGAACCCACAGCTCCACACCTTCAACCCCACTGGATGAAATGAATGGTCATCATCATTCTTGATGGACAAACAACAACAAAACACTAATAATAGTAAACATGCATTATGTGATTTAAATAACTGAGTATTTTATTTATCTTACATTTTGATATAATTTACATAGACGTTAACGTCAGTTGTATGCAACATAAATAATGGAGTAACAATTTTAGGTTATCTTTAAAGTTTTTGTAAAAGTGAAGGCTTTATTTTATACATTTGAGAATTTTATAAAGCATTTTTCTATTTCCCCTCGATGTTATATTAAAGGTCTTGTACTTTCAAACATCACAATAACTCATGTGAAATAAGGAATTTATGTCAGGCCTGTAATGGGCCAAACATTCTAATTATTCAGCGCCTTGTATTGTTATATTGGAGGGGTATATGCCAGGGAAGAGAGGAAGAGGAAGGTCAAAGAGACTATGGGTGCATGATGTGGCGGATATTCTCCAGATGAGTGTATCGGACGCGGGATATCTTGCTTATGATCGAGAGGATATCCGGAAGGTTGTTATTGGAGCGAGGTTCTGCAAAGGACATGCTACTGAATGCATGAATGTATTGTTATCCAATGCAGCTATCTTCATGCATTCCTTTGACTTGCTCTCTCTCTCTCTCTCTCTCTCTCTCTCTCTCTCTCTCTCTCTCTCTCTCTCTCTCTCTCTCTCTCTCTCTCTCTCTCTCTCTCTCTCTCTCTATCGTGTGAACGCTCAAGCAAACGCCATGTATGCATGTTTTGCAGTTACTTTGTAAAATGGAATGCTTGTTGGGATGTCCAGTGTATGGAAAATTTTGTTGGTACATACCATTTTCAGAAAGCAACGGTGAATGAGAATAATTAGAGTATGAAAAGACTCGTTCATACCGCTAAACTTGTTTAAATAAAATGAAGTGTGAATGAGAATATTTGAGTATGAAAGAATTTATATTGAAATATTTTAGTAATCTTGAGAGCAAATTATTACTCCTCCACCACCATCAACACGTAATGTATAGGCAATTACACCATGCCATGAATGTAATATTATCATGTGTATATGAATGTATTTGTTGTATTCGAAAATGTAAAAAAAAAAAAAAAAAAACACACACAGTGCACCTTGTCATACAAACTGCTTTGTACGAAAAAAAGAAATGTTTATAAAATTAAAACAAAATGCAGCACTTTGGATTGTTTCACGGCATTTTGGCTTAGATCAAAGTGTAGTATCTGTTCTTGTATGACGTCAGTGATTAAGGGTAGACTGACTTATCTGCACTTGATCTGGCCATGGCCACTAGCAGAGGCGGTCATCACAATGACACACGGGGACTTGGAACCTCATGGGACGGCTCTTGCTCCTGGGGAACCCTGAGCTCTACAAATTGAGCACTTTTAATATTCGGGTTTTAATATTCAGGATACTCAAACAAAATGTTTACTGCTATGTTCATGAGCAATGTGTAAGTGTTTCCCTCCTTAATTAACATATGATGCATGCAATTATCGCTGTTTTTTAACATTGTTATTATTATTTAATTCAGAAAACAAAAGTGTGATAGGCCTTTTTCAGGCTATATATCTTGGCATGGGATGGGACAGAAACATATGTCCCATGGACAAGCTTGCCGGTAGGCGTGGGCGTCATGTCTCGCCATCTCACTCGATCACCAGAGTCGTTGAAATAAAGTTGATTTGATTTTGATTTGTCTCAACCATGCCACGGGTCAAGCCATCCAGCTATTTACTTCTCTGCATTCGTTGTGTTCTTTTCCCCTCAATCTTGCCAGTTGTCACCAAGTTCTCCAGGTTATTTCTTCTCATAACTTGACCAAAAATGTTGACTGTCTACGTGTAATTTCTCTAATCATTTTACAATTTTCATTTGTTTCTTTTATGACGTGGTCATTGGTTTTTCTGTCTGTCCATGGTATTCTTTGCATTTGCCTAAGAAACCACATTTCCACAGCCATCAATGGTTTTTTTCAGCTTGGTTGCTCATTGTCCACGCTTCACATCCATACAAAAGCACAGGTTCTATGTAGCACCTCAACAATCTTTTTCTCGTTGCAAATTACATATTTTTATTGATTAGTATGTTTTCCATCTTAATTTACTTGAGATTAGTCAACAGATAAACATCACGGCACACGAGTGTAACCCATAAGTGCTCCGTTCTACCCCTAACTCAAACCTGAGTGCAGACAATCTCAGTTCAGTGTACGAACTCCGTAGCACCGGCGAAGATCCTAAAATACTTTGGGTAAGTCTTTAACTCAAAATGTTGCCCGGGCAGCGCTGTTAGGCTACTCTTTTTCGATTTCCAACAGCAAAGGGATATTTTACCTGGGCAACAATACACACGGTGTCCGATCTCACTACCCAGAGACCAGGCGAAATTTTTTTTCTAAAAATTCACGTGAACAAATCCCGACCCTCACCGGGACTTAAACCCGGGACTTCCAGCACTCGACGCGGACACCATACCTCGAGAACACTCAGCCCCTTTCCATCTTGCAAAAGGCTACCTTCGCTATGGTGTTTCTTGTTCTAATCTCGTCAAGCCATTTTCCCATTAGATGTTATGACTGCTCCGAGATAATTGTAACAATGTACTTGATTAATAATATTCCCATGTACTTGTATATTTTTTTCGAATATCCGTTACAAGACATTGCAGTCGACACCAGCATTTTTAAGCTGCTGTTGATGTCTTGGCAAGATTACGTAAAGTATTTTGCCATTGATTTCTGAGCTACCGGCTCACATACCCCCGTAAGTAACCAACACGACGCGGTCCGCTACCTAATCTCGCGCAGCTGCGTTTCCCACGTGAATATACGGAATTACAGAGAAAGTCGTTAACCTCTTCACCAGGGAGACCGGCATTTGTGTATTACATTGTGGTATTTCGTTCTTCCTAAAGGAAATCCAAAGAACAAATATTTCAAGAAACAAATAAAGATCGTAAACTGATTAGTCATTGTGTCAAGGTCTCACATCCGAGGTTGCGACGCGTTGTCTGTACCAACGCCAGACAACATAACAACACTCAACCCTGAGTGATGTTAAACACTGCAGAGGGAATGCGGCGTCTTCGACGACGCCCGTATAAGCAGCCAAGCACAGCAATTGAGCGAAGCTTAAACGACCGCTGGTCAGCAGTACACCCCGTGAACCTTGCAGGGGTCACACCAGCTGACGTGAGCGCCGACTGGCGTGTAGCGTGTAGAACGCCAGGGCTGGCAGACGGGTTTAGGTGTTTGAATGGACAGGTCGCATGAGTATGCGAGAGGTGTTTGAATCTGCATTGAGAGCTAGCCTGTACGACAGTGGGAGACTGGTTCGAACGCTTGAATAGTTTAACTTGTAAGTGAGATGTTTATTGCTTGCATGTATTATTATGTATTGTATTGATATTGTTCATGCCGTAATTATTGCTATGGATTGTCATTGCGCGATGTTTGTGCGATAATAAATGCAGCGCGTAAATAAAGCTTGTGAATAATAGTTTCGGATATTCACTTCGTGTGACTTGATAGTTTGATATTGCTACACACTTGCCAGAAAACGAGCTACTTATCTTGCTCTACGCAAGACTCTGACAAGTGCGAACGTGGTGGATTTCGTCCGGGTTTTGAACCAAATGCGAACTTGTAAATTTTTTTTGTCCGAGTTTGAAGCGAATGTGAAAATTCCGATAGAAGTGCTTAAGTCATAGATTAAGGTAAAGTAACAATTAAATAGAGTTGATTTAATTAAATTATAAGTGTGAAGATATTATTTGAAGCCAACCGAGGCGTCTTCAGACTTATCACTAAATTCAACAAATTTTGTACCTAAAATCCAAAATGGCGGCCGTGCCCTTGAATGTCATTGAGTAAGGTTAGTGTGAGCGTGAAAGTTGTTGATTGTGGTAACGACTAACAATAATACTTGACAGCATACAAACCTTTACAGACTTCAGTGACATTACACACACCATACATTTACAAATGTTCTAATTTCGTTTAGGTTAAAAAGTACAGGTTTTTTGTGTCAACTTTACCTGAGCCTAGTGAACTTCAAAAATTTTGTGTGCGTCAACCCGAAAGAAGTTCCAGTGTGATTTCGAGCACCACTGAACAGCACATTGCCCAAGGATTACTTGAGTATAAAATCTTTTTCATTCCTCTTTATACTTTCGTTAGTCTGGCTTTAAACATCAACTGTGCTAAAAATATTTGTAACTTACTAACATCATAAGTAATTTTGTTCGTATTCATTCCATCATACGTATTGTTCATCATGTCTTCTTTAAACGATTTCATTGAAATGGGTTTGAAAATGAATATGTCTGGTGAGGGATTGAGAACATGGAGTGAAAGTAAATATGCAGAATATCTCTTGAAACAAGAGCAAATTAGTGAGAGGGATGAGAGAGCAGCCGAAAGGGCGTTAAAGCTTCAACAGACACAAGCAGAAGCTGCTCTAAAGCAATCAGAAGCTGCTCTGAAAAGTAAAGAGGCAGACTCAGAAGCTGCTTTAAAGCTTCAACAAGCACAATCAGAAGCTGCTTTAAAGCTTCAACAAGCACAATCAGAAGCTGCTCTAAAACAATCAGAAGCTGCTCTAAACAGTCAGAAGCTGCAGTGAGGCAAGCTGAGATCTTAGCCCAAAGTAAGAGAGAAGAGCGAGAAACACAACTGAAAATTGAACAGCTGAAAGCTGAATCTTCTAAAGATAAAGTTAATAGAGAAACAGACAAAGATCAACCCCATAAGAAGAACCAAGGTCTGATCAGAAGTTACAACACAGGTGATTGCATAGCAGCATTCACCCAAAATTTTGAATTTGTTATGGATCATTACAAAAATCCAAAACCTGAATGGGGGATAGTATATGTAAGAAGTCTTTCGGGGGAACCTCTTAAAGTCATAGAGTCGATCCCAAATGACCTGAAAGAAGATTATCTGTACATTAAATCTAAAATTATGTCACATTTTCTACTGGATGAATCAGGTTATAGAGAACAGTTTAGGAAGTTGTCTCCTAAGCCAACACACACGTTCTCTGATTACATCTCAGAAATTCAGAATATATTTTCTAAATGGCTGTCAGCAGCCAAAGTAAATGGAAATTATGACAAATTAGTTGATCTTATGTTGAGAGATAAGGTTATCGCATCTCTCCCACCCCCCTTTTCTAAATTTTTTTTGGAATGTCAGTGTGAAAGTGTCCAACAGATTGAAAGTCGTGGCTCTGGTTATTTTGCAGCCAATAAGCAATGTTTCTCTAGTAGTCTGACCAGCACAGACTTTGTAGCAACAGCTACATATGGCAAATATCAGGCAGGGTCAAATACCAAACAAAGACCTTATAAACAAGCTGCAGAGAAATTGTATCACTGCAAATATTGCGAGTATTCACACAATGAGAATGATATGTGCGACCAACACCCTGGGTACACTACTTACTTGCATAATTACATTTCTAAGCAAGATAAAGAAAGAAAGAACTACAGAAAAGTTACCAAATGTTATCTTTGTAAAGCTTATGGTCACTCGCGCAAATATTGTAAAGGCAAGTCAATGACCAAAAAGGCTAATGCAGCCATGTTTGACAGTTCTTCGTCAGAAGATGAAAGTGTACAAGATCACCCAGTAAACTCAGCACATTCCATTGAGGTTTTCCATCAGGAAAAATGTACCATTTGTGATAAATTTCATGAGGATGGCGTGTTAACATGCGGCCATTATATACCTGTTACCAGTGAGGAGGCCAATTCTGTAGTAAACTCCAAAGGTAAACTAAACATCCACCAGGGGTATGTTAATGGTAGAGCTGCCATAGTGTTACGTGATAGCGGGAGTACTCTCATTGGTGTAAAGAGAGATTACATTTTACCATCACAATATAGTGGTAAATATGTCACATGCAGGACGTTCTCAGGGAACATAGAGAAATATCCACTTGCATGGGCATATATAACTACACCATTCCTTACAGGAAAGGTTAAATTCGCAGCATTAACCAATCCTTGCTGCGATATTATCATTGGAAACCTTCCTGAAGTGAATGACATACCACATGACAGTAGTACACAAACTTTCAGTTGTAATATTGATACTACCATTTCACCTTCATCACCAATCACCATTCATGATGTATTACCACCTGTAAATGAATGTACAAATACCAATCTGGCTACGCCAGAACGTACATGTAATTGTGTTTATGTAACATCAATGTGTGATGAGAATGATCGTTGTAATGTAGTAAATGCAGTAACCAGATCTAATACACAGATGCAAGATCGAATCGATCAGACAGAGGCTTTACAACGAGTAAGTCCAGTTGTAACATCTCCTGAGACAACTAGGGAGACGTTTATAACATCTCAGAAAGCCGATCGGTCTCTGCAAAAGTATTTTAAACGTGTAGGCCAAAAGCCAAGAGTAGCAAAGAATGCTCAATGGTACTTTGCTCTGAAGAACGGAATTCTAACACGGTACTACACCAAAGGTTCCAGCACTATAGAACAAACAGTGCTACCGTTAGAAAACCGCAAGCAAGCATTGAATCTAGCTCATGACATACCCTTTGCAGGACACATGGCGTATGCTAAAACGAGAGCAAGGTTACTTTCTCAATTTTATTGGCCAAAGTTTTGCAGCGATACCAAACAGTATTGCAGAGCGTGTGACATCTGTCAAAAGCTTTTCAAAAAGGGTAAATACCCACAAGCTGTATTGCAAGTTACTGATTTGGCTAGTAAACCGTTTGAAAAGATCTCGGTCGATATAGTTGGTCCTCTAAACCATGTAACATCAAAAGGTAATAGGTACATTGTAACACTCATTGATCTATGTACTCGATGGGCAGAAGCGATTCCAATGAAGAACATAACTTCCAAAGACATCATGGAAGTGTTCTTTCATATTTTTGCGAGGGTAGGATTCCCTGATACCATCCTTTCAGATCGGGGTAGCCAGTTTATTTCCTCAGCTACACAAGCCTTTACCGAAATGTTGGGTGTTAAACAATGCTTCAACAGTCCATACCACCCACATTGGACCGGTATAGTGGAAAAGATTAATGGCGATATGAAACATATGCTCTCTAAGGTAATCCAAGAACATCCTGAAGATTGGGATACTTATCTGCCTGCAATTTTGTTTGCATATAGGGAAGTGCCCCATTCCAGCACTGGGTTCTCACCATTCGAAATGTTATATGGTGCACAACCACGCGGCCCATTATCTCTGTATGAATCTATGTTGACTGAAAGTACAACTTTGCCTATACCCATTTCACCATATTTTGGGTGATAGAATTATGAAATCATATGTGTTAGCCAAAGAAGCTCTTCGAAAATCAGGAGCTATCTACCGACAATATGCTAACAGAGGAAACAGAACTATTACACTGACGCCAGGACAGGACGTTCTTCTTCTTTTGCCAAGTGATAGACATCTCCTAACTGACTCATGGCAAGGACCGTTCAAAGTACTACGACAAATTTCGACGGTAGATTACGAAATTGCAGTTAAAGACAAACATAAAATTTTGCATATTAACATGCTCAAACCATATCACCACAGGCAAGACGAACAAGTAGAGACTGCAGCAAAGCACCTCCATAGTGGACCAGACGGACGACGACGACACTGACGAGATACCGACATCAGTTCTTGACACGACGACCAACTTACAGGACATTAAGGTAAATCCTAAACTGACGCAGACACAGACTGACAGTTGCAGACAACTGATACAAGAGTACAGGACGATCTTTTCTGACAGCCCAGGACAGACAGATTTAGTGCAGCACCAAATCATCTTGACATTCGACATTCCTATTAAGTGTAGACCGTATTCCATCCCTATACACTATAAAGAAAAACTTCATCAAGAAATCATTGATTTAGAAGCAAATCATATCATTTGACGTTCACAATATCATTTCTGTTCACCAATAGTTTTAGTACGCAAAAAGGACAAAACTATAAGACTCTGTGTGGACTATCGTAAACTCAACAGCTTTACACAGTTGGATTTAGAACCGATGAGCAACTGTGAAGACATCCTGACTGAACTATCTGACTCACGTTATTTTACTAAACTTGTCATGACAAAAGGCTACTGGCAGATAGCTGTACATCCTGATAGTATACATCTGACTGCATTTGCCACACCGTGGGGTTTATACGAATGGTGTAAACTACCTTTCGGATTATTCAATGCACTGGCTACCTTCGTCAGAATGACAAGAATTCTTTTGACAGACATTGCTAACATCATTTGGTACATGGACGACATTTGCATACACACAAAGGACATGACAGAACACATAACAGCACTACAGCAGACATTTGACAGGATTAGACATCATGGACTGACTGTAAAACCTTCCAAAGTTGATATAGCCTTTCAGGAAATTTCATTTTTGGGCTATAAGATCTCAAATGGCTTTATATCAACTGACGATAACATCATGTCCAGAATTTTGAAATTGTCGCTTCCGACAACTTAGAAACAGTTGCGAAGTTTGTTAGGTCTTTTAAACTATTATAGACAGTTTATTCCTCATTTTGCTGAATTTACCAAATGTTTCACTGATCTACTAACAAATAAACATCCCAACGTAATTGTAAACAGTGAATGTTTAAGGCCAGCATTTACGAAGATTCTTTCATATTTTTCTAAATCACCTATTCTGAAATTGCCAAATTTGAATATTACTTTTAGATTAAGATGTGATGCGAGCTCCGTAGCCATTGGAGGTGTGCTTCTCCAAGAACACGACCAAATCTTGTACCCAGTATACTACGTCTCTCGAAAACTGAACACCAGCGAACGAAATTACAGTACACCGGAACTCTAGGCTCTTGCCATGGTATTTTCGGTATGTAAACTTTCTAGATTTTTGTTAGGCAAACATTTCATTATTGAAACAGATAATAGTCCGCTGACAATTGTTACCAGAGGAACGCCAAGTAACAGCAAGGTGGCAAGATGGTCCCTTCTTCTGCAGGACTATAGCTATGAGATTAACCATATAAAGGGTTCACAAAACTGTCTTGCAGATCTTTTGTCGAGATGTCCATACAACGAACCTAATACCCAGTCAACACCAGAGCACAATGCAGAGGGTGTATAAAACTGCAACGTAGATAGTGCTCAGTACCACAGCCAATTGTGACAATGTGTCAGTAACGCTGTGTACACCAATGTGATGGGGTAGATTATATCTCCCAATGTATATAACTTATGTACATATTTGGATTCTTATTATTATCATGCGAATGAATGCGTGTATAATTGTGAGATATGTGAAAGAATGGAATCAGTATTATGTAAACTAATGTGTTGTATAACTGTGAGATATGAGAAAGAATGTAATTATTATTGTAAATAAAAAAATATTGTAACAACCAGACACTACAAAGAAGTGTCACTGGACAACACTACAGGATCCAGGAATTTACCAAGCTACTACAACGTGAGGTAATCCTGAAGGTATCCAGACCGAGGTGTCCAAGACGTTTTAACAAGAGAGGGAAAACCAGGAGCACTTTTAATCAGATAGCGGTAGGAACGATTAGTAGTATGACTCTTCGCTGGCTATTTTAACGAGGGGATGGAGCACGTATGGGAATGTCCTGAGTGCGGTGATGTCGGTTCTTAACTCAACTCAACTCAACTTACAGGACAACGCTGTCAACATCAGCATCTTTCAGGTGATTGTTGATTTCTTGGCAAGATTATGCGCAGTAGTTTGCCATTTCTTTCTACATAATACAGTTGGAAAATATTATTATACATGCATACACCATTGTGAACATACATGCACCAAGAAATTACAATCATCAACCAATTTTTTTTAGCAAAATTAGTCACTCTGCTCAAAGAAAATACATAAAAGAAACATAAAAATTCACATATCACAAATCAGTACTAGCATACACCAGTACATATATTACAGATACACGGCCCACAAAACGATCACCACATTGGAAATTCATCAGGACCCTACTTCAACATAAAGATTATGTACAAAACATGACACACCCCATGCTCGTATAAACTAGCAATACACACTTTCAAACAAAATACAAACGTTCTTGTTATCACTCATACACCCAGACCAATAGTGCAGTATTCAACACAGAAACATACACCAAACATACACACTTCATTAGAGATATCATCACATACACCCACCAGACAGACTGTCTACCCTCACTCTTGTCGCTGAACCAGGAGAAGGTTTTTGACAGAATGTCACACTAATATTCACATAAAGCACTAACACACTATAACATAGGATAGTATTATAGACAGTGGATACAAATCTTGTATACACATTCTCAAAGTAAGGTACCGGTGAGTCAGTCATTTACTCACGGCCAGTTTCAGGATCACAAGATCTGTAATAAACGGGAGTCGACTATCACCAATCATGTATGTACTCACACCAGAACGACTCCTAGAAGCAATCAGTGAGGACACCAACATTAAAGGAACATTCATACATGAGACTGGAGAGCGGAAACTAATTGCTTATGCAGATGACACCGCTTTCTCCCCTACAACATACACATCTATTGTAAATATACTCCACAACTTCAAATAGTTTTGTGAAGAAATTTGGGTCAAAATACGCATACAGAAATTTAAAATAACGGGCCTGGAAAAGTGGAAGAATAAAGCGGATTTCCCCCTGGATCTAACAGTCAAAAACATAAAAATATATTGGATCACATTTCCATGCGATGCCAGAAAAACACACACAGAAACATGGCATTCACTGACAAAACAAATTACAGACATTCTACATAGATACAAATACAAGAGGTCAACAATGTTTTGGAGAAGTGCAGTTGTAAACAGTTTCGTCATTCCTAAGATAATATATTTAGGTACAGTGTTATATCCCCCAAAACAAACAATCACAGACATAAGCAAACACATCAGACATTTCACCTTCAGCAAAATAATTCACAGTATACAACACAAAAGACTAATACAGGATCCGAAACAAGGAGAACTGGCACTAAAAGACTTATTTATACACAAAAATACAAGCACTAAGAATCAACCATATAGGACACAACATCAATAAGTAATGTGTAGGTGATTCCACCACGCCGAACACATCCAATTGTAATAGTCAAAAGGGACATAACAACATAACACTTATGTCAAGGAACATGAGGGTGTGCATGGCTGAATGGCAAAGAACGCATGTTCTTAAACATCCGGTGTGCTGAAGCCGAGGTAAGGGCTTCAACCCCTACACCGGACAGTTGGACTAAAATGTTGACCTCTCGTCCTTGATTAGTTAGTTAGTCTTTCCTCTTGAGCCTAAGGCGGCGCATAGGGCAGAAGTCCTGTCTCTCCATGCTTGGCGGTTCGCTGCTACCTGTTGTAGATCTTGGATATTTACTTGACCATTGAATGAGCCTTCTCTAATGATGGTTCTACGCAGGGTCTCTCTTGGTCTTCCCCGTTTTCTTTTCCCTACTGGTGACCATATGAGGGCTTGGTAGGGGAGTCTTGTCTTGTCCATTCTGAGTACATGGCCGATGTAGTTCCAACGGCGTCTTCTTATGAAATTGGATACTGTATCTTGCTTAGTCTCTTGTCTTATTTGTGAATTGGTTCTGAAGTCTGTCCAGTGGATGTTTAGAAGTCTTCTAAGCCATTTGTTCTCAAAATTGTCTAATTTTTTATCTAAAGCTACCGTTGATTTCCAACTTTCACATCCATACGTTAACATTGGAATCACACAAGAGTTTAAGATTTTAAGTTTTGTGTGTTTGCTGAGTGTCTTTGACTTCCAGATGTTTGACCTTGATTTGGGAATGTAAATTACAAGATCCTCTGAAGTCGGAGTGGGTTCGCTTGATGACGAAAACACTGGTATTAGGGAAAGCAATCCCACATGCACTACTAGAAATAGTGTGTATGGACAACAATCAATCAATCAATCATGTGCCATGCCGGAAAGCGTGGGCGGTTGTGACTCGCCATTTCAGTTGATCACCAAAGTAGTGGATCAGCTCAGTGTTCCTGTCTCGTCCATGCCATGTGGCCAAGCCATCCAGGTATTTTCCTCTCGGTCTTCCTCTTGGTCTGTTCCCCTCGATCTTGCCAGTTGTCAATAAGTTGTCCAATCCATTTCTTCTCATAACACGTCTTCGTCTAATTTCTCTAATCAGTTTACGATTTTCATTTGTCTCCTGTAGTTACTTGGTCAATGGTTTTTCTATCTGTCCATGGTACTCTTTGCATTTTCCTCAGAAACCACATTTCTGCAGCCATCAGATGTTTTTCAGCTTGACTGCACATTGTCCAAGCTTCACATTCATACAAAAGAACAGGTTCTATGTATCCCCTCAAACCTCTTACATGGACATAGCCTGGGTTCAAAATCTAGCGAAGGGGGAACAAAAAATATCCAAGGGACATTACTCAATGTAACATAAGTATGCAATTTTATTTAAATAATTATAGTACATTTCTTATATTTTGTAAAGTCTTTATATAAATTAACAAGAAATGAAGGCTTTTTAAAAGACTTAATAAGAATTTCAAATAATCTTCAAAGATTGTGTAAAAGTTATGGCACTATTTTACAAATGGGAAAATGTTAGAAGCCATCTTTGTATTTCTACTTGATATTACATTATACGTTTTATTCTTTCAATGCATTTGAATGTGAACAATATGGTACAAATTTATTTTTGACAGGCCTTTAAAAGGCCACAACCACCATCAACTAATACTCTGTGTGAGTAAATACTTCTCCTGATAAAGGAGAACCGCTTGTGGACAACAATCACCTTCACATAAGAGCGCAAATCCCATGTGCACTGTCACAACCAGCCGGCTCCGTGGCGAAGGGTTCAAGGACGCAGTTCGCAATCCCGCAAACCCGTGTTCGACATACATCTGCGGGCGATTTGGCAACAGACCGCCTTGTTTTTCTGTTTTACGAAAATGGTATGGGTGCCGGTCGTTCAAAATGCAATGGCAAACTACTGAACGTAAATTTGCCAAGAGATCACAACAGCAAAACTAAAAATATGCTGGTGTTGGCTGCGACGTCCTGTAAAGGATATGCAACTGACTAACTGTCACAACCACGGTTCATATACTCTCGATACAGAGTTGACAAAAACTTTGGCAAAATTGTGAGTTCGCATTGTTGAAAGCATATTTTCTGACATGTCTTTTCTTTCGTTCGCTTGAAATATGTTTATAACTGCAATGTTGTCTCTTGTATGAATCTAACATTCTTTTTTAGTTCACTCGGTGGTCCATAGAGTTTATCTTCCACTGTTGTCTCTCTAGGCCAGAAGGTTTGCCTGGATATGTTGTAGCTTGGACAGTCCTGGAGTATGTGCTCTGCTGTCTGCGACGCCAAACCACATGTGCACATGGTTGAGTCACCAATCTTGAATTTTGTATACATGTGGTTGCGTAATCTATTGTGCCCTATTTTGAGGCGCAGAATAATGACCTGTTCTGGTCTGTCCATAACGTGGTAGTCGTCTTGAGTAGTGTTTGGTGGCCTTCTGACTGATTTGGTCATTCTTTTCTTTTGGTGGAATGTTCTGACATGTCAATTTACGCTATTTAAATACCGGATTAGTCACTATTTTTCAACTGAGTTTTCAAGGGCATATTGTGCGTTTTTATTTGGAATTGATTTTATAAAAGATGTTGTGAGTTTTTCTTTGGAATTATTATTACCGAAAACAACAAATTATTAATATGAATCCAAACATCGCTACATTTGCCGTTCCAGGGAACGACTACGAAGTTAACCACCTTCACCAGCCTGGTACTGTAGTTTGTTCTATTAATGATCCTGGGGCAGCGGCGAGATAGACACCAGCTTTTATTGTTAGTGCCTTAACAGAACTGATTCACACGTTTAATAGTCTAGTTTAGTTTAGTTTAGTCGATAGATCAACATCACGGCACACGGGTGCAAACCATATGTGCTCCGTTCTCCTCCTAATTCAAATCTGAGTCTGGAGAAACTGAGCTCAGTGCACGAACTCCGTAGCACCGGCGAGGATCTTGAAAATACTTGGGTAGATGTTTAACTCGAAATTTTGTCCAGACAGCGCCGTTAGGCTACTCTTTTTCGACTTCCAACTGCCAAGGGACTTTTTACATGCGCAACAATATACACGGGCGTACGATCTCACTATCCAGAGACCAGGGGAAATTTTATTACTAGAAGTCTACGTGAAAAAAAAATCCCGGTTTGATAATCAAGTAGACACACAAGACGACAGGGTCACAAAAGAAAACAACACACAAGAAAACAATCTAAAAAATGAAGACTATGACGGTTTTCAAATCGTCAGTAATCCAAAGAAGAGAAAACGTTCAGACATAAGACTACTGCTATCACTAGACAGTTTAGACACTGCCACTCGCGATCTTTCACCAACTAGATCCATACTGGAAAAGAAAGAAAGAACTAAAGACATTACAGAAGGTCACTGTGAAAAAAATTGCCTGGCAGTCTCTCTCCACTTTTCGTAAATTAAGCTTGAAGCAAAATAGTAAGCAATATTGGTCCTAACTACTATGTACTTGTGACCAATAGGGGTTCCCATACGCCAATTTTACTTGACCCACTGTAAAACCTCATTAGCATAGATCTTTCTTGAAGGTTAAGACAGATGGCAATTACTGGAGAAAATTGAGATTCCCTAACTTGTCACTAATCACGGGGTGAACCTTAACCTTATTATTAACCAACAATTAGGTAGAGAAAATGCACGGGAATAAATGAATTTACAAATTCAGGGAAATCCCTGACGAGCCGATATTGTATTAATATGAATTGCAAACAATGAGCTATATTTAGCTCCTGCGAAAAGACGAGACATACTAGACACAGACACGGTGTACGTACCTTACAGAGACCTCCATTTTACACAGATGAAAACAAAGTGCGACTTATCACAATACACACCCAATCAATAATAATATAATACTAAAGTATTAAAATAAAACAATAAGTATTATAGGACAACAAGGCACGATCGACGTTTCGGTTCCTCGACCTTTGTCAAGAACAGGACAACACAAACAGATAAAAAGCTAAATAAAACACAAAATAAAAATTAAATTAAACACAGCTTTTTGTTGACATGAGAGAATCGAAAATGGTGGTTTGAAACGGTTTAGAAAGGTGCTCATGGGCTACAAAAGTTTGTCTTGCAAAATGGTGTGAAAACAGTCCGATATGAATAAAATATAAGGAAAATAGCATAGTTATACCGTGGCATCAACAACAGTATTGATTCCTGCTGGACGAATGCAACCCAGATAGTTTATTAATTGGCTTTCAATTTTAAGTCAAATGGAGTTGTTAGAGTAGCAAGGTTTCAATGCAGTGACCCATACTTCGTCGACTCCATTGTGGTTAGGAGAATTAAAGTGGTTGGGAACAGGTTTGTCAGCGCCTTGATTAATGTATCTAAGGTATTCCCTAAAGCGGCCGACAAGGCGTCTGCCAGTTTGACCAGTATATTTCATGTCACATCGTTTGCAGATGATAACATATATAAGATTGCGGGATGTGCAAGTGAAAGAATCTTTCAAGGAGAAGGTGTCTCTAGGGAATGTGACTGCCGGTGTCTGAAAAACGTGTGGACATGTCAGACAATTCTTACGGTGGCATTTAAATGTACCCACAGATGAAGTATCTGTGGGGAGGCGACTACGAAAAAAGTGGTTTCTGAGACTCTTCACACAACAACGTTCTAACAGCTGGTTTGAAGTAAGCAAGCGCAGATGACGTCACGATCGGCTGTGTGTTAGCATGCCTGTGACCCATTATAATAAAACTACACCGTAGCTGAACCTGAGACCACCATAGAGCATAACCATTAAGGAATGAGCTGACAATGGGATTGATCGAAGGTGAATATAGGAAACGAGCTTCATAATCCCATAAGCTTCAAAATAAAACCAGACTCAGCATAATTCGCTGACTTGCCACATTTAATATTAGGTGCCAGATGCGGTGACGCACTGAAGCTATGAAGCACACTCCCAAATAGCTCTATTATACCAGACAGACTTTTATATAGAAAGATAGGGAACTCTATTTCTATATACTGAAGACCCACACTAGAGCAATCATATAACTTCCTAGCTCAGTGGTTCTCAACCGGTGGGGAATTCCCCCCTAGGGGGTAATTTTGGGGTTTCCAGAGGGGAGGGGAGGGAATGAAGATTATTTCAAGATCGCGCTAATACAAGAACCGATTACTTGATATTGTTTTTCGCTTCATACTTTAAGGTTCTGTGCGTATCACCCTTCTGAAATTCATTTTATAATGTAAGTAGTTCCGCAAATCACATTTATGTAGATGTCTAGATTTGTTTTATTATGTGCTATTAAATTTAGCTTCAGTTATTACGTATACTGTGTAGGGGAATTTTTAGGGAGGAAATACGAAAGGGGGGAGGGGGAATGACGTTCTAAAAATATGGTGAGGGGGGGGGGAGACGTCCTAAAAATATGGTGAATGGGAGCACAGGCCAAAAAAGGTTGAGAACCACTGCTCTATTGATGTGTCTATCCCTATGCTTGGTAAAGAGAACATTATACCGTGTAACTTGCATACACGGCTTTCGTAGGTCAGCATGGCCGAATGGATAAGAACGCGTGTTCTTAAACATCCGGTGTGCTGATGCCGAGTTAAGGGTTCAACACCGGACAGCTGGACTAAAATTGTGACCTATCCCTTGGCTTCATTCATTCAGTAGCATGTCCTTTGCAGAACCTCGCTGCCATAGCAACCTTCCGGAAAACCTCTCGATCATAAGCAAGATGTCCCGCGTCCGATACACCCGTCTGGAGATCATCCGCCACATCCTGCACCCATCTTCTCTTTGGCCTTCCTCTTCCTCTCTTCCCAGGCATATATCCTTCCATTATTGTTCTCTCCAAACTTTCGTGACGTTTCAAGTGACCAAATTATTTCAATTTTCTTTGTTTTATCGTCTTTAATTGCCAACCTTCTTCAATATTCAACTCTTGAAATATGGATGCATTTGTTCTTTTCTTTACCCAAGATATTCTTAGAACTCGTCTATAACATTTATATTCAAAGGCATTTATGCGCTGTTCAGCTTGTTTAGTAAGTGTCAATGTCTCACAGGCGTATTTTGCAATGGGAAAGATGCATGCTCTTAAAAAATCAAATTTTTGTAGTTTTGTCTGTCCCACTCCATAATTTATTCAGTTGTTTTAGTCTTTGAAGAGTAATTGATAGTCGTCGTTTAATTTCTGTCATTGTGTCACCATTGTTGGTAATCAGTGACCCAAGATATTCACAATTTTCCACCACCTCCAATTTTTCCCCATTAATGTATATTTCTTTCTCCATAGTAGTTTTGTCTGTATTCATAATCTTTGTTTTTGCTATGTTAAGATATAAGTTGTGATTTTCACTATTCAATTGGATTGACGCTATTAGGTTTTATCCCTTGACTTGGGGACGTTAATTAAGTCAGAGTGGGTTCGCCTGTGGTGAGGGACACTGTTAATTAAATCAGAGTGGGTTCGCCTGTGGTGAGGGACACTGTTAATTAAGTCAGAGTGGGTTCGCCTGTGGTGAGGGACACTGTTAATTAAATCAGAGTGGGTTCGCCTGTGGTGAGGGACACTGTTAATTAAATCAGAGTGGGTTCGCCTGTGGTGAGGGACACTGTTAATTAAATCAGAGTGGGTTAGCCAGTTGTGAGGGACACTGTTAATTAAGTCAGAGTGGGTTCGCCTGTGGTGAGGGACACTGTTAATTAGTCAATCTAATCCACACACAACATTCAGTCCAGCACTACTAGAAGTTGTCTGTATGGACTACGCTTGAGTTAAAAGCGAGCGAGCTCCAAAAAAAAAAACGGCTTTCTGGCCTTCTGTTGACAGGTAAAAGTATCACTTAGTGGGAATCTCCAACCTGTATAGGTCGATGAAATGTCCCAGACGGCACACCTCCTGGACCAGTTAAGGCACTGACAATAAAAGCTGGTGTCTATTTCTCCACAGCCCCAGGACCAGTAATAGAGCAAACTACAGTACCAGGCTGGTGAAGTTGCGTAACTTCGTAGTCATCCCTTGGAACGGCCAATGTAGCCATGTTTGAATTTATATCGATAACTTGTTGTTTTCGGTAATAATATAATAATGGCAAATAAAAACTCACAGTACTCTTTAGAAAATCAATTCCAAATAAAAATGCACAGTATGTCCTTGAAAACTTAATTGAAAATAGTGAATAATCCAGTTTTCAAATAGCGTAAATTGAAACGTCAGAAAATATGCTTCCAAATATGCGGATTCACAATGTATGTTATTATTCTTTTTTTGTTTTGTTTTTTTGGAAAGTGTCATATCCCTTCGTAACTGTTAAATAAATAATTTTGTTTTAGTTTTCGTTTTAAATAATAATCGTTTATTATGTACAAAAACAGTGTTATGTTACATTTGCGAATACAACATATACATTCATGCACATGTGACAGTATTATATTCTTGGCATGACATAAACTGCCTACATATTACCAGTTGACGACGATGGTTGAGTAATCATTTGCTCCCATGCATACCAAAACATTTAATTGAAACTCTTTCACGCTCCAGTATTCTCATCCACACTTAGTTTCGTGTAAACGAATTCAAAAGTATTGATGAATCACTTTTGTTCCCGAAAGTGGTACAAATTAATTTATCTACACAATTTCACTCGCAGAAAGCATCCTATTTTACAAAGCAAAACACGGAAGCTGTGAAAATGGTGTCTGCTTGAGGGCGTGCGCGAGAGAGAGAGGGAGAGAGAGAGAGAGAGAGAGAGAGAGAGAGAGAGAGAGAGAGAGAGAGAGAGAGAGAGAGAGAGAGAGAGAGAGAGAGAGAGAACAGATGGAAGTTTGCTCACATGTGGCGGTTTAATCACAAGTACAAAGGCTTTATTTGGGGCAGGCTGGAGTGGGGCTGGAAGTCAACAAAGTTTGACAAAGAAAACATATCTACATTGTACATCCGCCCTTTTTGCTGTCCGGACTGTGGCAATTAGTCCCCACCGCCCGTGACAAAGAAGGAAACCGTGCTGATTCATGACGGGTTTTATAAAGATGTAAAAGAAAAGGGGGTCTATGAGTCAAATATCTCTATGTTTTAAATACTGGGTTTTTGTTGTATATTTATATACCTATTAATGTATTTACATATGAAAAGGGGTTTATATACATCCAAATAAATATACATATATGTGTAGACATATACACATATACATACATTCACATATACGCAAACACATATACTCACATATAAACCCCTGTATACACATATATATCTCTCTCTTTTTCAATACTGTTCTTGATGATTATATTATTAATTGTTTGTAGTGTGCACTCCTGTATGTCTGGGGGGTATTCTTTGGGGGGAAAGGAAAAATGAAACTAAAGATGGTCAAACATAAAGGATGCCAATAATACAAATAATGGTTAATGTGGGATAGGGGTATCCACTATCAAAGGAGAGGTAAGGTGCCTCCTTCCCTCCGCTAGCCTACGGGACACCCTTGGGCAAGGTGGAGTACCCGTTTAGCCCCCCGATCAGGGTTACGTGAAACCATGGGTGCAGGTGGTGGATGAAGTTGAAGAGCAGCCAACAGATAGTTGTAGGTTATGGTCTCCAGCTTCACGACGGTAGGCAGAGGATCTCCTTATTTGGGAGACAATGGCTACTGTCATCGACCAGTATGGTCACTGCTCGGAATGAAAGCAATGGCAAACTACCTTCTTTACAGATGCCAAAAATATCATATACTGCAGTCTTATCGATAATCAGAGAAACGGCGTAAATGAGTGCTCCATAGGAGTAGCCTCGCCCGGTAGGGGTAGTCATGTGCACCAGGTGACTCCTGACCGTCATCAGGCGACTGGGTACCCGGATGGCTTGGCCACGTGGCATGACCGAGACAGGAACACAGAGCTGATCCACGACTCAGGTGATCGAGTGAGATGGCAGAACATGACTGCCCACGCTAACCGGCAAGGCACATGCTGGATGGATGAATGTACATTAGGATATAGAATTGTCTGTGAAAGTATGTGTTTGAATATTTATAGTATGAACTTGATATTATGGTCGTGGCAGTTTGCTTAATCTGTGAATATCTGGGAGATTTCCTGTTGAAAAATGTGTGATAATATGTAAACAACATATATGGACAACATATGCAAAGAAACCAGCCAAACAAAGACCGCAAGAACAAAGCTCGACGAGAACACAGAAGAAGAGCCATCTGCAAATTATACCATTAAAGAACTCCTGTTTGCGGACGACCAAGCACTAATAGCAAAATCAGAAGCTGAATTACAAGACCACATAAATAGTCTAAACTAAATGTGTAGGGAACATTACATGAAAATTAGCACAAGCAAAACCGAGGTAATGATTATAACTAAAGAAGAAAAAAACAACAATTCACCCAAACGAGCATCCCTTGAAACAAGTAAAGAGTTTCAAGTACCAAGGAAGTATAATAACATCAAATGGCAGATCAGAAGACGAGATAGAAAATAGATGCAATAAAGCACACCAACTCACTGGACAAATGGACCAATACTAAATAACAAACATGTATCAATAACTACTAAGAAAGCATTTACAACTCAATCTTCCTACCAACTCTATGTTACCAATACCAAACTTGGACAATGACAGAAAAAGAGAAAAGAACAATCACAACAACAGAAATGAGATTCCTGAGAAGAATACTCAATGTATCAAGAAGAGGTAAGATCAGAAATAAAGAAATCCGGACTAAAGCGGGGGTTATAGCTACGCTAGAATGTATTATAAGGCAGAAGTCAAATGGTTTGGCTTACAAGTAGGTTACCAACTAACAGTATACTAGTTAGTTAATTAGTTAGTTAGTTAGTTAGTTAGTTAATTAGTTAGTTGGTTAGTTAGTTAGTTAGTTAGTTAGTTAGTTAGTTGGTTGGTTGGTTGGTTGGTTGGTTGGTTGGGTGGTTGGTTGGTTGGGTGGTTGGTTGGTTGATTGGTTGGTTGAATACTGTGATGTCGGTTCCTAGATCAATCAATCAATCAATCAATCAATCAATCAATCAATCAATCAATTGGTTGGTTGGTTGGTTAGTTGGTCGGTCGGTTGGTTGGTTGGTTGATTGGTTGGTTGGTTGGTTGATTAGTAGTTAGTTAGTTAGTTAGTCGAAGTTCCAACTTAACACCAACGGGTCGTCCCCATTATGCTCCATTCCTGTGCCAGTGAATATCAACAAGCAATGATGTACAGACCAGCTGGAAGCAGAGGAAGAGGCCGACCATGTAAACGATGGACGTAGGTAATAACAGAATCCATGGGAATATCGATACATGAAGCCCATAAGCGGGGACTCTCCCGCTGTTAATACTTCACCTCGACAACGCAATGGTACCCTGTGTGTCGCCCGTGTATTGCCATTGCCCATAAGGGAAGCGAAGAATAGTAACACTGTTGCCTTCCATGCATGTCGTAAGAGGCGAGTAAGGAAGCTTGGTCTGAGACTTATTCTACAGTCTATTGGGACTTCCGGTTCCCAATATAGCGGATAGGCATTTAAACCGTTTAGGCCTCTGGAGTGTTTACGTTTGTGGCTACGGTTTGCATTCGCATTTTCCTCATGTTGGACTGTTAGTGCATGGTTCCGTCGCCCTGCTACTGAGTGAGTGCGTGGCGTGACACTGTGAGCTGTTAATTTCGCGTGGAGTGCTTTTACATCTGTCCGCGGTTTTCTGTAGCGTGAACGAAAATATTTATTTTCAAAGGGTTAAGAATTGGGCACGCAGGCCCACCTGACATTCTGCCCTTCTTCTCTATTTCCTCTCATACATTATTTCATTCAACATCTCTTATAAAATAATTCTTTGACAACAAAAGGACAATAAGCATTAAAATCCATGAAAAATAATCAATAATACATGACTCGTTGAGGCAATGTTTAACATGGGAATCATGAATACCCAAGGTGGGTGTAACGTGTCATACATATGGGCATTTTTTTTTTTTTTTTTTTGCTAGTTGTCGTTCGAAATAATTTACTGCCTTTAAAGTTTTAGAATTTTGTTGACGAAAGGTAAGAAACGTAAGAATGATATTGCACGACTTATATATATATATATATATATATATATATATATATATATATATATATATATATATACTAGCTGCCCGGCCCGGCTTCGCCCAGGCTCTGTCGGGGATCTATCTATCTATCTATCTATCTATCTATCTATCTATCTATCTATCTATCTATCTATCTATCTATCTATCTATCTATCTATCTATCTATCTATCTATTTATCTATCTGTCTGTCTGTCTGTCTGTCTGTCTGTCTGCTTGTCTGTCTGTCTGTCTGACCCGGACCGGCTCCCCCAAGCTCCTGGTGGGGAGCATCTAATTTAATTCATATAAGTAGTCATATAAGCTCCCTTCCCGACTATCTATCTGTCTGTTTGTCTGTCTGTCTATCTGTCTGTCTGACCCGGCCCCGCTTCGCCCAGACCCTGATGGGGAGCAAATCATTTAATTCATATAAGTAGTCATATAAGCTCCCGTTCCCGACTATCTGTCTGTATGTCTGTCTGTCTGTCTGTCAGACCCGGCCCGACTTCGCCCAGGCCATGGTGGGGAGCATCTCATTTAATTCATATAAGTAGTCATATAAGCTCCCGTTCCCGATCTATCTATCTATCTATCTATCTATCTATCTATCTATCTATCTATCTATCTATCTATCTATCTATCTATCTATCTATCTATCTATCTATCTATCTGTCTGTCTGTCTGTCTGTCTGTCGTGTCTGTCTGTCTGTCTATCTGTCTATGTATGTATGTTCGGCCTGAACATAACAACAAAATATAGATAGAATAGAAGAATAGATAGAAAATATGATTGGAAGAGATCTATCTAAAGTAAATTTGGCTCCCGTTCCCGACTATCTGTCTGCCAATCTGTCTGACATGGCCCGGCTGCACCCAGTCCCTGGTGGGGAGCATCTCACTTAATTCATCGTCAATCAACTCATTTAAACTCAGGGGACGTAACTTAAGATATAACAATTATACTAAAAGTTATATCCCTTTTTGTCATATATTATTATATTTTCTTATGTTCAGTCATGTAATTACAAAATTAAATTTTAGAAAGGTAATAGCTGATAGCTGATAGATAAACCTATCACAGTTGGTTGCACAGGAATGAAAGGACAACGTGTAGAAAATTTCATCTCAATCGGTTGGACCGTTCGCGAACGAATGAAGGACGGACATACATACATACATACATACATACATACATACATACATACATACATACATACATACACACAAAGATTTTTATAGATATATATATATGTATGCTAATTTTTTTTAAACGTTTATTTCTTACAAAGCAATGTATATTTACAAGGTATAATGTGTGTTGCCGGTCTCTCTGGCTGTGGGGTTACAACACTTACTCTCTGTAATCCCGTTTATCACGCAGAGTCTCGCAGCGGAGCGAGAACTGAGGTGGTTCGAACCCCGCTCGTGACTTACGGATACTGAGCCGGCCGCTCAGAAAGCAATGGCAAACTACTGAGCGTAATCTTGCCAAGAGATCAACAGACAGCTGAAAGATGCTGCTGTTGACAGCTAAGTCCTGTAAAAGGATACGCAAAAAAAAAAATAAAAAAAAATAATGTGTGTTTCTTTTGTTTGTGTATATTACAGAGCGTTGCCGTTTGTTAGTATTAGGTGTCACATGTGTGAATAAAACAAATACATACATATATGCAGTTATGATAATATAACATTTATGGCATTGTGCGTGTAAAAACACATGCCTTGCATATGATTCATTTCCACTTACACAAGCGGAATGTATATAACACCTGTCCATCTCTCTCTCTCTCTCTCTCTCTCTCTCTCTCTCTCTCTCTCTCTCTCTCTCTCTCTCTCTCTCTCTCTCTCTCTCTCTCTCTCTCTCTCTCTCTCTCTCTCTCTCTCTCTCTCTTTCTCTATCTCTTTCTCTCTCTAACACAACACACACACACACACACACAACCACATTTTATCTTGTAAACAAGCCTGTATGTAATTTCCTTTGCTTTTGGGGTAATCTGCTTGTTGTGAATATTAGAGAAAGTTTCGGTATAATCTTTTATGAAATATCTATGACCTCTTTTAATTCTGAGGTGTACTGGAGTTGCTTGTAGTTTAACTAAATGCTTGTAGATTGTATGTGTTTTCATGTGTAGTAATGTTTCGTGTCCTCTAATGGCTGGAATACATGTATTGTAAAATGTTGGGAGAGTGCCAAAGTAATGTGAGGATGTATTCCTAATAGGTTTTAAATAAAATAGTCTAATTTCAATGTAATAGTGTGCTAGAGGGTGTTTTTCTGGGTGTTGTAGGATTTCGCTTACGTGTTTGATCCTAAGTGCTTGTATTTTGGTTGTTATGTCTTGGAGGGCGATACCTCCATCTGTTTTGTCTTGCATGAGTGTAGTATGTTTGATACTGTAGATGTTGCTGCCAAACACAAAGCGTCTAATCTCTTTGTTTATGTTTGTGACAGTCTGACGTGGTGGATCTAGGACTGTGCACAGATATAGTATTTTTGGAATTATATATGTATTTACAATGGTAATTCTACCAAACATGGTAGTTGTTTTATATTTGTACCTCTGTAACATATCTGTTATTTTCTTCTCTATATTTTGCCATGTGTCTTTGTGTGTCTGATTTGGTTGACATGGGAAGACTATTCCTTACACTTTTATAAGATTGTTTGATGTTAAATCAATTGGAAAATCTGCCTTATTTTTCCATTTGCCCAAGCCCATTATAGTAGATTTTTGGACGTTTAATTTTACCCCACTCCCTTTGCCGAAAAACGAGAACGTCTCCAAAATGATCCATACAGATTTTTCAGTTGTCGAAATGAAAATGGTATCGTCCGCATAAGCACGCAGTTTTTGTTCACCCTTCCCTGGTATGAATGTACCCCTGACATTGTCGTCCTGTCGTATCTTTTCTAGAAGTGACTCTAGAGCGACAACGTACAGTAATGGGGACAAGGGACATCCCTGTCTCACTGACCTAGTCAACCTGAAAGAATTGGTTACGGTATGATTTAATAGAATCCGACTTTCCGGTTTCAAATATAAAATTTTGACCCATGTCCGGAAATAATTTCCCACGTTGCAGTGTGAGAGAGTTTTGTGGAGGTATGAGTGAGATATTCTGTCGAATGCTTTTTCTTGATCTAAAGAGAGAATTGAGGACTGACAGTTTTTCAGATGTGCGTAGTTGATGATGTCTCTTATGAAGTGTGTGTGTTGCTGGATATTCAGGCGTTGCACACTACATTGCTGGTCTTCATGAATGAGAGATGACATTACTGGTTTCAATTTATTCGTCAAAGCCTTTGTTAAAATCTTGTAGTCTACATTTAAAAGCGAGATAGGTCTGTAACTCTTTAAAAGTGTCTTGTCGGTGTTCTCCTTCGGAATAAGAGCTATGTAAGACGTGTTGAAACTGGATGGGAGTTCATGTTTGTGGAAAGATTCAAAGAATACTGCTAGTAAAAGGGGACTTAGAAGAGAAAAGAAAAACTGATAGAATTCAGCGGTAATACCGTCAAGGCCAGGCGATTTGCCCTTCTGCATTCCGTGAACCGCTTGTGTTATATCTGTTAGTGTTAATTCAGTAGCTAGTGTTAGTTTCTGTTCATCTGTGAGTTCTTTTGTGAATTTCATAACGTTTTCTTGCACGTGCGCCTGTGTGTTTTCCTCTGTGTAAAGGTTCTTGTAATAATCTTCAAAGGCTAAGGCTATTTGTTGTGGCTCGACTTGTATATTTCCTTCCCTGTCAATTATCTGGCCTATCTGTCTGCTGCGCTGTATGTTTTGTTCTAAAGCTAGGTATTGTTTACTCGGTATCTCTTGTGTTATAGTTTGTAACTTTGTTCGCAGTAAACCCCCCTGAAATCGATGATGTCTGTATAGATCTAATTCTTTCTGTAAAGCTATGATGTGTGTGACATGTTGGGAGTTGGAAGCAGTACCCACTCTGACTTACCCCACAATGAAGTAAAGCTATGAGGATGGGACTGATTTCATTTGGAGGGGATGGGTTCTTGGAAGCTAAAGTGACCCATAATAGCTCTGGAAATCTAGGAGTTTTCCCAAGAAAATTAATTTCTTCCCTCCAAAATCTTCTTTCCCGAAAAGAGAAACTTAATTAGCTCAAGAGTCCCCCCACCTATGAACATTTTCCCTTTTAGGTTAAATGGTCACAGGAATTAATAAAATGTAAAGTTCCCTTTTCTGAGTAACCTGGAACCTGGGAGATTACAATAGGACAGAATGTAGCTGTCTATTAGTGTTTACCCAGTCACCTGTAGTTCCAGATACTACCTTTATGTGAAGTAGTTACATTAACTAAACACATAGATAATAATGAAAAGTCTTGTCACACCACAATGGACTGACAGAAAAATGCAGAAACAGTTAATTTTGGTTTATTAATCAAAATAAAAAACCTGTGGAAGTAAACCAGTGATGCATTATGACATATGAACTAAACCAATTTGGTTCCAGAATAATGTTCTAAGACACAATGGAGATTAGAACTCCTGAAAGATCTCATGGCAGTTCTGGCATTTCATCACTGTACCACCCTTCTGATTTCCTAACAAAGTCTCTGCACTACACAAATGTTCTGTTTGTGAACTTTCAGTCAAGTTATTAAGTGACACTTGGAATTAAACAGTCTACACATATCCCGGAGAACTTTCTGGAATGAATAACTATATGACACAGATTGTGATATAATTCCTGAAGAGAGCATCTGCTGTATCTCTTCCTGCAAAGTATTTTGCTTGGCATAAGGAACTGGGTACGTCTTGACTCGCACAGTTGTATCATCTGTTAGCTTCATATCAAATTCCACTAAATCAGTAAGATCTCGAATTTGCTTCTGTTGATCTGGAGATAGGTCGGGATTGATATCCACATCCTGAAATGTCTCTTTGGCTTGCAGTGTACATTCTGTTCCCATGGTAATTCCTTGTTCTACTTCAGTAGCAACAGCCATAGCCATCAGGTGTGCAGTTTCGGAGGTTGCGGACCTTTCATTCCATTTCTTCAAAAGGTTTATGTGAAACACTTTCAACTTGCCTTTGACAGAAATTTGGTAGTGAGTACGAGATATTTTCTCTGTCACCTCAAATGGTCCTTTCCATCCAATTTGCAACTTGTTCTGACTGGTTGGAAGTAGTAGCAGCACCTTTGCACCCACTGTCAGCTCTCTATCTTTTGCTTTCCTGTTAAAATTGCGAGTCATTCTTCGTCGAGCTTGACGCAGATTCACATTCGCTTGTCTCCAACCATGTTGTAGACGTTTCTTCAACTCAGCAACATAAACAGATGCAGTAACAACTGTATCATCTGCATGATCATCAGTCCATGTTCTCAGTAATACTTTCAAGGGTCTCTTGATTGGCCTCCCAAACAACAGTGTAGCGGGAGCAATCCCAGTAGAGTGATGCGGCACTTCCAGGTAAGCAAATAATGCAGCAGGAATATATATGCCCCAATCCTCTGGTTTTTCATGAGCTAACTTTCTTAGAATACTGATGAGGGTACCGTTCCACCGTTCTACACTCCAGTTCGTTTGAATCAAATGGGGAGATGAATAGATATGGCGAGCATGAAATAGCCGAAAGACTTCTTCCATGAGTTTACTGCGAAACTGTGATGCATTGTCGGTTAGGATTTTGAGGGGAAATCCAATCCGAGTAAATATCTCAAGTAAGGCTTCAGCAATGTGCTTGGAGTCACTTGATGGCATTGGAATACTTTCTGCCCACATTGAACAGACGTCCACCAATGTTAATATGTATTGATTCCTCCTCCTCGTCCTGGGGAGTGGTCCGATAATGTCTACGGCAACTCTCTCGAAAGGAGATCCAGTTATGGGCATCTCACCAAGCGGGACAGGGGGTGTCCTATGTCTTCGGGTCACTCTTTGGCATTCAGGGCATGACTTGACATATCTGGTGATGTCAGAATTTATTCCGGGCCAAAAATAGTGCATGGAAATTCTTTGCATAGTAGCATTTATTCCCATATGCCCACTGAAAGATAAGTTGTGGCCCATATCCAATAGTTAAGCACGATACGTAGACGGGACAATTAATTGAGAATATTCTTGTCCACTTTTACCTGCCTTGCGATATAGAAGTCCACCCTTCATATACATGTCGCCTCTCCTTGGAGGTGAATGTGCTTTAGGCAGTTTGTTGAAACATGGCAACAAGGTGCTGTCAGCACTCTGTGCTTTCTTCAGATCCTCTGATCGAGGGTTGGTCGGAGTCGACGATGCTGGAGTCTTTTCTGTCTGAGAATTAGTCGTCAAAGCAGCGACTATCACAGGCTGTATAGGTTCTCCTAGAAAGACGTAACGACAACCGAGGAGGACGGGGTACACGGGATTTTCCATCACCGCTGCCTTGATTGTTCCAGTAACATAACGCGAAGATATATGTACTCGAGCCACAGGTAGTGACATCTTGGCTGAACTTTTCACGGGTCCCTGTATAATCACCATTTCCTCATTCAACTGTTCTGGCTGAACTAAGGAAGGATGTTGCTACGACGCAGTCATAATTTAGACCTGTATCATATAAGCAAATGGCGGGGTATCCATTTAGCAAGATGGATTCCACTACCGGAATTTTGGAATGGGTGTCTTCATGAGTTGTCAATCTGGACGTTTCACTAGTGCTCACCTTACGTTCCTTCCGGCGAGTCATACATGCAACTGTGTGAGGGGTAGGAGGTTTCTTCCGACAGTCTTTTGTGTGATGTCCTACCTTGCTGCAACTGGTACAGTAGTCCTTCCCACTCTTCTTGGCCGCCTGAATATAAGTTAGACTGGTGTTCGCAGATTTCTTCAACTTCTTATTGGGGTTGGTGTGTTCATTTTCCTTGGTCTTGAGTGATTTGTCTGGAGGAGAAGCTTTGGTGATCCGACTCTTACTTCCCACCTCCTTCTGAGATTTCTTCCATCTCTCTGCCAAAAGAATAATTTCCTCAAGTCTATCAGCTCCATTCTGTGTTAAGAACGCCCGAAGTTCTGATGACATTTTATCCCTTAATTGGTCAATCAATATCATCTCTCGGAGTCCTTCAAATGTTTCTTCAAACTTTCCCATCTCTGCCCATTTGTGCAGGTATGATTTCAATCTTTCAACCCATTTGCCGTAACTTTCCCCAGGCTCCTTCTTAGCTGATCTGAATTTCCTTTTATAGTTATCAGAATCGACTTCGAAGCGAGTTAGTAAAGCTCTTTTGAGAACACCGCAATCCTGTCGTTCCTCATGACTAAGTTTAGAGAAAATTTCAAAAGCAGTAGTTCTCACACCCTGGGATAGTTTCACCGACCATTTAGATACATCAAGCCCACATGTAGAACACATAAGTTCGAACCTGGAAAGATAGTGATCAATACCTTCAGCGTTCTCATTATATGGTTCTAAAGGAAATGCCATCGCTCCAGTGTGATGGTAGTTTTCCTCTGTCTGTATATCTGTAGTTGGCCTGCGTGTGGAAATGGAGGGGGTGGTAGGAACACCACTCTCCAGTCTCCTCCTCTCCAACTCATTATCCATGCACCTTATCTCCAACTGATGTTGTCTTTCCCTTTCTCTATTATCCATCTCAGCCTGCAGCTTCCTATCCTCCAACTCTAAAGCTATCCGGCTTTCTCTCTCTTTCTGAATCATTTCAGCCTCTCTGTCTTTTTCCTTCTGAATTATTTCAGTCTCTCTGTCTTTTTCCTTCTGGGTTATCTCAGCCTGTAAACGCTCATGTCTATCGAATTCGTCAGAGACGTACTTCGCGAGCTCAGGTCCCTTTAACCCACATGATTTGCCTACATCGACATATTGTTTCCGTAGTAAAGCTGTTTCCGCCATGCTAAATTTTAGATCTTTCCCAAATATTTGAAAAAAAAATACTAAGTGTCGCGTCTGTCTGATTCAGATAGGAAAACCCCTATATCTGAAACGTTACAACGCATGCAATGGCGAAATACAAACAACAAATCAACAATGTAATGTTGCAGGAAAATCTTGCACGAAATCTGGAGTTTTCGACTATTGAGAGAAAAACACCAAACACCCGAAGTCAACCTCACTAGATAATAAAGATTCTGATTTACCCCTCTGATCTACACCTGGTAACATAAGACCTAAAGTGATTTCTAATCAGTGGTTCTGAATCTTGAATTACACAAAGTCCACCTAGTGGCCTTGCAAATGCGGTCCTTAAAATTATAAACAAAGTTCCGCAAAAAATGTAGAGTTCTGTTTCACTTCAAAAACCTGAAAGAAAATATTCACATATTTCAAGCAATTGTGGTGTGAACAAAATTAACCCACTCTGTGGTACCAACAATAAATGCTGTATGGTTACGAGAAAGCACGAGTTCTACCCCGAGACGAGCCTAACAGTAAATGTGACATGTTGGGAGTTGGAAGCAGTACACACTCTGACTTACCCCACAATGACGTAAAGCTATGAGGATGGGACTGATTTCATTTGGAGGGGATGGGTTCTTGGAAGCCAAAGTGACCCATAATAGCTCTGGAAATCTAGGAGTTTTCCCAGGAAAATTAATTTCTTCCCTCCAAAATCTTCTTTCCCGAAAAGAGAAACTTAATTAGCTCAAGAGTCCCCCACCTATGAACATTTTCCCTTTTAGGTTAAATGGTCACATGAATTAATAAAATGTAAAGTTCCCTTTTCTGAGTAACCTGGAACCTGGAAGATTACAATAGGACAGAATGTAGCTGTCTATTAGTGTTTACCCAGTCACCTGTAGTTCCAGATACTATCTTTATGTGAAGTAGTTACATTAACTAAACACATAGATAATAATTAAAAGTTTTGTCATACCACAATGGACTGACAGAAAAATGCAGAAACAGTTAATTTTGGTTTATTAATCAAAATAAAAAACCTGTGGAAGTAAACCAGTGATGCATTCACTACACATGCATTTACTACAAACCGAACTCAATCGCATAAGTACTTGGTGTGATGAAGATGGGGCAAAGGTTAACCCAACAAAGGCAACAGTGACTTGGTTCTCGTTGAATAATCATATTGTCAACAATCCAACACCAACTGTAATGATGTGTTCAGAGACGGTGGAAAGAACGCAGGCAATGAATTACCTGGGGATACGGTTTGATCGAAGCCTTGCTTATAATGTGCACATAGACCAGGTGATAACAAAGGCCAAGCGGGGTTTGGCAGCGATGCGGGTGATGGCGGCAGCAAACTGTGAGCAGCGCCATCTATGTCTTCTGTACGAGGGGCTGGTCATGTCTGTTTTGGAGTATGCAATGGCAATCTTGACTCTCAGCCATAAGCAGATAGAAAGGATGGAAAGGATACAGAATGAAGCTATGCGCATTATTCTTGGATGTACAAGAGATACAGCATGCAGGGCGATGCGCTACCTTCTTGATTTTCCAACCATTGAAGAGAGAATACAAGTTTGCAGGGCACGCGCCTACCTCAGAATTAACGCAAACACACAACATCCACTGCATAGTGAAATTAGGAAGGTGAAGGGCAGCAGGTTAAAAAGAGGACGGTCGTGGATGGGTCAAGCCGAAGACATTCTTCAACAGGTGTGTTCACTTGAGGACTTAGAACCTGGCGAGGAGTGGGTGCAAGTGCCAACAGACTTCTGCACATCCTTTTCAGTTTGCATCCAATTAGATAGAAAATGCAGACAAGAAAATCCGGCTGCTGTTGAGGCTGAAGTACAAGCGTTGATTTTCGAGAATTCGCTAGACGGTGACGCGGTCATCTACACAGATGGGTCGGTCGTCCGACATGTGAGAAGCTCATGGGCCTTTACAGCTCGGGCCGGAGGGAGAATTGTGAAGGAGGACTCTGGTGCTTTCACTGAAACCACAAGTAGCCTGACCATGGAAGTCATGGCAGTAAGTAAAGCAATAACATGGCTCGAGACACAGACATTCACCAGGGCTTGTTTCCTTAGCGACTCAATGAACATGATCAAGAGGATAGAGGAGGGGTCGATCCGAAGAGAATGGTTGCTGCCTCTGAAGCGGTCTCGGCTGGCAAAGATTAGTTTCATCTTCGTGCCAGGGCATGCGGGAGTACAAGGAAATGAGCGGGCTGACAAGCTCGCAGGTGAGGCTACTGTGGAGGGCGGACGCGCCATGGACCAGGCTGACATTCTGAATGCTCTACATGATGTGAGACTTTTGCGAGAACCAAGTGATGACTGTGAATCTACAACAATGGCCAGACTGCTAGAGCATCAAATTAAAAGAGGTGTGGCCAAACAAGAACACTACGCAGGAAGCCAAAGAAGATTGATAAACCAACACAGAACTGGCGTCGTTAGCCGCTACACGCTGCGGGATTTGCTGAGGTGGGGATCCGAGCACTTATGGACTGAATGGTTCGATGTGCAGCGAGGATGATCTGTCGACTAACTAACTAACCAGTGATGCATTATGACATATGAACTAAACCAATTTGGTTCCAGAATAATGTTCTAAGACACAATGGAGATTAGAACTCCTGAAAGATCTCATGGCAGTTCTGGCATTTCATCACTGTACCACCCTTCTGATTTCCTAACAAAGTCTCTGCACTACACAAATGTTCTGTTTGTGAACTTTCAGTCAAGTTATTAAGTGACACTTGGAATTAAACAGTCTACACATATCCCGGAGAACTTTCTGGAATGAATAACTATATGACACAGTCTTTCCTTATAAAATTGTCTATCAGACTTCAGCCATGATATTAAAAAATGTCAAGTCTTGTGTGAATGATAAAACTGATCCTAATGATCGTAGAAAGTCTCCCCAAATCACTTATGTTGTCACTTCTCCAGGAAGCAAAGCTCAGTGAAGACTTTTGATCAGATCAACTCCTGACAACAGATCTTACTGAGCAGCTCATGATTTGCAGTCCCATGGTACATTATTGGACAATGATCTGCAACTCTGGATCCTGACAATCTGCGAACACCGCCATCATCACCTGAGGTGGATAAACATGGTGAACACATTTATATCTAGCCAAAGGATGATAATTCTCCAGTGGACAAGAATGAAAAGGGTTTACAGACATGAGTTACAGAAGGTAGCAGATTCAGGAAGTACCTACAAGTTAAGAGCTATAGTGTGTCTCCTTGTACTGGCATTAGACATCAGCAATTATATTGGGCAAGCTTTCTTTTTACTGCACTTGTACCTAGTGGCCTGTTGGCTGATGTTCTCACAGAGGACACAGACACAGTGACTGACAAGGCTAGAAAAGAATGATGGAGAGTAAATGATGAGATGTACCCATCATATCTGATCCCTACATAGTAATGGAACAGAATAGGATGATTGTTCATCTCATACATATTAAATCATGTTACCAATCAGTGCTGCCACCATTGTTTTAGTCTGCCTGGATACTTTCCTGTTTATACCCTCTCACCTCTTCTGTCATTTCCTTTACTTACTTCTTCTGACACTGGGGTGATATTTCCCCCTGACAGTTTAGAAGTGCTTATGCATGAAAGCATATTATGTCCTTTACTTACTCAGTAAAACAGGGTGATGGTTTAATAAACTACATTCCACATGTTGCATCAAAGTAATAATGTAAAGAAACATACATTAAATATTTCACTCTAAAGTTAATATAAGTTAACATATAATTGGTATGAATGTGGAGGTCTATGTGAAATGTTCCTCATGAGGATTTACACTGCCTCTCATTCAATAACACACACATATATATATATATATATATATATATATATATATATATATATATATATATATATATATATATATATATATATATATATATATATATATATATATATATATATATACAGAGTGAAAGAAAGATGAGACACCACATTGTACTCATTCTCTCAAACTAACACCATTCTTCTTTTATTCGTTCACTTGAGTGCCGGTGTTGGGCTGTTAGCTGGACTGTGGTTCGGTCAGAGTGTTAAATGCTTGTTCGAATAAATCACAGCAGTATAAATGCTGGACCAGTCATGGATGCTAAACAGTTACACTCACAATCTGTCTTCACGCCACGGACATATAAGATAAGAGGTAGAGTCTTTCATTCCTCCTTCTCACAGTCGCGTGTGTTGGCAGTTCGCTGTGGATTGCAACTAAGGCGACACCCAGCACCAGATCTTAGTTTATCTTGTACTAAACCTGCTCTGAACGCAGTCAGCAAGCCAGTGGGATTTAGACTCAAGAATAGGAAACAGTCTGGGCATAATTGAGCCTCTTTTCACAGCTTCAGACATAGTGATTGTACAGCAACTCTTCTGGAAACGAAAGATAGAGGGCGTCAGATATCTACATCAGCGCAGGCAGAGAGTAGCCATCTTGGGACTGGTTGAAAGTTGGTTTCTATCTTCTAATAGAAGAATAAATATATATTCGTGCCGGAACTTACACACACACACACACACACACACACACACTCATACTTAAAGCTTTACCTGACTCAGAAATAAACAATCTCAGGCATAATTTCGTCTGAAGCTTTCCTTCTGAATCAGGATGAGGGACATACAGAGACCTAAACCACAGCTGGATGCTTTGCCGGTCGCTCAGCAAGTGCCGAAATTTAGCGTCGCTGGACCCAAAATATTTCGCGGGCGACGCGATTATTCTAGGTTAACCAATGGACATAACGGGCTTAGACCACATGATCTGTCCATCATTGGGTGTCACAGCTATTAATACTGTTGAAGCCACATTCCTAGCATCCCAATTCTCTCTAGTGCAAACCCTTAGTGAGAAGTGTGTTTTGAAATTGTGATGTGCAGCAGTGAACAAGACGGAGTGCGCAATCATGCGACAATGTGTGGTGAATTTGTATCTGTCTGTAGTAAGAGCTTAATTGCATTTTCCAATGCTTTTTCTTGTTGTAGTTTTTGCTTGTGTATTACTGCTGCTAGTGTTTGTGTTCTCTCTCGTATGGTTTGTTTAATTGTTTCCCCGAGTTCTCGCGCTTTACCCTCCGGTATATCGCTTGTGTATGTGAGGATCAGTTTTGTTATGCAATCTACATAGTCCTGATTTTGTAAAGGTGTGCGGTTCAGTTTCAAATGGGGAGATGTTCTAAGATTTGGTATTGCTTGTACTGTGTTTATTGTTGCGACTACAGCCTTATGATCTGTGAAGTTCAGTGTCTCCTGTAAATGCTTGACTTGTGTTATATGATGTGTTATGGGCGCATACATTCTATCTAATCGCGCTGCTCTGTTATGCGCATTGTTTGTGTGTGTTGTATTTGTTCCATGGGGGTGCCTGTATGCGTCTGTTAGCCCATGGATATCTAAATTTGTTTGCAATGTGTCTAATTGATGTTCCTCCTCACCCGTTGTGTTTCTAATTTGCATTCTTACATCTCCATGTATAAGGTCGTGCGCCGAAATTACGCAATTAAAATCACCCCCCTAAAATGATGTTGTGACCCCGATATGAGAGTGATAATAAACTTTCCAGTGTTTGGTAGAAGAGCGGCTGATTTCTGTAGTCAGGCGGTGCGTGTATGTTGACAATTGTGTATTTATTTATGTTATTTCCCACCTGTACTATAGCTATCCTACCCTGACAGTCCCTATCCTTCTCTATAATCTGCCACCTGTCCGATGTCTGTATTATTGCTGTACCCAATCCGATATGTTGAGTACTAAGACTAAAACATGAGTGTGTCTTAGACCTAGGCATGATGATGTTGTGATATATGATGCGTGTTGTGACATAATGAACCACCATCATTGTACAGTACGTCAAAATTTGCACACCAAAACAGAGGGAATTATACAATTGACAACACGAACGCGAACGAACACCAACATGACACCGGAGATGGACGGGTGTCGTCTAAATTTGGAAACTACAGCGTCTACAACTAGGGAGATGATTGGATGGGGCCGGTCACGTGATGAAGACTGTGACCTGCCGCTAGCGTTCAATATTCAAATCGCGCACTTCTCCTACAACCGCCCTAACGAACGGTCAGATCGCTAGTGTGACCTGTGTTTTTCATGAAAAAGACTGCAGTTTGATCCGAACTCCGAGTGATGTTCTTGGTGGCGGACCAGAAGAGGGAGGCAAAGAAGATGATCCCCACACTTGAGATGGAATGATACCTCAGGCCTTGACCAGAGCAACGGCAGCCTTCAGAGTAGCTTTACTGGCAAGTACTGAAACGGATCCATCAAGTCTATGGACCCAGGCTCAACCCAATCAACCACTCAGAGGTGACATTTCTTTTGCCAACACATCCAATCCCTCAGATGGAAAGTAGGACAGGACAGCCCAAACCATGATAGGGTAACCTAAGATTTAATGTTTCTTATTACAGGAAAAAGATCTTAAACCACACTACCAACATTACTATGATTATTGTTGCTATTATTTATTGATTGGGAACATTGATGGTACTGATATGCATTTACACATTGATTGTTGTCACGATAAACAACCATGTATCAATTTAAAAAATGTGAAATGTCTTTATCAAAAGGCCAAAAGATATAGGCCCAATCAATAAAACTACACAAACAATAACAGGATCTCATGATTTAATTCCAGTTCAGTTTGTCTGTTGAAACACTGTTAACACTTTGTTGAACTCTGTTAACACACTGTTGACACACTGTTGAAACACTGTTCATTCATTCATTCATTGGCACCTTGCCGTCTTGACAGACGATAGTTTGTGCTTTAAAAAGGCATACTAACTTTTAACTTTGGCGGTAGCGAGTGTGACTGAGAAGGCCAATTTGCGCTGTAAATGTCCGTTCACAGTGGGTGCATGTGAACACGTGGTCATTTCCACCATCATGCACCATCTTACGTCTCAAACGCTTGGTGTGTGACTTTTCTGCAATAATTTTCTCCTTTGACTTTATTCCATTTCTGATATTTGCCCTCCATGCAACACGTTCAGCGGCGACTTGCTCCCAGTGTGCATTATCAATGCCTGTATCAATCATGTCCCGCTTACACACATCTTTGTATCGTAGTAGAGGTCGACCCTGAGATCTCTTACCCATCTGTAATTCACCAAAAAAGATATCCTTTGGTATTCTACCATCATCCATCCTCCTAAGATGTCCTATCCATCTAAGTCTACGAAGACTGAGTATGGAATAAACTGTCACACAACCTGATCTTTCCAATACTTCAGTATTTGTGATTTTGTCTTGCCACTTAATACCAAGAATTCTTCGCAGACACCGCATATGAAAGCTGTTTAAGTTGTTCTCTTGGTGTGAGTAAGTTGTCCAGGTTTCACTGCCATAGAGAAGAGTACTAAGGACACAGGCTTGATAGACAAGGACTTTTGTTTTGGCAGTAAGCTTCCTGTTCTCCCAGACTCTTTTTCTTAACCTGTTCATTGTTGTTGCTGCCTTACCAATCCGGATGTTGATTTCCTGATCTAGGGATAATTTGCTATTTGCCACTGATCCTAGATATGTAAAATGGTCTACGATCTCTAGTTCGGCGTCGTCAATAAAGATTGATGGTACCCCGTGTGCACCTTGTGACATAATCTGTGTCTTCTTTTTGCTAATTGTTAAACCAAATTCAGAACAAGCATTGGAGAATGCAGATAGTAGACATTGCAATTCTTCCTCAGAGTGGGTCGTAACTGCAGCATCATCTGCAAAAAGTAACTCTCTGATCGGTACCCTCCTAATTTTGGTCTTAGCCTTCAATCTCTGAGCATTGTAGAGGCCGCCATCTGAGCGTGAGTGAATGTATATACCACCATCCTGATCATGAAATGCATATTTCAGTAGAAGTGAAAAGTATATTACAAAGAGGGTGGGAGCTAGTACACAACCTTGCTTAACTCCACTCTTGATTTCAAATTCTTCAGAAGTTGCACCATCAAACTTGATTATACCCTTCATGCCTGTGTGGAACGATTCCACAATGGACAGAAGAGTTGGTGGGCAGCCAATCTTCTTTAGTGCCTTGAACAGACCCTCACGACTGACCAAATCAAATGCCTTTGTGAGGTCGATGAAGGCAATAAACAGTAGTTGATTCTGTTCACGGCATTTTTCTTGCATTTGTCGCAATGAGAATATCATATCAGTGGTAGACCGGTTCTGTCGAAAGCCACACTGTGTTTCGGGGTAGATTTGATCTCCTAGGACTTGAAGTCTGCGCAGAACAATTCTGGCAAATACTTTTCCAACAATACACAGAAGTGAGATACCCCTATAGTTGTTGCAGTCGCTCCGATCGCCCTTGTTCTTGTACAGTGTTATGATGCTTGAATCTTTGAAATCCTGTGGGACTTGTCCTTCACGCCAGCATAGCTCTATTAGCTGGTGGATCTGTAGAGTGAGTGTGTCTTGCCCACTGCTGATAACCTCTATTGGAATCCCATCCTTACCTGGAGTCTTGCCAGATGCAAGTTCATTTATAGATCACTTAACTTCTGTTATGGTGGGAAGTGTGTCCAGGTGGTCAAGAGTTGGTAGAGCCTCTATGGCGTTGAGGGCATCATCCGCTAGTTTGGTCTCACTTGAGTAAAGCTCCAAATAGTGCTCTACCCATCTGTCCATCTGCTGTTTCTTATCAGTGATGATTTCTCCAGTCAAGGTTTTCAATGGTGCACTTCTTTTGATCACTGGACCGCAGGCTTTCTTTATTCCTTCATACACGCTTCTTATGTCTCCCTTATCACTTGCGATTTGAATGGACTCACATAACTTGATCCAATAATCATTTGCACACTGCCTGGCAGCCTTTTGCACATCCTTCCTAGCTTGCCTAAGCTCACTCAGAGTGTTACGTGTTGGTGTTTCCTTGTTTCTTAAGAGAGCTTTCTTCTTCTTATCAATCAAGGGCTGCAGAGTCTCGCTGTTGGCCGCAAACCAGTCCTGCCTCTTATGATCCACAGTGCCGTAAACCCCTACGGCAGTTTTATAAAGAGTTTCCTTAATTTAATGAATTTCCTTTTCATTTACTGTACAATTTTCTGGTGTATCAGTGAAAGCGTCTTCAAGTTGCTGTTGAAACTGAAAGCACTTTTCAGGATCATGAGTGTTAATAATATTAATCCTGAGGCTAGATTTGTGTTTAGCTGTGTAGATTCTCTTTGGTCTCAGTCTAACCCTTGCAACAACCAAAGAATGATCCGTATCACAGTTAGCACTGTGGTAGCTACGAGTCAATGATATATGGTTCAGATGTTGTCTCCGTGTGATGATGAAGTCCAGCTGGTGCCAATGGCCGGATCTTGGATGTTTCCATGTGACCTTATGCATCTCTTTTGTTTTAAAAAAGGAGTTTGTAATACATAGGTCATTACTATTGCAATGCTCCAGCAGCCTTTGCCCATTTTCATTCCTGCGACCGATCTTGTATTTTCCAAGGCACACTGGCCATGAACTCGAGTCCTTGCCCACACGAGCATTGAAATCACCGAGCATATAAATGTAGTCAGATTTTGGAACTGCCTTGATCACGGAGTCTAACTCCTCACAGAACGAATCCTTCACATCATCAGAGGAATCGAGTGTCGGTGCATATGCAGTAATAATGGTGGCAAACCCACAAGAGGTTGCCAAGCGCAGGGATAATAGTCTTTCATTTCCTCCTGCTGGAATTTCAATCATTCCCAGTAGCGAATTCTTCACTGCAAAGCCCACACCGTGTTGCCTTTTTTCTGCCTGCCCTCTACCCTTCCAGAAAAAGGTGTAGTTGTTTTCCCTGAGTGACCCTTCCTCAGCGAGGCGAGTCTGCTGCAGGCCAGCAATATCAATGTTTAGACGATTGAGTTCGGCATCAATCACAGCCGTTTTTCTCACATCGTCAATATTGGTCAAGTCAGTGGAAAATCCTGGACACATGGTTCTCACGTTCCAGGTTGCAAGCCGTAGCTTGAGGTTTCTATTTTTATTTTTGTTTGTACCTGGTGCATTGGTTTTACAGCCAGCGATTCGGATTTTGTCCTAGCCCCAAGCACCCATTGAAGCAGGCAGGCTGTGGCGGATCAGCACCCAATTGGCTGGGGGCTGCCCAGCTTGAGGCGGGCGGTAGCTGATCAGTGACACCTATAGGTGTCTCCCACCGTCAGAGGCAACGCGTGGCGCCCCATGTCTACGCCAACTGACAAGGACTTATAACCCGTAACAGTTGCCTCTCGCTTTGATTCCGAGACCAGTTAAGACCAGGGATGGAGTTATTGCCTCGCCATAGCACAAAGCGTGGGCTAAAATATAGAGATCATGTGTTGCCCATGCAACATGATCCCTCTCTCGACCTGCCTAGTTTACTCCAGAGGAAAGGTAACACCCCTACATCTGGAACAAGACAAGCTGCAGAAGCTGCCGGATCAGCAAAGCAATGCTCTAACTGTCCGCCTGTCGGAGCTTCGATCCTAGACCAGTCGCCAACCAAGGCTTAGGGCCTGGTCTGCCCTGCCATGACATTTTGTCTTTAGATTGCATTTCCTCGCACCAGGGTAAGGCTTGTACCCTCCCAATTGCGCTCTTCCGCCCAAAGCCGTTGGCACAATGTGGGGTGTCGGGTTTGGTAAGCGCCACCCGACGTTCAGCGCTAACAGAAACCAGGTAGTACCGTCTACGGTTATACGGTAGCTCAGTCATATCTGACTAAGACCTGACAACTCCCACTGTTAACACATTGTTAAAACACTGTTGTATTTGTGAAAACAAGATTTTCTTTGTGTATAAGTAACTAGCTGACCCGGCCCGGCTTCGCCCAGGTCCTGGTGGGGAGCATCTCATGTAATTCATATAAGTAGTCATATAAGTTCTCGTTCCCGTTACCGTCTGTCTGTCTGTCTGTCTGTCTGTCTGTCTGTCTGTCTGTCTGTCTGTCTGTCTGTCTGTCTTTCTGTCTGTCTGTCTGTCTGTCTGACCCGGCCCGGCATCGCCTAACTCCTGGTGTTGAGCATCTCATTTAATTCATATAAGTAGTCATATAAGATCCCGTTACCGTTCCCGACTATCTATCTGTCTGTCTGTCTGTCTATATGTCTGTCTGTCTGTCTGTCTGTCTGATCCGGCCCGGCTTCGCCCAGCTCCTGATGGCGAGCATCTCATTTAATTCATATAAGTAGTCATATAAGTTCCCGTTCCCGACTCTGTCTGTCTGTCTGTCTGTCTGTCTGTCTGTCTGTCTGTCTGTCTGTCTGTCTGTCTGTCTGTCTGTCTGTCTGTCTGTCCGTCCCTCCCTCTCTGTCTGTCTGTCTGTCTGTCTGCCTGTCTGTCTAATCATTTATTGGTTGCAGTTAGAACAACCTTAGATAAACGAAGACCAACTTACAAAAAGCATTAGAAAGAGCACTTGAAAAGGTCTTTACATCTTCCCCAACAATTAACTTGGGTAAATGGAGCAGCGGCAGCAGCATCAGCAGAAGAAGGAAAAGGAGGAGTAGGAGCTGGGAGGAGGAAAAGGGAGGTGGAGGAGGGAGGAGTTAGGAGGGAGGAAGAGATAGAGGCGGAGAGAGGAGGAGGAGGGTGGAGGAAGGAGGAGGAGGAGTAGGGAGGAATAGGAGGGAGGAGGAGTGATTAGGAGAGGAGAGAGGAGGTAGGAGAAGGGAGGGGGAGGAAGGAGGAAGGAGGAGCAGGAGGAGGAGGCAGGAGGAGCGAGGAGGAGGAGGAGGAGGGTAGGAGGAGGAAGATGGAGGGGGAGGAGGGAAGGAGAAGGAGGAGGAGAAGAACGCAGGGGGAGGAGGAGGAGGGAGATGGAGGAGGAGGGAGGAGGAGGAGAGAGGAGGAGGAGGGAGGAGGTGGAGTGAGGAAGGGAGGGGATGAGGGAGGAGTAGGAGGGGAAGGATGATGAGGGAGGAGGAGGAAGAGGGATGAGGAGGAGGAGGGAGGTGGAGAGAGGAGGAGGTAGGAGAGGAGGAGGGATGAGGGGGAGGACGTAGGAGGAGGAGGGAGGAGGAGGGAGTAGGAGGAGAGAGGAGGAGAATGGAGGAGGAAGGAAGAGCAGTGATTAGGAGGAGGGAGGAGGAAGAGGGAGAAGGAGGACGGAGAAGGAGGAGGAGGGAGGAGGAGGGAGGAGGAGGAGGTAGGAGGAGGAGGAAGAGGGAGGAGGAGGAGGGATGTGGAGGGAGGAGGAGGGAGGAGGTAGAGGTAGGAGGACGGAAGAGGAGAGAGGATGAGGAGGGAGGAGGAGTAGGGAGGAGGAGAGGGAGGAGGAGGGGGAGGAGGTAGGAGGGGGAGGGAGGAGAAGGGGGAGGAGGAATAAGGGGGAGGACGTAGAATTAGAAGGAGGGAGGAGGAGGGATTGGGAGGAGAGAGGAGGAGAAGGGAGGAGGAAGGAAGGGGAGTGATTAGGAGGAGGGAGGAGGGCGAGGAGGTAGGAGGGAAGAGGGAGGAGGAGGGAGGAAGGAGGAGGAGGAGAAAGAGGGGGAGGGGAGGGAGAGGGAGGAGGGGGAGAGGAAGAGGAAGAGGGTAGGAGGAGGAGGGGAGAGGTTGGAGGAGGATTTTAACGCATATGCCTGTAGACAACTGCAGCGAAAAAGATGGGTCTGTCTATCTATCTGACCCGGCGTGGCTTTGCCCAGCTCCTGGAGGGTAGCGTCTCATTAAATTCATACAACAAAAAAAGTAACTTAAAAGAATGTCCTTCCACACCACCATCCATTATTTTTAATGAAAACTCTTTCTTATCACCTGCATGACTACAGTAACTTATTAAGCAAAAAAAAGATGAGTTACAATGTTATGCATTGTGCATTATTTTTATGAAAACTTTGAAAATGCCTTACAGATTGTATCATTATTTATTATAACTCATATGCCGGTACATAACTATGGACAAAGAGTTTATAAATCTTTGAAAACGATGCCACAATATGACTATAAGTTATACAGAAAAGTTATGCCCCTTGAAATAACTTTTACAGAGTTAAGTCCCCTGAGATATATGAAATTATAATGAAAAGTGAAAAATGAAATAATATTGGGTAAGCAGCCGATTTCACACTAAAAAAATATGACAGTGGGCTGCACTGGAATGAAAGGAAGACGTGTAGAAAATTTCATCTCAATCGGATGGGCCGTTCGCGAGCGCACAAAGGACATACGGACATACAGACAGACAGACAGACAGACAGACAGACAGACGGAGATCGCAATTTATATATAAGACTAGCTGACCCGGCCCGGCTTCGCCCAGTCCCTGGTGGGGAGCATCTCATTTAATTCATATAAGTAGTCATATAAGTTCTCGTTCCCGTTACTGTCTGTCTGTCTGTCTGTCTGTCTTTCTGTCTGTCTGTCTGTCTGACCCGGCCCGGCATCGCCCAACTCCTGGTGTAGAGCATCTCATTTAATTCATATAAGTAGTCATATAAGCTCCCGTTCCCGTTCCCGACTATCTATCTGTCTGTCTGTCTGTCTATATATCTGTCTGTCTGTCTGTCTGATCCGGCCCGGCTTCGCCCAGCCCCTGATGGCGAGCATCTCATTTAATTCATATAAGTAGTAATATAAGTTCTCGTTCCCAACTCCCTCTGTCTGTCAGTCTGTCTGTCTGTCTGTCTGTCTGTCTGTCTGTCTGTCTGTCTGTCTGTTTGTCTGTCTGTTTGTCTGTATGTCTGTCTGTCCGTCCCTCCCTCTCTGTCTGTCTGTCTGTCTGTCTGCCTGTCTGTCTAATCATTTATTGGTTGCAGTTAGAACAACCTTAGATAAACCGAAGACCAACTTACAAAAAGCATTAGAAAGAGCACTTGAAAGGTCTTTACATCTTCCCCAACAATTAACTTGGGTAAATGGAGCAGCGGCAGCAGCATCAGCAGAAGAAGGAAAAGGAGGAGTAGGAGCTGGGAGGAGGAAAAGGGAGGTGGAGGAGGGAGGAGTTAGGAGGGAGGAAGAGATAGGCGGAGAGAGGAGGAGGAGGGTGGAGGAAGGAGGAGGAGGAGTAGGGAGGAATAGGAGGGAGGAGGAGTGATTAGGAGGAGGAGAGAGGAGGTAGGAGAAGGGAGGGGGAGGAAGGAGGAAGGAGGAGGCAGGAGGAGGAGGCAGGAGGAGCGGGGAGGAGGAGGAGGAGGGTAGGAGGAGGAAGAGGGAGGGGGAGGAGGAGGGAGGAGGAAGGAGAAGTAGGGAGGAGAAGAACGCAGGGGGAGGAGGAGGAGGGAGATGGAGGAGGGAGGAGGAGGAGAGAGGAGGAGGAGGGAGGAGGTGGAGTGAGGAGGAGGAGGGAGGAGGAGGGAGGAGAAAGAGGGAGAAGGATGAGGGAGGAGTAGGAGGGGAAGGATGATGAGGGAGGAGGAGGAAGAGGGATGAGGAGGAGGAGGGAGGTGGAGAGAGGAGGAGGTAGGAGGAGGAGGAGGGATGAGGGGGAGGACGTAGGAGGAGGAGGGAGGAGGAGGGAGTAGGAGGAGAGAGGAGGAGAATGGAGGAGGAAGGAAGAGGAGTGATTAGGAGGAGGGAGGAGGAAGAGGGAGAAGGAGGACGGAGAAGGAGGAGGAGGGAGGAGGAGGGAGGAGGAGGAGGTAGGAGGAGGAGGAAGAGGGAGGAGGAGGAGGGATGTGGAGGGAGGAGGAGGGAGGAGGTAGAGGTAGGAGGACGGAAGAGGAGAGAGGATGAGGAGGGAGGAGGAGTAGGGAGGAGGAGAGGGAGGAGGAGGGGGAGGAGGTAGGAGGGGGAGGGAGGAGAAGGGGGAGGAGGAATAAGGGGGAGGACGTAGAATTAGAAGGAGGGAGGAGGAGGGATTGGGAGGAGAGAGGAGGAGAAGGGAGGAGGAAGGAAGGGGAGTGATTAGGAGGAGGGAGGAGGGCGAGGAGGTAGGAGGAAGAGGGAGGAGGAGGGAGGAAGGAGGAGGAGGAGAAAGAGGGGGGAGGAGGAGGGAGAGGGAGGAGGGGGAGAGGAAGAGGAAGAGGGTAGGAGGAGGAGGGGAGAGTTGGAGGAGGATTTTAACGCATATGCCTGTAGACAACTGCAGCGAAAAGATGGGTCTGTCTATCTATCTGACCCGGCGTGGCTTTGCCCAGCTCCTGGAGGGTAGCGTCTCATTAAATTCATACAACAAAAAAAGTAACTTAAAAGAATGTCCTTCCACACACCATCCATTATTTTTTAATGAAAACTCTTTCTTATCACCTGCATGACTACAGTAACTTATTAAGCAAAAAAAAGATGAGTTACAATGTTATGCATTGTGCATTATTTTTATGAAAACTTTGAAAATGCCTTACAGATTGTATCATTATTTATTATAACTCATATGCCGGTACATAACTATGGACAAAGAGTTTATAAATCTTTGAAAACGATGCCACAATATGACTATAAGTTATACAGAAAAGTTATGCCCCTTGAAATAACTTTTACAGAGTTAAGTCCCCTGAGATATATGAAATTATAATGAAAAGTGAAAAATGAAATAATATTGGGTAAGCAGCCGATTTCACACTAAAAAAAATATGACAGTGGGCTGCACTGGAATGAAAGGAAGACGTGTAGAAAATTTCATCTCAATCGGATGGGCCGTTCGCGAGCGCACAAAGGACATACGGACATACAGACAGACAGACAGACAGACAGACAGACAGACGGAGATCGCAATTTATATATAAGACTAGCTGACCCGGCCCGGCTTCGCCCAGTCCCTGGTGGGGAGCATCTCATTTAATTCATATAAGTAGTCATATAAGTTCTCGTTCCCGTTACTGTCTGTCTGTCTGTCTGTCTGTCTGTCTGTCTGTCTGTCTGTCTTTCTGTCTGTCTGTCTGTCTGACCCGGCCCGGCATCGCCCAACTCCTGGTGTAGAGCATCTCATTTTAATTCATATAAGTAGTCATATAAGCTCCCGTTCCCGTTCCCGACTATCTATCTGTCTGTCTGTCTGTCTATATATCTGTCTGTCTGTCTGTCTGATCCGGCCCGGCTTCGCCCAGCCCCTGATGGCGAGCATCTCATTTAATTCATATAAGTAGTAATATAAGTTCTCGTTCCCAACTCCCTCTGTCTGTCAGTCAGTCTGTCTGTCTGTCTGTCTGTCTGTCTGTCTGTCTGTCTGTCTGTCTGTCTGTCTGTCTGTCTGTCTGTCTGTCTGGCTGTCTGTCTGTCTGTCCGTCCCTCCCTCTCTGTCTGTCTGTCTGTCTGTCTGCCTGTCTGTCTAATCATTTATTGGTTGCAGTTAGAACAACCTTAGATAAACGAAGACCAACTTACAAAAAGCATTAGAAAGAGCACTTGAAAGGTCTTTACATCTTCCCCAACAATTAACTTGGGTAAATGGAGCAGCGGCAGCAGCATCAGCAGAAGAAGGAAAAAGAGGAGTAGGAGCTGGGAGGAGGAAAAGGGAGGTGGAGGAGGGAGGAGTTAGGAGGGAGGAAGAGATAGGCGGAGAGAGGAGGAGGAGGGTGGAGGAAGGAGGAGGAGGAGTAGGGAGGAATAGGAGGGAGGAGGAGTGATTAGGAGGAGGAGAGAGGAGGTAGGAGAAGGGAGGGGGAGGAAGGAGGAAGGAGGAGGCAGGAGGAGGAGGCAGGAGGAGCGAGGAGGAGGAGGAGGAGGGTAGGAGGAGGAAGAGGGAGGGGGAGGAGGAGGGAGGAGGAAGGAGAAGGAGGGAGGAGAAGAACGCAGGGGGAGGAGGAGGAGGGAGATGGAGGAGGAGGGAGGAGGAGGAGAGAGGAGGAGGAGGGAGGAGGTGGAGTGAGGAGGAGGAGGGAGGAGGAGGGAGGAGGAAGAGGGAGAAGGATGAGGGAGGAGAAGGAGGGGAAGGATGATGAGGGAGGAGGAGGAAGAGGGATGAGGAGGAGGAGGGAGGTGGAGAGAGGAGGAGGTAGGAGGAGGAGGAGGGATGAGGGGGAGGACGTAGGAGGAGGAGGGAGGAGGAGGGAGTAGGAGGAGAGAGGAGGAGAATGGAGGAGGAAGGAAGAGCAGTGATTAGGAGGAGGGAGGAGGAAGAGGGAGAAGGAGGACGGAGAAGGAGGAGGAGGGAGGAGGAGGGAGGAGGAGGAGGTAGGAGGAGGAGGAAGAGGGAGGAGGAGGAGGGATGTGGAGGGAGGAGGAGGGAGGAGGTAGAGGTAGGAGGACGGAAGAGGAGAGAGGATGAGGAGGGAGGAGGAGTAGGGAGGAGGAGAGGGAGGAGGAGGGGGAGGAGGTAGGAGGGGGAGGGAGGAGAAGGGGGAGGAGGAATAAGGGGGAGGACGTAGAATTAGAAGGAGGGAGGAGGAGGGATTGGGAGGAGAGAGGAGGAGAAGGGAGGAGGAAGGAAGGGGAGTGATTAGGAGGAGGGAGGAGGGCGAGGAGGTAGGAGGAAGAGGGAGGAGGAGGGAGGAAGGAGGAGGAGGAGAAAGAGGGGGGAGGAGGAGGGAGAGGGAGGAGGGGGAGAGGAAGAGGAAGAGGGTAGGAGGAGGAGGGGAGAGTTGGAGGAGGATTTTAACGCATATGCCTGTAACAACTGCAGCGAAAAGATGGGTCTGTCTATCTATCTGACCCGGCGTGGCTTTGCCCAGCTCCTGGAGGGTAGCGTCTCATTAAATTCATACAACAAAAAAAGTAACTTAAAAGAATGTCCTTCCACACACCATCCATTATTTTTAATGAAAACTCTTTCTTATCACCTGCATGACTACAGTAACTTATTAAGCAAAAAAAAAGATGAGTTACAATGTTATGCATTGTGCATTATTTTTATGAAAACTTTGAAAATGCCTTACAGATTGTATCATTATTTATTATAACTCATATGCCGGTACATAACTATGGACAAAGAGTTTATAAATCTTTGAAAACGATGCCACAATATGACTATAAGTTATACAGAAAAGTTATGCCCCTTGAAATAACTTTTACAGAGTTAAGTCCCCTGAGATATATGAAATTATAATGAAAAGTGAAAAATGAAATAATATTGGGTAAGCAGCCGATTTCACACTAAAAATATATGACAGTGGGCTGCACTGGAATGAAAGGAAGACGTGTAGAAAATTTCATCTCAATCGGATGGGCCGTTCGCGAGCGCACAAAGGACATACGGACATACAGACAGACAGACAGACAGACAGACAGACAGACGGAGATCGCAATTTATATATAAGACTAGCTGACCCGGCCCGGCTTCGCCCAGTCCCTGGTGGGGAGCATCTCATTTAATTCATATAAGTAGTCATATAAGTTCTCGTTCCCGTTACTGTCTGTCTGTCTGTCTGTCTGTCTGTCTGTCTGTCTGTCTGTCTGTCTGTCTTTCTGTCTGTCTGTCTGTCTGACCCGGCCCGGCATCGCCCAACTCCTGGTGTAGAGCATCTCATTTAATTCATATAAGTAGTCATATAAGCTCCCGTTCCCGTTCCCGACTATCTATCTGTCTGTCTGTCTGTCTATATATCTGTCTGTCTGTCTGTCTGATCCGGCCCGGCTTCGCCCAGCCCCTGATGGCGAGCATCTCATTTAATTCATATAAGTAGTAATATAAGTTCTCGTTCCCAACTCCCTCTGTCTGTCAGTCTGTCTGTCTGTCTGTCTGTCTGTCTGTCTGTCTGTCTGTCTGTCTGTCTGTCTGTCTGTCTGTCTGTTTGTCTGTCTGTCTGTCTGTATGTCTGTCTGTCCGTCCCTCCCTCTCTGTCTGTCTGTCTGTCTGTCTGCCTGTCTGTCTAATCATTTATTGGTTGCAGTTAGAACAACCTTAGATAAACGAAGACCAACTTACAAAAAGCATTAGAAAGAGCACTTGAAAGGTCTTTACATCTTCCCCAACAATTAACTTGGGTAAATGGAGCAGCGGCAGCAGCATCAGCAGAAGAAGGAAAAGGAGGAGTAGGAGCTGGGAGGAGGAAAAGGGAGGTGGAGGAGGGAGGAGTTAGGAGGGAGGAAGAGATAGGCGGAGAGAGGAGGAGGAGGGTGGAGGAAGGAGGAGGAGGAGTAGGGAGGAATAGGAGGGAGGAGGAGTGATTAGGAGGAGGAGAGAGGAGGTAGGAGAAGGGAGGGGGAGGAAGGAGGAGGCAGGAGGAGGAAGCAGGAGGAGCGGGGAGGAGGAGGAGGAGGGTAGGAGGAGGAAGAGGGAGGGGGAGGAGGAGGGAGGAGGAAGGAGAAGTAGGGAGGAGAAGAACGCAGGGGGAGGAGGAGGAGGGAGATGGAGGAGGAGGGAGGAGGAGGAGAGAGGAGGAGGAGGGAGGAGGTGGAGTGAGGAGGAGGAGGGAGGAGGAGGGAGGAGAAAGAGGGAGAAGGATGAGGGAGGAGTAGGAGGGGAAGGATGATGAGGGAGGAGGAGGAAGAGGGATGAGGAGGAGGAGGGAGGTGGAGAGAGGAGGAGGTAGGAGGAGGAGGAGGGATGAGGGGGAGGACGTAGGAGGAGGAGGGAGGAGGAGGGAGTAGGAGGAGAGAGGAGGAGAATGGAGGAGGAAGGAAGAGGAGTGATTAGGAGGAGGGAGGAGGAAGAGGGAGAAGGAGGACGGAGAAGGAGGAGGAGGGAGGAGGAGGGAGGAGGAGGAGGTAGGAGGAGGAGGAAGAGGGAGGAGGAGGAGGGATGTGGAGGGAGGAGGAGGGAGGAGGTAGAGGTAGGAGGACGGAAGAGGAGAGAGGATGAGGAGGGAAGAGGAGAAGGGAGGAGGAGAGGGAGGAGGAGGGGGAGGAGGTAGGAGGGGGAGGGAGGAGAAGGGGGAGGAGGAATAAGGGGGAGGACGTAGAATTAGAAGGAGGGAGGAGGAGGGATTGGGAGGAGAGAGGAGGAGAAGGGAGGAGGAAGGAAGGGGAGTGATTAGGAGGAGGGAGGAGGGCGAGGAGGTAGGAGGAAGAGGGAGGAGGAGGGAGGAAGGAGGAGGAGGAGAAAGAGGGGGGAGAAGGAGGGAGAGGGAGGAGGGGGAGAGGAAGAGGAAGAGGGTAGGAGGAGGAGGGGAGAGTTGGAGGAGGATTTTAACGCATATGCCTGTAGACAACTGCAGCGAAAAGATGGGTCTGTCTATCTATCTGACCCGGCGTGGCTTTGCCCAGCTCCTGGAGGGTAGCGTCTCATTAAATTCATACAACAAAAAAAGTAACTTAAAAGAATGTCCTTCCACACACCATCCATTATTTTTAATGAAAACTCTTTCTTATCACCTGCATGGACTACAGTAACTTATTAAGCAAAAAAAAGATGAGTTACAATGTTATGCATTGTGCATTATTTTTATGAAAACTTTGAAAATGCCTTACAGATTGTATCATTATTTATTATAACTCATATGCCGGTACATAACTATGGACAATGAGTTTATAAATCTTTGAAAACGATGCCACAATATGACTATAAGTTATACAGAAAAGTTATGCCCCTTGAAATAACTTTTACAGAGTTAAGTCCCCTGAGATATATGAAATTATAATGAAAAGTGAAAAATGAAATAATATTGGGTAAGCAGCCGATTTCACACTAAAAAAATATGACAGTGGGCTGCACTGGAATGAAAGGAAGACGTGTAGAAAATTTCATCTCAATCGGATGGGCCGTTCGCGAGCGCACAAAGGACATACGGACATACAGACAGACAGACAGACAGACAGACAGACAGACAGACGGAGATCGCAATTTATATATAAGACTAGCTGACCCGGCCCGGCTTCGCCCAGTCCCTGGTGGGGAGCATCTCATTTAATTCATATAAGTAGTCATATAAGTTCTCGTTCCCGTTACTGTCTGTCTGTCTGTCTGTCTGTCTGTCTGTCTGTCTGTCTGTCTGTCTGTCTGTCTGTCTTTCTGTCTGTCTGTCTGTCTGACCCGGCCCGGCATCGCCCAACTCCTGGTGTAGAGCATCTCATTTAATTCATATAAGTAGTCATATAAGCTCCCGTTCCCGTTCCCGACTATCTATCTGTCTGTCTGTCTGTCTATATATCTGTCTGTCTGTCTGTCTGATCCGGCCCGGCTTCGCCCAGCCCCTGATGGCGAGCATCTCATTTAATTCATATAAGTAGTAATATAAGATCTCGTTCCAACTCCCTCTGTCTGTCAGTCAGTCTGTCTGTCTGTCTGTCTGTCTGTCTGTCTGTCTGTCTGTCTGTTTGTCTGTCTGTCTGTCTGTATGTCTGTCTGTCCGTCCCTCCCTCTCTGTCTGTCTGTCTGTCTGTCTGCCTGTCTGTCTAATCATTTATTGGTTGCAGTTAGAACAACCTTAGATAAACGAAGACCAACTTACAAAAAGCATTAGAAAGAGCACTTGAAAGGTCTTTACATCTTCCCCAACAATTAACTTGGGTAAATGGAGCCGCGGCAGCAGCATCAGCAGAAGAAGGAAAAGGAGGAGTAGGAGCTGGGAGGAGGAAAAGGGAGGTGGAGGAGGGAGGAGTTAGGAGGGAGGAAGAGATAGGCGGAGAGAGGAGGAGGAGGGTGGAGGAAGGAGGAGGAGGAGTAGGGAGGAATAGGAGGGAGGAGGAGTGATTAGGAGGAGGAGAGAGGAGGTAGGAGAAGGGAGGGGGAGGAAGGAGGAGGCAGGAGGAGGAAGCAGGAGGAGCGGGGAGGAGGAGGAGGAGGGTAGGAGGAGGAAGAGGGAGGGGAGGAGGAGGGAGGAGGAAGGAGAAGTAGGGAGGAGAAAGAACGCAGGGGGGAGGAGGAGGAGGGAGATGGAGGAGGAGGGAGGAGGAGGAGAGAGGAGGAGGAGGGAGGAGGTGGAGTGAGGAGGAGGAGGGAGGAGGAGGGAGGAGAAAGAGGGAGAAGGATGAGGGAGGAGTAGGAGGGGAAGGATGATGAGGGAGGAGGAGGAAGAGGGATGAGGAGGAGGAGGGAGGTGGAGAGAGGAGGAGGTAGGAGGAGGAGGAGGGATGAGGGGAGGACGTAGGAGGAGGAGGGAGGAGGAGGGAGTAGGAGGAGAGAGGAGGAGAATGGAGGAGGAAGGAAGAGGAGTGATTAGGAGGAGGGAGGAGGAAGAGGGAGAAGGAGGACGGAGAAGGAGGAGGAGGGAGAAGGAGGGAGGAGGAGGAGGTAGGAGGAGGAGGAAGAGGGAGGAGGAGGAGGGATGTGGAGGGAGAGAGGAGGGAGGAGTAGAGGTAGGAGGACGGAAGAGGAGAGAGGATGAGGAGGGAGGAGGAGTAGGGAGGAGGAGAGGGAGGAGGAGGGGGGAGGTAGGAGGGGGAGGGAGGAGAAGGGGGAGGAGGAATAAGGGGGAGGACGTAGAATTAGAAGGAGGGAGGGGAGGGGATTGGGAGGAGAGAGGAGGAGAAGGGAGGAGGAAGGAAGGGGAGTGATTAGGAGGAGGGAGAAGGGCGAGGAGGTAGGAGGAAGAGGGAGGAGGAGGGAGGAAGGAGGAGGAGGAGAAAGAGGGGGAGGAGGGAGAGGGAGGAGGGGGAGAGAAGAGGAAGAGGGTAGGAGGAGGAGGGGAGAGTTGGAGGAGGATTTTAAAGCATATGCCTGTAGACAACTGCCAGCGAAAAGATGGGTCTGTCTATCTATCTGACCCGGCGTGGCTTTGCCCAGCTCCTGGAGGGTAGCGTCTCATTAAATTCATACAACAAAAAAAGTAACTTAAAAGAATGTCCTTCCACACACCCATCCATTATTTTTAATGAAAACTCTTTCTTATCACCTGCATGACTACTGTAACTTATTAAGCAAAAAAAAGATGAGTTACAATGTTATGCATTGTGCATTATTTTTATGAAAACTTTGAAAATGCCTTACAGATTGTATCATTATTTATTATAACTCATATGCCGGTACATAACTATGGACAAAGAGTTTATAAATCTTTGAAAACGATGCCACAATATGACTATAAGTTATACAGAAAAGTTATGCCCCTTGAAATAACTTTTACAGAGTTAAGTCCCCTGAGATATATGAAATTATAATGAAAAGTGAAAAATGAAATAATATTGGGTAAGCAGCCGATTCACACTAAAAAAAATATGACAGTGGGCTGCACTGGAATGAAAGGAAGACGTGTAGAAAATTTCATCTCAATCGGATGGGCCGTTCGCGAGCGCACAAAGGACATACGGACATACAGACAGACAGACAGACAGACAGACAGACAGACAGACGGAGATCGCAATTTATATATAAGACTAGCTGACCCGGCCCGGCTTCGCCCAGTCCCTGGTGGGGAGCATCTCATTTAATTCATATAAGTAGTCATATAAGTTCTCGTTCCCGTTACTGTCTGTCTGTCTGTCTGTCTGTCTGTCTGTCTGTCTGTCTGTCTGTCTGTCTTTCTGTCTGTCTGTCTGTCTGACCCGGCCCGGCATCGCCCAACTCCTGGTGTAGAGCATCTCATTTAATTCATATAAGTAGTCATATAAGCTCCCGTTCCCGTTCCCGACTATCTATCTGTCTGTCTGTCTGTCTATATATCTGTCTGTCTGTCTGTCTGATCCGGCCCGGCTTCGCCCAGCCCCTGATGGCGAGCATCTCATTTAATTCATATAAGTAGTAATATAAGTTCTCGTTCCCAACTCCCTCTGTCTGTCAGTCAGTCAGTCTGTCTGTCTGTCTGTCTGTCTGTCTGTCTGTCTGTCTGTCTGTCTGTCTGTCTGTCTGTCTGTCTGTCTGTCTGTCTGTCCGTCCCTCCCTCTCTGTCTGTCTGTCTGTCTGTCTGCCTGTCTGTCTAATCATTTATTGGTTGCAGTTATAACAACCTTAGATAAACGAAGACCAACTTACAAAAAGCATTAGAAAGAGCACTTGAAAGGTCTTTACATCTTCCCCAACAATTAACTTGGGTAAATGGAGCAGCGGCAGCAGCATCAGCAGAAGAAGGAAAAAGAGGAGTAGGAGCTGGGAGGAGGAAAAGGGAGGTGGAGGAGGGAGGAGTTAGGAGGGAGGAAGAGATAGGCGGAGAGAGGAGGAGGAGGGTGGAGGAAGGAGGAGGAGGAGTAGGGAGGAATAGGAGGGAGGAGGAGTGATTAGGAGGAGGAGAGAGGAGGTAGGAGAAGGGAGGGGGAGGAAGGAGGAAGGAGGAGGCAGGAGGAGGAGGCAGGAGGAGCGAGAGGAGGAGGAGGGGGTAGGAGGAGGGAAGAGGGAGGGGAGGAGGAGGGAGGAGGATGGAGAAGGAGGGAGGAGAAGAACGCAGGGGGAGGAGGAGGAGGGAGATGGAGGAGGAGGGAGGAGGAGGAGAGAGGAGGAGGAGGGAGGAGGTGGAGTGAGGAGGAGGAGGGAGGAGGAGGGAGGAGGAAGAGGGAGAAGGATGAGGGAGGAGAAGGAGGGGAAGGATGATGAGGGAGGAGGAGGAAGAGGGATGAGGAGGAGGAGGGAGGTGGAGAGAGGAGGAGGTAGGAGGAGGAGGAGGGATGAGGGGGAGGACGTAGGAGGAGGAGGGAGGAGGAGGGAGTAGGAGGAGAGAGGAGGAGAATGGAGGAGAAGGAAGAAGGAGTGATTAGGAGGAGGGAGGAGGAAGAGGGAGAAGGAGGACGGAGAAGGAGGAGGAGGGAGGAGGAGGGAGAAGGAGGAGGTAGGAGGAGGAGGAAGAGGGAGGAGGAGGAGGGATGCGGAGGGAGGAGGAGGGAGGAGGTAGAGGTAGGAGGACGGAAGGGAGAGAGGATGAGGAGGGAGGAGGAGTAGGGAGGAGGAGAGGGAGGAGGAGGGGGAGGAGGTAGGAGGGGGAGGGAGGAGAAGGGGGAGGAGGAATAAGGGGGAGGACGTAGAATTAGAAGGAGGGAGGAGGAGGGATTGGGAGGAGAGAGGAGGAGAAGGGAGGAGGAAGGAAGGGGAGTGATTAGGAGGAGGGAGAGGGCGAGGAGGTAGGAGGAAGAGGGAGGAGGAGGGAGAAGGAGGAGGAGGAGAAAGAGGGGGGGAGGAGGAGGGAGAGGGAGGAGGGGGAGAGGAAGAGGAAGAGGGTAGGAGGAGGAGGGGAGAGTTGGAGGAGGATTTTAACGCATATGCCTGTAGACAACTGCAGCGAAAAGATGGGTCTGTCTATCTATCTGACCCGGCGTGGCTTTGCCCAGCTCCTGGAGGGTAGCGTCTCATTAAATTCATACACAAAAAAAGTAACTTAAAAGAATGTCCTTCCACACACCCATCCATTATTTTAATGAAAACTCTTTCTTATCACCTGCATGACTACAGTAACTTATTAAGCAAAAAAAAGATGAGTTACACATGTTATGCATTGTGCATTATTTTTATGAAAAACTTTGAAAATGCCTTACAGATTGTATCATTATTTATTATAACTCATATGCCGGTACATAACTATGGACAAAGAGTTTATAAATCTTTGAAAACGATGCCACAATATGACTATAAGTTATACAGAAAAGTTATGCCCCTTGAAATAACTTTTACAGAGTTAAGTCCCCTGAGATATATGAAATTATAATGAAAAGTGAAAAATGAAATAATATTGGGTAAGCAGCCGATTTCACACTAAAAAAATATGACAGTGGGCTGCACTGGAATGAAAGGAAGACGTGTAGAAAATTTCATCTCAATCGATGGGCCGTTCGCGAGCGCACAAAGGACATACGGACAGACAGACAGACAGACAGACAGACAGACAGACGGAGATCGCAATTTATATATAAGACTAGCTGACCCGGCCCGGCTTCGCCCAGTCCCTGGTGGGGAGCATCTCATTTAATTCATATAAGTAGTCATATAAGTTCTCGTTCCCGTTACTGTCTGTCTGTCTGTCTGTCTGTCTGTCTGTCTGTCTGTCTGTCTGTCTGTCTGTCTTTCTGTCTGTCTGTCTGTCTGACCGGGCCCGGCATCGCCCAACTCCTGGTGTAGAGCATCTCATTTAATTCATATAAGTAGTCATATAAGCTCCCGTTCCCGTTCCCGACTATCTATCTGTCTGTCTGTCTGTCTATATATCTGTCTGTCTGTCTGTCTGATCCGGCCCGGCTTCGCCCAGCCCCTGATGGCGAGCATCTCATTTAATTCATATAAGTAGTAATATAAGTTCTCGTTCCCAACTCCCTCTGTCTGTCAGTCTGTCTGTCTGTCTGTCTGTCTGTCTGTCTGTCTGTCTGTCTGTCTGTCTGTCTGTCTGTTTGTCTGTCTGTCTGTCTGTATGTCTGTCTGTCCGTCCCTCCCTCTCTGTCTGTCTGTCTGTCTGTCTGCCTGTCTGTCTAATCATTTATTGGTTGCAGTTAGAACAACCTTAGATAAACGAAGACCAACTTACAAAAAGCATTAGAAAGAGCACTTGAAAGGTCTTTACATCTTTCCCAACAATTAACTTGGGTAAATGGAGCAGCGGCAGCAGCATCAGCAGAAGAAGGAAAAGGAGGATTAGGAGCTGGGAGGAGGAAGAGGGAGGTGGAGGAGGGAGGAGTTAGGAGGGAGGAAGAGATAGGCGGAGAGAGGAGGAGGAGGGAGGAGGAAGGAGGAGGAGGAGTAGGGAGGAATAAGAGGGAGGAGGAGTGATTAGGAGGAGGAGAGAGGAGGTAGGAGAAGGGAGGAGGAGGGAGGAGGAAGGAGGAGGCAGGAGGAGGAGGCAGGAGGAGCGAGGAGGAGGAGGGTAGGAGGAGGAAGAGGGAGGAGGAGGAGGAGGAAGGAGGAAGGAGAAGGAGGGAGGAGAAGAACGCAGGGGGAGGAGGAGGAGGGAGATGGAAGAGGAGGGAGGAGGTGGAGTGAGGAGGAGGAGGGAGGAGGAGGGAGGAGGAAGAGGGAGAAGGATGAGGGAGGAGAAGGAGGGGAAGGATGATGAGGGAGGAGGAGGAAGAGGGATGAGGAGGAGGAGGGAGGTGGAGAGAGGAGGAGGTAGGAGGAGGAGGAGGGATGAGGGGGAGGACCTAGGAGGAGGAGGGAGGAGGAGGGAGTAGGAGGAGAGAGGAGGAGAATGGAGGAGGAAGGAAGAGGAGTGATTAGGAGGAGGGAGGAGGAAGAGGGAGAAGGAGGACGGAGAAGGAGGAGGAGGGAGGAGGAGGGAGGAGGAGGAGGTAGGAGGAGGAGGAAGAGGGAGGAGGAGGAGGGATGCGGAGGGAGGAGGAGGGAGGAGGTAGAGGTAGGAGGACGGAAGAGGAGAGAGGATGAGGAGGGAGGAGGAGTAGGGAGGAGGAGAGGGAGGAGGAGGGGGAGGAGGTAGGAGCGGGAGGGAGGAGAAGGGGGAGGAGGAATAAGGGGGAGGACGTAGAATTAGAAGGAGGGAGGAGGAGGGATTGGGAGGAGAGAGGAGGAGAAGGGAGGAGGAAGGAAGGGGAGTGATTAGGAGGAGGGAGGAGGGCGAGGAGGTAGGAGGAAGAGGGAGGAGGAGGGAGGAAGGAGGAGGAGGAGAAAGAGCGGGGAGGAGGAGGGAGAGGGAGGAGGGGGAGAGGAAGAGGAAGAGGGTAGGAGGAGGAGGGGAGAGTTGGAGGAGGATTTTAACGCATATGCCTGTAGACAACTGCAGCGAAAAGATGGGTCTGTCTATCTATCTGACCCGGCGTGGCTTTGCCCAGCTCCTGGAGGGTAGCGTCTCATTAAATTCATACAACAAAAAAAGTAACTTAAAAGAATGTCCTTCCACACACCATCCATTATTTTTAATGAAAACTCTTTCTTATCACCTGCATGACTACAGTAACTTATTAAGCAAAAAAAAGATGAGTTACAATGTTATGCATTGTGCATTATTTTTATGAAAACTTTGAAAATGCCTTACAGATTGTATCATTATTTATTATAACTCATATGCCGGTACATAACTATGGACAAAGAGTTTATAAATCTTTGAAAACGATGCCACAATATGACTATAAGTTATACAGAAAAGTTATGCCCCTTGAAATAACTTTTACAGAGTTAAGTCCCCTGAGATATATGAAATTATAATGAAAAGTGAAAAATGAAATAATATTGGGTAAGCAGCCGATTTCACACTAAAAAAATATGACAGTGGGCTGCACTGGAATGAAAGGAAGACGTGTAGAAAATTTCATCTCAATCGGATGGGCCGTTCGCGAGCGCACAAAGGACATACGGACATACAGACAGACAGACAGACAGACAGACAGACGGAGATCGCAATTTATATATAAGACTAGCTGACCCGGCCCGGCTTCGCCCAGTCCCTGGTGGGGAGCATCTCATTTAATTCATATAAGTAGTCATATAAGTTCTCGTTCCCGTTACTGTCTGTCTGTCTGTCTGTCTGTCTGTCTGTCTGTCTGTCTGTCTGTCTGTCTTTCTGTCTGTCTGTCTGTCTGACCCGGCCCGGCATCGCCCAACTCCTGGTGTAGAGCATCTCATTTAATTCATATAAGTAGTCATATAAGCTCCCGTTCCCGTTCCCGACTATCTATCTGTCTGTCTGTCTGTCTATATATCTGTCTGTCTGTCTGTCTGATCCGGCCCGGCTTCGCCCAGCCCCTGATGGCGAGCATCTCATTTAATTCATATAAGTAGTAATATAAGTTCTCGTTCCCAACTCCCTCTGTCTGTCAGTCAGTCTGTCTGTCTGTCTGTCTGTCTGTCTGTCTGTCTGTCTGTCTGTCTGTCTGTCTGTCTGTCTGTTTGTCTGTCTGTCTGTCTGTATGTCTGTCTGTCCGTCCCTCCCTCTCTGTCTGTCTGTCTGTCTGTCTGCCTGTCTGTCTAATCATTTATTGGTTGCAGTTAGAACAACCTTAGATAAACGAAGACCAACTTACAAAAAGCATTAGAAAGAGCACTTGAAAGGTCTTTACATCTTTCCCAACAATTAACTTGGGTAAATGGAGCAGCGGCAGCAGCATCAGCAGAAGAAGGAAAAGGAGGATTAGGAGCTGGGAGGAGGAAGAGGGAGGTGGAGGAGGGAGGAGTTAGGAGGGAGGAAGAGATAGGCGGAGAGAGGAGGAGGAGGGAGGAGGAAGGAGGAGGAGGAGTAGGGAGGAATAGGAGGGAGGAGGAGTGATTAGGAGGAGGAGAGAGGAGGTAGGAGAAGGGAGGAGGAGGGAGGAGGAAGGAGGAGGCAGGAGGAGGAGGCAGGAGGAGCGAGGAGGAGGAGGGTAGGAGGAGGAAGAGGGAGGAGGAGGAGGAGGAAGGAGGAAGGAGAAGGAGGGAGGAGAAGAACGCAGGGGGAGGAGGAGGAGGGAGATGGAAGAGGAGGGAGGAGGAGGAAAGAGGAGGAGGGAGGAGGTGGAGGGAGGAGGCGGAGGGAGGAGGAGGGAGGAGAAAGAGGGAAAAGGATGAAGGAGGAGAATGAGGGGAAGGATGATGAGGGAGGAGGAGGAAGAGGGATGAGGAGGAAGAGGGAGGTGGAGAGAGGAGGAGGTAGGAGGAGGAGGAGGAGGGATGAGGGGGAGGACGTAGGAGGAGGAGGAGGGAGGAGGAGAGAGGAGGAGAATGGAGGAGGAAGGAAGAGGAGTGATTAGGAGGAGGGAGGAGGAAGAGGGAGAAGGAGGACGGAGAAGGAGGAGGAGGGAGGAGGAGGAGGTAGGAGGAGGAAGTAGAGGTAGGAGGAGGGAAGAGGAGAGAGGATGAGGAGGGAGGAGGAGAAGGGAGGAGGAGAGGGAGGAAGAGGAGGAGGTAGGAGGGGGAGGGAGGAGAAGGGGGAGGAGGGATAAGGGGGAGGACGTAGAATTAGGAGGGAGGAGGAGGGATTGGGAGGAGAGAGGAGGAGAAGGGAGGAGGAAGGAAGGGGCGTGATTAGGAGGAGGGAGGAGGGCGAGGAGGTAGGAGTAAGAGGGAGGAGGAGGGAGGAAGGAGGAGGAGGAGAAAGAGGGAGGAGGAGGAGGGAGAGGGAGGAGGGGGAGAGGAAGAGGAAGAGGGTAGAGGAGGAGGAGGGGAGAGTAGGAGGAGGATTTTAACGCATATGCCTGTAGACAACTGCAGCGAAAAGGTGGGTCTGTCTATGTATCTGACCCGGCGTAGCTTTGCCCAGCTCCTGGAGGGTAGCGTCTCATTAAATTCATACAACAAAAAAAGTAACTTAAAAGAATGTCCTTCCACACACCATCCATTATTTTTAATGAAAACTCTTTCTTATCACCTGCATGACTACAGTAACTTATTAAGCAAAAAAAAGATGAGTTACAATGTTATGCATTGTGCATTATTTTTATGAAAACTTTGAAAATGCCTTACAGATTGTATCATTATTTATTAAAACTCATATGCCGGTACATAACTATGGACAAAGAGTTTATAAATCTTTGAAAACGATGCCACAATATGACTATAAGTTATACAGAAAAGTTATGCCCCTTGAAATAACTTTTACAGAGTTAAGTCCCCTGAGATATATGAAATTATAATGAAAAGTGAAAAATGAAATAATATTGGGTAAGCAGCCGATTTCACACTAAAAAAATATGACAGTGGGCTGCACTGGAATGAAAGGAAGACGTGTAGAAAATTTCATCTCAATCGGATGGGCCGTTCGCGAGCGCACAAAGGACATACGGACATACAGACAGACAGACAGACAGACAGACAGACAGACAGACGGAGATCGCAATTTATATATAAGACTAGCTGACCCGGCCCGGCTTCGCCCAGTCCCTGGTGGGGAGCATCTCATTTAATTCATATAAGTAGTCATATAAGTTCTCGTTCCCGTTACTGTCTGTCTGTCTGTCTGTCTGTCTGTCTGTCTGTCTGTCTGTCTGTCTGTCTGTCTGTCCTTTCTGTCTGTCTGACCCGGCCCGGCATCGCCCAACTCCTGGTGTAGAGCATCTCATTTAATTCATATAAGTAGTCATATAAGCTCCCGTTCCCGTTCCCGACTATCTATCTGTCTGTCTGTCCTGTCTATATATCTGTCTGTCTGTCTGTCTGATCCGGCCCGGCTTCGCCCAGCCCCTGATGGCGAGCATCTCATTTAATTCATATAAGTAGTAATATAAGTTCTCGTTCCAACTCCCTCTGTCTGTCAGTCAGTCTGTCTGTCTGTCTGTCTGTCTGTCTGTCTGTCTGTCTGTCTGTCTGTCTGTCTGTCTGTCTGTTTGTTTGTCTGTCTGTCTGTCTGTATGTCTGTCTGTCCGTCCCTCCCTCTCTGTCTGTCTGTCTGTCTGTCTGCCTGTCTGTCTAATCATTTATTGGTTGCAGTTAGAACAACCTTAGATAAACGAAGACCAACTTACAAAAAGCATTAGAAAGAGCACTTGAAAGGTCTTTACATCTTTCCCAACAATTAACTTGGGTAAATGGAGCAGCGGCAGCAGCATCAGCAGAAGAAGGAAAAGGAGGATTAGGAGCTGGGAGGAGGAAGAGGGAGGTGGAGGAGGGAGGAGTTAGGAGGGAGGAAGAGATAGGCGGAGAGAGGAGGAGGAGGGAGGAGGAAGGAGGAGGAGGAGTAGGGAGGAATAGGAGGGAGGAGAGTGATTAGGAGGAGGAGAGAGGAGGTAGGAGAAGGGAGGGGGAGGAAGGAGGAAGGAGGAGGCAGGAGGAGGAGGCAGGAGGAGCGAGGAGGAGGAGAGGGTAGGAGGAGGAAGAGGGAGGGAGAGGAGGAGGGAGGAGGAAGGAGAAGGAGGGAGGAGAAGAACGCAGGGGGAGGAGGAGGAGGGAGATGGAGGATGAGGGAGGAGGAGGAGAGAGGAGGAGGAGGGAGGAGGTGGAGTGAGGAGGAGGAGGGAGGAGAGGGAGGAGGAAGAGGGAGAAGGATGAGGGAGGAAAAGGAGGGGAAGGATGATGAGGGAGGAGGAGGAAGAGGGATGAGGAGGAGGAGGAGGTGGAGAGAGGAGGAGGTAGGAGGAGGAGGGATGAGGGGGAGGACGTAGGAGGAGGAGGGAGGAGGAGGGAGTAGGAGGAGAGAGGAGGAGAATGGAGGAGGAAGGAAGAGGAGTGATTAGGAGGAGGGAGGAGGAAGAGGGAGAAGGAGGACGGAGAAGGAGGAGGAGGGAGGAGGAGGGAGGAGGAGGAAGTAGGAGGAGGAGGAAGAGGGAGGAGGAGGAGGGATGTGGAGGGAGGAGGAGGGAGGAGGTAGAGGTAGGAGGACGAAGAGGAGAGAGGATGAGGAGGGAAGAGGAGAAGGGAGGAGGAGAGGGAGGAGGAGGGGGAGGAGGTAGGGAGGGGAGGGAGGAGAAGGGGGAGGAGGAATAAGGGGAGGACGTAGAATTAGAAGGAGGAGGAGGAGGGATTGGGAGGAGAGAGGAGGAGAAGGGAGGAGGAAGGAAGGGGAGTGATTAGGAGGAGGGAGGAGGGCGAGGAGGTAGGAGGAAGAGGGAGGAGGGAGGGAGGAAGGAGGAGGAGGAGAAAGAGGGGGGAGAAGGAGGGAGAGGGAGGAGGGGGAGAGGAAGAGGAAGAGGGTAGGAGGAGGAGGGGGAGAGTTGGAGGAGGATTTTAACGCATATGCCTGTAGACAACTGCAGCGAAAAGATGGGTCTGTCTATCTATCTGACCCGGCGTGGCTTTGCCCAGCTCCTGGAGGGTAGCGTCTCATTAAATTCATACAACAAAAAAAGTAACTTAAAAGAATGTCCTTCCACACACCATCCATTATTTTTAATGAAAACTCTTCTTATCACCTGCATGACTACAGTAACTTATTAAGCAAAAAAAAGATGAGTTACAATGTTATGCATTGTGCATTATTTTATGAAAACTTTGAAAATGCCTTACAGATTGTATCATTATTTATTATAACTCATATGCCGGTACATAACTATGGACAAAGAGTTTATAAATCTTTGAAACGATGCCACAATATGACTATAAGTTATACAGAAAAGTTATGCCCCTTGAAATAACTTTTACAGAGTTAAGTCCCCTGAGATATATGAAATTATAATGAAAAGTGAAAAATGAAATAATATTGGGTAAGCAGCCGATTTCACACTAAAAAAATATGACAGTGGGCTGCACTGGAATGAAAGGAAGACGTGTAGAAAATTTCATCTCAATCGGATGGGCCGTTCGCGAGCGCACAAAGGACATACGGACATACAGACAGACAGACAGACAGACAGACAGACAGACGGAGATCGCAATTTATATATAAGACTAGCTGACCCGGCCCGGCTTCGCCCAGTCCCTGGTGGGAGCATCTCATTTAATTCATATAAGTAGTCATATAAGTTCTCGTTCCCGTTACTGTCTGTCTGTCTGTCTGTCTGTCTGTCTGTCTGTCTGTCTGTCTGTCTGTCTGTCTGTCTGTCTGTCTTTCTGTCTGTCTGTCTGTCTGACCCGGCCCGGCATCGCCCAACTCCTGGTGTAGAGCATCTCATTTAATTCATATAAGTAGTCATATAAGCTCCCGTTCCCGTTCCCGACTATCTATCTGTCTGTCTGTCTATATATCTGTCTGTCTGTCTGTCTGATCCGGCCCGGCTTCGCCCAGCCCGTGATGGCGAGCATCTCATTTTAATTCATATAAGTAGTAATATAAGTTCTCGTTCCCACTCCCTCTGTCTGTCAGTCAGTCAGTCAGTCTGTCTGTCTGTCTGTCTGTCTGTCTGTCTGTCTGTCTGTCTGTCTGTCTGTCTGTCTGTCTGTTTTGTCTGTCTGTCTGTCTGTATGTCTGGTCTGTCCGTCCCTCCCTCTCTGTCTGTCTGTCTGTCTGTCTGCCTGTCTGTCTAATCATTTATTGGTTGCAGTTAGAACAACCTTAGATAAACGAAGACCAACTTACAAAAAGCATTAGAAAGAGCACTTGAAAGGTCTTTACATCTTTCCCAACAATTAACTTGGGTAAATGGAGCAGCGGCAGCAGCATCAGCAGAAGAAGGAAAAGGAGGATTAGGAGCTGGGAGGAGGAAGAGGGAGGTGGAGGAGGGAGGAGTTAGGAGGAGGAAGAGATAGGCGGAGAGAGGAGGAGGAGGGAGGAGGAAGGAGGAGGAGTAGGGAGGAATAGGAGGGAGGAGGAGTGATTAGGAGGAGGAGAGAGGAGGTAGGAGAAGGGAGGAGGAGGGAGGAGGAAGGAGGAGGCAGAGGAGGAGGCAGGAGGAGCGAGGAGGAGGAGGGTAGGAGGAGGAAGAGGGAGGGGGAGGAGGAGGAAGGAGGAAGGAGAAGGAGGGAGGAGAAGAACGCAGGGGGAGGAGAGGAGGGAGATGGAAGAGGAGGGAGGAGGAGGAGAGAGGGAGGAGGGAGGAGGTGGAGGGAGGAGGCGGAGGGAGGAGGAGGGAGGAGAAAGAGGGAAAAGGATGAAGGAGGAGAATGAGGGGAAGGATGAGGAGGGAGGAGAGAGGAAGAGGGATGAGGAGGAAGAGGGAGGTGGAGAGAGGAGGAGGTAGGAGGAGGAGGAGGGATGAGGGGGAGGAAGTAGGAGGAGGAGGAGGGAGGAGGAGGGAGTAGGAGGAGAGAGGAGGAGAATGGAGGAGGAATGAAGAGGAGTGATTAGGAGGAGGGAGGAGGAAGAGGAGAAGGAGGACGGAGAAGGAGGAGGAGGGAGGAGGAGGAGGTAGGAGGAGGAAGTAGAGGTAGGAGGAGGGAAGAGGAGAGAGGATGAGGAGGGAGGAGGAGAAGGGAGGAGGAGAGGGAGGAAGAGGAGGAGGTAGGAGGGGGGAGGGAGGAGAAGGGGGAGGAGGGATAAGGGGGAGACGTAGAATTAGGAGGGAGGAGGAGGGATTGGGAGGAGAGAGAGGAGAAGGGAGGAGGAAGGAAGGGGCGTGATTAGGAGGAGGGAGGAGGGCGAGGAGGTAGGAGTAAGAGGGAGGAGGAGGGAGGAAGGAGGAGGAGGAGAAAGAGGGAGGAGGAGGAGGGAGAGGGAGTAGGGGGAGAGGAAGAGGAAGAGGGTAGGAGGAGGAGGAGGGGAGAGTAGGAGGAGGATTTTAACGCATATGCCTGTAGACAACTGCAGCGAAAAGGTGGGTCTGTCTATGTATCTGACCCGGCGTAGCTTTGCCCAGCTCCTGGAGGGTAGCGTCTCATTAAATTCATACAACAAAAAAAGTAACTTAAAAGAATGTCCTTCCACACACCATCCATTATTTTTAATGAAAACTCTTTCTAATCACCTGCATGACTACAGTAACTTCTTAAGCAAAAAAAGATGAGTTACAATGTTATGCATTGTGCATTATTTTTATGAAAACTTTGAAAATGCCTTATACATTGTATCATTATTTATTATAACTCATATGCCGGTACATAACTATGGACAAAGAGTTTATAAATCTTTGAAAACGATGCCACAATATGACTATAAGTTATACAGAAAAGTTATGCCCCTTGAAATAACTTTTACAGAGTTAAGTCCGCTGAGATATGTGAAATTATAATGAAAAGTGAAAAATGAAATAATATTGGGTAAGCAGCCGATTTCACACTAAAAAAATATGACAGTGGGCTGCACTGGAATGAAAGGAAGACGTGTAGAAAATTTCATCTCAATCGGATGGGGCCGTTCGCGAGCGCACAAAGGACATACGGACAGACAGACAGACAGACAGACAGACAGACAGACAGACAGACAGACAGACAGACAGACAGACAGACAGACAGACAGACAGACAGACAGACGGAGATCGCAATTTATATATAAGATTTAGGAAATCATTTGCCAAATTACTAAACTCAAGATACTCAATGAAATAACAGATGGGAGAGAGAAGACTCTATATCTCATGACATCTCCAAACCATGCTTTTCTTCACCTAATTCATGCAGAAGAAATTTTTCAGACTTTTCTCAGAATATCTAAAGGGGGCTCAAGCGCTAATAGGATCTTTGGTGAAGGAGCAGACTCTCATTTGGTATTAATCATTCCTAAAAGGGACCACAACCACCTAGACAGTAAATAAAACCGAGCCTGCAATAACTCAAGGGTCATATTCTTGATTATTAAAGATTAGAAGAGGATGGGGCCCACTTCTTTGGTTAGAATATGGGTTATGCACAACAGTGATCCCCAGTCCTTCGCAATATATGACAAGTGATTATTGGTGGTTATGGGATGGGTGGGGGATATATGTGTGGGTGGGGAGATGTGGGTGTGGGGATATGTGGTGGGTGGGAGATGTGGGTGTGGGGATATGTGGTGGGTGGGAGATGTGTGCAGGTGGGGTGGTTGTGGATTTGGGGATGTGTGTGTGTGTTTGTGTGGGTGAGGGATGTGTATGGGTGTGTGATGTGTGGGTATGTGGGTGAGAGATGTGGTTGGTGAATGTGTGTAGGGGTGTGGGGGATGTGTGTGGGTTGGAGGAGGGATTCGTGATGTGGTGGGTGATGGATTTTGGATGTGTGTGTGGGTGGGGGATATGTCTGGCTGGGTGGGGGTGTGTGTGGCTGGATGGAGGATGTATGTGTGGGTAGTGAGGGTGATTGTAGTTGGGGGATGTATGGATGGGTAGAAGATGTGTGGGGAGATGTGTGTGTGTGGGTGAGGGATGTATCTTTGGGATGTGTGTGGGTGTGGTGTTGTGTGGGATGGGAGATTTATGTGGATAAAGGATGTGTGTGTGATTGGGTGCGTGGGGGTGTGGTTGGGTGTGCGGGTGGGTGAAGGATGTGTGTGAGGGGGGGGGGGGGGGATATGTGTTTAGATGTGTGGTTGGGGTGTGTGAGTGTGGGTGGATAGATAGGAGATGTATGTGCTGATGAGTGGGTGAGGGATGTGTCGGTGTTAGTGGTTGAGGGATAAGTACGTGTGTCTAGGGATGTGTGAGGGGATGAGTGTATGGGTTGGGGATGTGTGTGTGGGTTTTGTGTGCGTGGATGGGAGGTGTGTGTTTGTGAATGGGGGATATGTTGGTGGGGGGTGATGCGTGTGAGGGATGTGTGTATGGGTGGGGAGATTGTGCGTATGGGTGGGGATGTGTGTGTGTATATGGGTAGGGGTGTGTGGTTAAGGGATGTGTGGCTGGGGGATGGGGGGTGAAGGATGTGTGGTTGGGTAGAGGAAGTGTGGGTGGGTGATTGTATATGAGTAAGAATGTGTGGTTAAAGGATGTTTGGTTGGGGGATGGGTGGGTAGAGGATGTGTGGGTGGGTAGAGGATATGTGGGTGGGTGAGTGTATGTAGGTTAGGAGATGGTGGGGGATATTTGTAGGGGTTGGCTCGGGATCTGTGAGTGGGCTGGGGGAGATGGGAGATTATGTGGGTGGGTGCAGAATTTGTGTGGGTAGGTGCGGGATATGTGAGTCGGCGGGGAGATGTGTGTGTGTGCGTGGGGGATGTGTGGCTGAGGAATGTGTGATTGGCTGGGTGGCTGGAGGTGTGTGGGCGGAGGAGGATATGTGGGTGAGTGATTGTTGGTGGGTAATGGGACGGGTAGAGGATATGTGAGTGGGTGGGGAGATGTGTGTAGGTGGGTGGATGTGTGTGGGTGGGGGATGTATGGGTTGGGAATATATGTGTGCTTGGGGTGTGGGTGAATGGGATGTGTGGTGGGTGAAAGGTGTGTGTGGGTGGGGAGATGTGTAGGTGTAGGGATGTGGTGGATGGGTGGGAGCATGTATGTGTGTGGGGTATGTGTGTGGTTGGGTGGGGGAGCTGGAGTGAATGGGGGATGTGTGGGTGGGTGGTGGATGTGTCTCATAACATAGTAATATGGATTGTTTATGTTTACAAAATTCATTTACCAATGTTTTTTCCTGTGCACTTTTGATGAAAGAAAGATGAGTGATTGGAAGGGCCGAATGTAAGACGGGCCTGCGTGCCCAATTTGCTACCCCTTGAAAATAAAGTCTGATTGTTCATTCGTTCGTTCGTTCCCTCTTTTGCGTGCGCACGCGATCAAACGACTCGCATATATGTCTGCAATTTACTTTGTAAAATTGGACGCTTGTTGCAATGTTTAACGTAAGATTCGTTTGGTGATGCCATTAAACTTGTTTAAATAAAACGAAGTGTGAATAAGAATACTTGGAGTACAAAATAATTTTTATTGAATGATTTTAGCATGCATGAGAGCAAATGATTACTCCACTATCATTATCAATAGGTAATACGTAGGTAATTACACCATACCATGAATATAATATTATCATATGTGTATATGAATGTATATGTTGTATTCGTAAATGTCAAAAACACAACTCACTATGAAAATACAGACTGTTTTCTACGAAATAAAACCACTTTAAAGGAAACACATCCACAATTGTAAAGGTCGAAATGGATATAAAACCATAACACTTATTTCAAGAGATATGAGGTCAGCATGGCCGAATGGATAAGGACATGTGTTCTTAAACATCCGGTGTGCTGATGCCGAGGTAAGGGCTTCAACTCTTACACCGGACAGTTGGACTAATATGTTGATTTCTCGTCCTTGACTTGGGGACGTAAATTACACGTATCTCTAAAGTCGGAGTCGGTTCGCCTAATGACGAGGGACACTGGTAATAGGGAAAGCTAGTCCACAGGCAAAACTCAGTCCAGCACTACTAGAAGTGGTTGAAAATCGAGCGAGCGGAAAAATATTTCAAGGGAAATTACTCAAAGTAACATAAATGTGATATTCGGTTTAAATAATTGTAATATTTATCTTATATTTTGTAAAGTTTTTATAGGAATTAACAACGGCTGAATGAAGCATAAAAGACTGGATAAAAATTTTAAGTCATATTCTAAGTTTCTGAAAAAATAATGGGTTTATTTTCCATGTGGGAAAATGTTAGAAGCCATCTTTCTATTTCTCCTTGATATTACATTAAATATCCTTTTAATGACATCGCAAAAATCCACTATCGGCAACGTCGTATTTTTAACTGGCTTTTTAAAGGCCACAAACACCCTCAAATTAATACCCTGTTCGAGTAATTGACATCAACAACGTCCAAAAGGAAGAGCAGTATAGAAATGAATGTAAAGAGGCTACAAAAATAGTTCGACAGCAGAAGCGAGAATATATGAGTAATATAATCAAAGATATGGAAACTAATCACCAGAAAAACGAATCCAGAAAGTTTGTTAAATAACTGAAGTCAATGAAACGAGGGCACACAACACATATGGTTTAAAAGACCAAAGATGGGAAAATGATAAATACCAATGAGGAAATGTGCAACACATGGAAAGAATATTTTGTTGAATTACTAAATTATGAAGCTCCAAGTACCACTTTCCCACAGGAAGAGGTTCTAACGTGTGAACCACAAACTGAAGAACCTGCATTTGAAGAAATCCTATATGTAATCACACGACTTAAAAACAATAAGGCAACTGGGGCTGATAGATTTGCTGCTGAATTTATAAAGGCAGGTGGCCATACATTACATCTAAAGCTATACGAACTAATAATAAAAATCTGGAGGACAGAAGAATTACCCCATGACTGGAAAGAGTCATTATTGATACCTATCTTTAAGAAAGGAGACATGTTCCAATGTGAAAATTATAGAGGAATATCACTACTGTCCACAAGCTATAAGATACTTTTCGCGGTATTACTAAATAAACTACAACCATATTCAGAAGACATATTAGGTAGTGACTACCAAGCGGGTTTTAGACAAAATAGGTCAACAATAGGTCAGATATTTATCTTACGACAAATAGCCGAGAAAAATTGGGAATATAAAAGAGATCCCCATAACATTTTTGTGGATTTTAAAAAGGCTTATGATAGTGTCCATATGAATAGTCTATGGAATGCTATGCAAGAATTTGGAATACCAAGGAAGTTAATCAACACCACCAGACTATGCATGGAAGATACTTATAATATAGTAACATATAAAGGCAGGAAATCAGACACTTTCCAAATAACATCTGGCTTGAAACAGGGTGATGCAATATCGCCGCTCCTTTTCAATCTGGCTCTAGAGAAAGTTGTATGGAAGGTAAAGGAGGAATGTGCTATTGGAGGAACATCCAGTCTGCTGGGGTATTCAGATGATATAGATATTATAGGGGAAAATGAACAAAAGACATTGGAAATATTGACTCACTTAAAGGAAAAAGCTAACAGATGGGGGATGGTTATCAACAAAGAAAAGACAGAATGTATGGTAATTTCAAGAGACGGAATGGCTAAAAACTCTGGCCACATACAAATAGATAATATTATTATTAAAAGAACGGAAACATACAAATATCTGGGTACAATCTTCAACTGCTCCAACATAATAAGGGAAGAAATATAAGCTAGAATCAACTCTGAAAATAAGAAATATTATGCACTACAACATATGCTAAAATCAAATGCGCTATCTCGTAACACCAAGATCACAATATACAAAACACTGATCAGACCAGTTGTGCTGTATGGCTCTGAAACCTGGAGTACAACTAAAGGAGACGAAGCCTTGCTACAAACCTTTGAGAAAAAAGTCTTAAGACGCATCTTTGGACCCATTAGGGATACACAAAGTGGAGAGTGGAAAAGAAGAAGCAACAAAGATATTTATGATGTGTTCAGGTCCCCGCTAATCACTTGTATCATGAAGGCTAATAGACTGCAATGGCGGGGGCATATAGAAAGAATGGAAGATAATAGGGAATCAAAACTCGCTTACACTCAGGAAATAAATGACCGTAGACCCCGAGGTAGACCAAGAAGACAATGGGGAGATAATATACATACAGACAAACACTTGGAATCAGCGACTGGCAGGAGAAGGTAAACCAGAGAGACGATTGGAGACGGCTTGTATCTGCAGCAATGAACCTCAATGGTTCGGAATGCTGAAGAAGAAATAAACGTCTATTTCGTACAACGTAGTTTGTATTTACAAGGTGCATTGTGTGTGTCGATGTTTTTACATTTTCGAATACAACATATGTTGTTTGTCCATCAAGAATGATGATGACCATTCATTTCATCCAGTGGGGTTGAAAGTATGGAGCCGTGAGTTCTAAGGTGGCTGATGAGGCCTATTTTGGCTCGAAATATTCTTTGACAATGTAGACAAAGAATGCTTGACGTTTCTGGAGGAGGATTTCCTGCAGTGGTTTTTCTGTCCTGCCTTTTCTTCACAGCTCTTGCAGTCCTGGTTGCCTCACACGTGACTGCACCCTTGGGTAATGATGCACGCCACGAATTTCGGTCTCTGGCTGCACTCTCCAAGGTGTCATGATGAATTCCAAAAGCATTCAGTGAGATTTTCAGAGTGTCTTTATAGCGTTTCCTCTGGCCGCCTTTGGAGCTTTTACCACGACGCAACTCGCCGTGAAAAATTCATTTAGGGAGCCTGTGATCTGGCATGCGCGTCAAGGACCAGCCCAGCCAATCTGATTCTTCATTAGTAAAGTGTGGATACTGGGCATGGACGCTCTTTCTAGGACTTCAGTGTCTGGGATCTTGTCTTGCCATTTAATCTTCAGTAACTTCCTAAGGCAGATTGTGTGGAAGTGGTTTAATTTCCTAGCGTGTGGCTGATAAGCAGTCCAGGTTTCACAAGCATATAGCAGTGTGGATAATACAACTGCTTTGTAGTATATACAACATATACATTCATATGCACATGATAGTATTACATCCACGGCATGGTTTAATTACCTATATATTACGTTTTGATGATGATGGTGTAGTGTTGTTTGAATATCAAAATGATGATGATCCTTCATTTCATCCATTGGGGTTGAAAGTATGGAGCCATGAGTTCTAAGATGGCTGGTAAGGGCTATTTTAGCTCGAAATGTTCTTTGACAATGTGGGCAAATAATGCTTGACGTTCCAGGCGGTGGTGTAGTAGTCATTTGCTCTAATTCATACTAAAATCTTTCAATAGAAATTCTTTCATACTCCAAGTATTCTCATTCACATTCAGTTTTATTTAAACAAGTTTAACGGTATCACTCAACCTTTTATACTCCAATTATTCTCATTCACCATTGCTTTCTGAACATGATATGTACCAACACAATTTTCCATACTTTGAACATCCCAACATGCATCCCAGTTTACAAAGTAAACTACGAAACAGGAATATATGGCGTTTGCTTGAGAGAGAGAGAGAGAGAGAGAGAGAGAGAGAGAGAGAGAGAGAGAGAGAGAGAGAGAGAGAGAGAGAGAGAGAGAGAGAGAGAGAGAGAGAGAGAGAGAGAGAGAGAGAGAGAGAGAGAGAGAGAGAGAGAGAGAGAGAGAGAGAGAGAGAGAGAGCAAGTCTAGGGAATGTATGAAGTTAGCTGCATTAGATAACAATACAAGGTGCTGGATATTTAGGATTTTTAGCCTTTTGCAGGCCTGTCAAATATTCTTGAAACTATTCTTGTAAACTTATTAAAAATAAAAAAAAAAAGACCTTCAATATATATTATCGAGGACAAATAGGAAAAATGCTTTATAAAATTATCAAATACCTAAAATAGATTCGTTACTTTTACATACACTTAAAAGATCGCTTAACATTCTTACACGATTATTCCGCGGTCTGTAACTTTCGTAAATTTCTACGTAAACTAAAATCAAAATGTAAGACAAATACTCAGTTATTTAAATCATATAAAACATTTATGCTATTTTTAGTAATGTCCCTTGAAAAAAACTTTTATGTTATGCTGGGTGGTGGGCTAGGAGTGTTTCCTATCAGAGGGAAGGAAATGTGCCTCCTTCCCTCCGCTATCCTACTGCACACCCTTTAGGCAAGATGGAGTACCCGTATAGACCCCCTGATCAGGGTTACGTTAAGCCATGTAGCAGGTGGTGGATGAAGTTGAAGAGCACCCAACAGATAGTTGTAGGTTATGGTCTCAAACTTCACGACGGTAGCTAGAGGATATCCTTTTTCTGTGAGACAATGGCTACGGTCATAGACCAGTATGGTCACTGCTAAGAAGGAAAGCAATGGCTACTGTCATAGACCAGTATGGTCACTGCTAAGAAGGAAAGCAATGGCTACGGTCATAGACCAGTATGGTCACTGCTAAGAAGGAAAGCAATGGCTACGGTCATAGACCAGTATGGTCACTGCTAAGAAGGAAAGCAATGGCTACGGTCATAGACCAGTATGGTCACTGCTAAGAAGGAAAGCAATGGCTACGGTCATAGACCAGTATGGTCACTGCTAAGAAGGAAAGCAATGGCTACGGTCATAGACCAGTATGGTCACTGCTAAGAAGGAAAGCAATGGCTACGGTCATAGACCAGTATGGTCACTGCTAAGAAGGAAAGCAATGGCTACGGTCATAGACCAGTATGGTCACTGTTAAGAAGGAAAGCAATGACTACGGTCATAGACCAGTATGGTCACTGCTAAGAAGGAAAGCAATGGCTACGGTCATAGACCAGTATGGTCACTGCTAAGAAGGAAAGCAATGGCTACGGTCATAGACCAGTATGGTCACTGCTAAGAAGGAAAGCAATGGCTACGGTCATAGACCAGTATGGTCACTGCTAAGAAGGAAAGCAATGGCTACGGTCATAGACCAGTATGGTCACTGCTAAGAAGGAAAGCAATGGCTACGGTCATAGACCAGTATGGTCACTGCTAAGAAGGAAAGCAATGGCTACGGTCATAGACCAGTATGGTCACTGCTAAGAAGGAAAGCAATGGCTACGGTCATAGACCAGTATGGTCACTGCTAAGAAGGAAAGCAATGGCTACGGTCATAGACCAGTATGGTCACTGCTAAGAAGGAAAGCAATGGCTACGGTCATAGACCAGTATGGTCACTGCTAAGAAGGAAAGGAATGGCTACGGTCATAGACCAGTATGGTCACTGCTAAGAAGGAAAGCAATGGCTACGGTCATAGACCAGTATGGTCACTGCTAAGAAGGAAAGCAATGGCTACGGTCATAGACCAGTATGGTCACTGCTAAGAAGGAAAGCAATGGCTACGGTCATAGACCAGTATGGTCACTGCTAAGAAGGAAAGCAATGGCTACGGTCATAGACCAGTATGGTCACTGCTAAGAAGGAAAGCAATGGCTACGGTCATAGACCAGTATGGTCACTGCTAAGAAGGAAAGCTATGGCTACGGTCATAGACCAGTATGGTCACTGCTAAGAAGGAAAGCAATGGCTACGGTCATAGACCAGTATGGTCACTGCTAAGAAGGAAAGCTATGGCTACGGTCATAGACCAGTATGGTCACTGCTTAGAAGGAAAGCAATGGCAAACTACCTTCTTCAAAAATGCCAAGAATAGCATGTATTGCAGTCTCATAGAGTGTCCCCAGATCTTTTTTCCCTGCACCGTGACAATATTTTGAGAAATGCAGAAGATATGAAAGGAATCACCATTGGAGTACGAAACATCAATAACATTAGATTTACAGATGATAAAGTATTGACTGAAGACAATGAGCAGGATCTGCAACATTTAGTATATGCGGTTGTTGCACACAGTGAACAACTGGGTTTATAATTAAATTGTAAGAAGACGCAGATTGTGGTTGTCATTCCATCCATCCATCATGTGCCATGATCAGCGTCGGCGGTCATGTTCTGCAATCTTACTCTATCACCAGAGTCGTGGATCAGCTCTGTGTTCCTGTCTCTACCATGCCACGTGGCCAAGCCATCCAGGTATTTACTTCTAGGTCTTCCCCTTGGTCTCTTCCCTTCGATCTTGCCAGTTGTCACCAGTTCTCTGATTCATTTCTTCTCACAACATATCCAAAACATTTTGACCGTCTACGTCAATGACTAATCAGTTTACGATCTTTATTTGTTTCTTGAAATATTTGTTCTTTGGTTTTCCTTTAGGAAGAACGAAATACCACAATGTAATACCGGTCTCTCTGGTGAAGAGGTTAACGACTTTCTCCGAAATATTACCTGCATATTACGTGTTGATAATTGAGGTGGAGTAATCATTTGCTCAAATGCATGCTACAAACTTTCAATACTAGTTCTTTCATACTCCAAGTATTCTCACTCACAATTAGTTTTATTTGAACAAGTTCAACGGTATCACTGAATCTTTCATACTCCAATTATTCTCATTTGCTTTATGAAAATGGTATGTACCTACAAAATTTCCCCTACATTAAACATCTCAATAAGCATCCCATTTTACAAAGTAAACTGCAAATCGGGCATATATGGTGTTTGCGTGAGCATTCACACGAGAGAGAGAGAGAGAGAGAGAGAGAGAGAGAGAGAGAGAGAGAGAGAGAGAGAGAGAGAGAGAGAGAGAGCAAATCTAATGAATGCATGAAGTTTGCTGCGATGGATAACAATACAAGGTGCTGAATATTTAGGATGTTTGGCCTTTTACTTTTGCAGGCTTGACAGAAATTCAATGAAGCATAAACACATAATTTTGAAAGTATGAAACCTTAAATATCATACAGAAGGGAAATAAAAAATTGCTTTATAAAATATTCAAATGTATAAAATAATGCCTTTGATGTTTTATAAACTTTAAAGGTAACCTAAAATTATTACTCCAGTATATTTGTTGTATGCACCTCTCATTAAGTTATATGCAAATTGCATAAAAAATGCCAGATAAATACTCAGTTATTTAAATAAAATAATAGATGAATGCTATTTTAAGTAATGTCCCTTGAAATAACTGTTATGTTGTTATATTGGGTGGCGGGATAAGGATACCCCCTATCAAAGGAGAGGAAATGCCTTCTTCCCTCCGCTATCCTACGTGCCCCCTTGGGAAAGGTGAAGTTTGGGCTCCTGATCAGGGTTACGTCAAGCCATGTAGCAGGTGGTGGATGAAGTTGAAGAGCAACTAACAGATAGTTGTAGGTTATGGTCTCCAACTTCACGACGGTAGCCAGAGAATCTCTCTTTTTTTTTTGGGGGGGGGGGGAGACAATGGCTACGGTCATAGACAAATATGGTCACTGCTAAGAAGGAAAGCAATGGCAAATTACCTTCTTTAAAAATGCCAAGAATAGCATGTATTGCAGTCTCATAGCAAGTTCCCAGAACTTTATTTTTTCCACGTACTGTGAAAATATTTTCAGAAATGCAGAAGATATGAAAGGAATCACTATTGGAGGAAGAAACGTCAATAATATTAGATATGTAGATGATACAGTATTGATTGAAGACAATGAGCAGGATCTGCAACATTTATTATATGCGGTTGTTGCACACAGTGAACAACTAGGGTTATAATTAAATTGTAAGAAGACGCAGATTGTGGTTGCCACTTGGATGAACGAAATAACCCAATGTAATATACAAGTAAATGGGAATATTCTTAAACAAATGAATTGTTACAACTATCTCTGACCAGTCATAACATCTGACGGGAAATGTCTTGATGAGAGTAGAGCAAGAATCGCCATGGCGAAGGTAGCCTTTTGACAGATGGAAAACATACTAACCAATAAAAATATGTCACTTGCAGCGAGAGAAGGACGCAGAGGTGTTTCAAAGGCACCAGGGCCGGGTTATATACTGGCCAAGACCTATTGACGCGTCCTCGTCGAGCGTCCTGGGAAACAGGTCCCTTCGGGGTTCTGGCTAAAGTCAGTAGGATCGCCGATTCCTCCGAAGTCGGGGAGCGTCTGCCTGTGCGGCGAGGAACCACCAGTCTGCACACCAATAAGCCAGACATGGGACAACGGATACTCACGCAAACCTCAGGTCCTGTTTGACATCACACTGATGTTGGACAACAGGATGCCTTCATCCGACATACAGGACTTCGCGTTGGAGCTCAAGCCAACGAACACAAGCAAGCAAGCAAGCAAGCAACGAGAAAAGGAGTATTGAGGTGCTACTTTTGTATAAATTTGAGGCGTGGCCAATAAACAAAGAGGCTGAAAAACATCTGATGGCTGTGGAAATGTGGTTTCTCAGGAAAATACAAAGAATATTATGGACAGACAGAAGGACCAATGACCAAGTCCTACAAGAAACAAATGAAAATTGCAAACTGATATGAGAAATTAGTCGTAGACAGCCAATATGTTCGGTAACGTTATGAGAAGAAATAAATTGCAGAACTTAGTGACGATTGGCAAGACTGAGGGGAACAGAACAAGAGGAAGAGAGAGAAGTAAATACCTGGATGGCGTGACCACATGGCATGATCAAAACACGAACATTGAGGTGATCCACGACTCTGGTGATCGAGTGAGAAGGCGAAACATGACCTCCCACACCTACCGGCAGGCTTGTCCATGGGACACATTTTTCTATCCCATCCCGTCCCAAGGTATATGGCCTGAAACAGGCCCATCACATTTATGTTTTCTGAATCAAATAATACTAACAATGTTTAAAAAAAGCGATAATTGTATGAATCATATGTTAATTTAGGAGGGAAACACTTACACATTGCTCATGAACATAGCTGTAAACATTTGTGTTTGAGTGTCCTGAATATTAAAAATTTTCTTAATTTTTTAGGGATCAGGGTTCCCCAGGAGCAGAGCCGTCCCATGATGTTCCAAGTCCCTGTATTCCATTGTGATGACCGCTTCTGCTGGTTGCCATGGCCAGATCAAGTGCAGATAAGTCAGTCTACCCTTAATCACTGTCGTCACACACGAACAGATACTACACTTTGATTTTAGACAAAATGCCGTGAAACAATCCAAAGTGCTGCATTTTCTTTTAAATAAAAGTTTATTTCGTACAAAGCAGTTTGTATTTACAAGGTGTATTGTGGGTGTTTTTGTTTTTACATCTTCGAATACTACATATACATTCATATACACAATATAATATTACATTCATGGCATGGTGTAATTACCTACATATTACATGTTGATGATGGTGGTGGAGTAATCATTTACTCTAATGCATACTACAATCTTTCAATAGAAATATATTATTATTCTCATTCACCCTTGCTTTCTGAAAATGGTATGTACCTACAAAATGTTCCATACATTGAACATCCAAACAAGCATTCCATTTTACAATGTAAACTACAAAACATGCATTTATAGAGTTTGCTTGAGAGTTGACATGAGAGAGAGAGAGAGAGAGAGAGAGAGAGAGAGAGAGAGAGAGAGAGAGAGAGAGAGAGAGAGAGAGAGAGAGAGAGAGAGAGAGAGAGAGAGAGAGAGAGATTTGATTTGATTTGATGTGATTTAACTGTATTTTAAATGGGTAACAAATTGGGCACGTAGGCACGTCTTACACTCGGCCCTTACGAAAGAGAAAGAGCGATTAAGAGAGAGAGAGAGAGAGAGAGAGAGAGAGAGAGAGAGAGAGAGAGAGAGAGAGAGAGAGAGAGAGAGAGAGAAAGAGACAGAGAGTCAAAGGAATGCATGAAGTTAGCTGCATTGGATAACAATACAAGGTGCTGAATATGTAGAATTTTTGACCTTTTACAGGCCGGACAAAAATTGACATCTTAAAGTGACATTTAAGTCCTGTCTCTGGTTCGTTTGTCCAAGCCGTTGTCAACCCATTCCTGTTGATTATCTCATATGCAGGCCCAACATACCGGTGCTGATCTTTGTCCTAGTCTCTCTCGTTCCCGCTCGTGATAGTGCTATTGCCACCAAGGGGGATCGCTCATCTCGTCTCCCTCCTTCCGGGTCCTCCAAAGAGGAGCCAAACCACACACATCCCGTCCAGACCACGCCGCAGTCCACTGTCCTTTTCAGGGCACCCTGGACATCCACCACAATGGAAAAAAGTGGATGTCCGAAAAAAAGGGAATCTAGGTACGTAAAACATGGACAATAAAGGTGCAAACTGACATTCATCGGGTGCAGACATTCATGGTGGTCTGCTGATTTCCTGCCTAGTTGTGACATTCATCGGGTGCAGACATTCATGGTGGTCTGCTGATTTCCTGCCTAGTTGTGACATTCATCGGGTGCAGACATTCATGGTGGTCTGCTGATTTCCTGCCTAGTTGTGACATTCATCGGGTGCAGACATTCATGGTGGTCTGCTGATTTCCTGCCTAGTTGTGACATTCATCGGGTGCAGACATTCATGGTGGTCTGCTGATTTCCTGCCTAGTTGTGACATTCATCGGGTGCAGACATTCATGGTGGTCTGCTGATTTCCTGCCTAGTTGTGACATTCATCGGGTGCAGACATTCATGGTGGTCTGCTGATTTCCTACCTAGTTGTGACATTCATCGGGTGCAGACATTCATGGTGGTCTGCTGATTTCCTACCTAGTTGTGACATTCATCGGGTGCAGACAATCATGGTGGTCTGCTGATTTCCTGCCTAGTTGTGACATTCATCGGGTGCAGACATTCATGGTGGTCTGCTGATTTCCTGCCTAGTTGTGACATTCATCGGGTGCAGACATTCATGGTGGTCTGCTGTTTTCCTGCCTAGTTGTGACATTCATCGGGTGCAGACATTCATGGTGGTCTGCTGATTTCCTGCCTAGTTGTGACATTCATCGGGTGCAGACATTCATGGTGGTCTGCTGATTTCCTGCCTAGTTGTGACATTCATCGGGTGCAGACATTCATGGTGGTCTGCTGATTTCCTGCCTAGTTGTGACATTCATCGGGTGCAGACATTCATGGTGGTCTGCTGATTTCCTGCCTAGTTGTGACATTCATCGGGTGCAGATATTCATGGTGGTCTGCTGATTTCCTGCCTAGTTGTGACATTCATCGGGTGCAGACATTCATGGTGGTCTGCTGATTTCCTGCCTAGTTGTGACATTCATCGGGTGCAGACATTCATGGTGGTCTGCTGTTTTCCTGCCTAGTTGTGACAATCATCGGGTGCAGACGCTGCCCTACTGATTCTCATCGTATTTGTTTTTGTTTATGAGCAACTATTATCTGTGGTTTTCTATTTTATCCGCGACTTTATTCCTTTATTTATCTGCCTGGGTTGATTATTTATTTGTTTATATATTTAACTCGTTTGTGGTATTTATTTATCAGATCTATTAGGTGGCATATTTATTTATTTATTTTAATTGTTTTGTTTTATTTGGGTATATGTTATGTGTCTAGCTGTCCAGTTTGTTTGTCTAAAGAGTTTAATTTGGTAGTAAATATATTTGTATGTTCTTCCTTTATGGAGTGTTTGGTATCTTTTTCTATTCCCATCCTGGTGTATGACCCGTAGCATCTCTTCTCCGTTGCCCAAGGGTCTTTCCTTGGTTATTCGTCATCACTGTTAGTTGTTTCAACGGATTGAAGGTTACTGTCCTCTTCATTCGGTGGTTGTCGTTTATATATCTTTCCCTGTTCTTGCTATAAATTGATTGACCAGTTTTTGCAAGTCCTTGTCCCCGTCCGTCCGCAGGCACTCGTTCCTGGTCATATGTCTTGCATGATATGAGATAGTGTTCTATCGTGCTATCTTCCGTGCATTCTACGCATCTTGGGTTGTTTGTTCTGTCCTTCCAGTTTCCGAGTCTCAACCTCCATAGTTTTCTATATGCTGGGATTTTCGTATTGTTTTTAACTTGACTTTTCATGCTGGGCTCTTTGAGGATCTGATATGCATGTCTTCCTCTGTTGCTATCTTTCCATTGCCGTTTCCACATCTCAATTATATGGTGTTTGATGATACTCTTTGCTTCTGAAACTCCTAGTCCAGTGTTTACTAAGTTTCGGCTGGTAGTCCCGCGTTTGGCAGCTTGATCTGCCATCTCATTGCCGAATATGCCTCTATGGGCCGGTATCCAGGCTAATGTGACCTGACATCTCTTGTGTTATAGGATGGTTATCAATGTAAGTATTTCTTCCTTCAGGTCCGGTCTTTTCCCCATGGAGTAATCTCCGAGTGAATGAACAGCTGATAGTGAATCCGTTAATATGGTTAGTTTTATGGGGGGGGGGGGGGGGGGGGGGTTTCTCCATCGCTATTTCCAGTCCCTTCATAATGCCGATTAGTTCTGCCGTGTATACCGCTGTGTTGTCAGGTAATTTGAAGTGTTTTTTAACGCTGTAGTAGGGGGTCGCCACACCTGCCCCGACCTCTCCCTTTTCGTTCTTAGATCCGTCTGTGTATATAGTTAGGCTGTCCATTCGTAATTGTCTTAAGTATTCTTCCGTGATGTTTTTCGCTGCCGTATCATCTGTTGATTTGTCTATTTGGCTGGTGAGGGTTGTGTCCGTGAATGGCAGTTAGAGTTCCCATCGGGGCAGTTTTGGTTTGTAGATTCTTGTTTGTGTCAGTGTTGTTGTTAGTTCCTCATACGCGTGCATTTCCTGTGCTGCTGTCCACCCTGCTGGTGTTTGGGGTTTTCGAATGGGTATTCCTCCCCATTTGCTTGTGTTGTCTTCGAATGCCTGGAATGCTGGGTGTGCCTTGTCCTGTGTCGCCTTCACCCAGTAATTGTAAGTCAGCTGTTTTCTCCTCATCTGAAGCGGCGGGATCCCGAGTGCTACCTCCAGGGCTTCCCTAGATGTATATTTGCCAGTTCCTACTATGATACCTAGCGCCTGATTCTGAATTGTGTCCAGTTTCCGTTTGTTGCGATTTGTTGCTGCATCGTAAACTATGCTGCCGTACTCCAATCTCCCCCTAATAAATGACTTGTAAAACATTATCATTGTCTTTGTATGGGCTCCCCATCCGTTTCCTTTGATTATTCTTAGTAGATTCAGTGTTTTTTTAACCTTTTCAACCGTTAGGTCTATGTGCCTTTTCCAGCTTAGTTGTTCGTCCAATGTCATTCCTACAAATTTTGTGTAGCGTGTTCTCTGTAGTTTGACCTTGGATTTTTATGCTGCTATTAGGGTATGACATTTTTCGTTTCGCGTTAAAGATCATGCTAACTGTTTTGTCGGTGTTGATCTGGAACCCCCATTTTTCCATCCATTTGGTGATCTTATTTATCTGGATTTGAAGTCGGTCTCTAGTCGCTTTTAGGTATCTTCCGCTTCTCCATATTTACAGAGAAAAAGGATAAAACAATTAATATAATATCAAGAAGAGATAAACAGATGGGTTATATGATTTTTCACGCAAATGAAACAAAGCCAAAATTTTTTCTATATCTCAAAAAGCAACTTAATAATTTTCACTTTTCTTACGAAGTATGCAACATTAACATATGTCAATATAAATTCTATAAAATACATTGAAAAGTACTATAATTATTTTAATTACAAAGCACCTGGGTTTAAAATTAGGTATTTTCCCTTGAAGAAAATGTTAGGTGGTTATGTCCCTTACCAATAATTCAGTAAATTATGTTTCTTTTAATGCGGTATTATTTCGGACAAAACAGTGTGTATTTTAACAGTGCGTTGTGTTTTTTTACATTTGCGAATACAACATATACATGTATATATACATATGATAATAATATATTTATGGCATGATGTAATTACCTGCACATTACTTGTTGATGATGATTGTGAGTAATCAATTGCTCTCATGCATATTACAATCTTTCAATAGACATCCTTTCAAACTCAAAGTATTCTCATTCACACATAGTTTTATTTAAACAATTTTAACGGTATCACTGAATGAATCATGCATTAAACATTGCAACAAGCATCCCATGTTAGAAAGTAAGTTGCAAAGAGACATGCATGATTTTGCTCGTGCGCGCATACGGCAAGACAGACAGACAGACAGACAGACAGACAGACAGACAGACAGACAGACAGACAGACAGACAGACAGACAGACAGACAGACAGACAGACAGACAGACAGACAGACAGGCAGGCAGGCAGGCAGGCAGGCAGGCAGGCAGGCAGGCAGGCAGGCAGGCAGGCAGGCAGACAGACAGGCAGACAGACAGACAGACAGACAGACAGACAGACAGACAGACAGGCAGGCAGGCAGGCAGGCAGGCAGGCAGGCAGGCAGGCAGGCAGGCAGGCAGGCAGGCAGGCAGGCAGGCAGGCAGGCAGGCAGGCAGGCAGGCAGGCAGGCAGGCAGGCAGGCAGGCAGGCAGGCAGACAGACAGACAGACAGACAGACAGACAGACAGACAGACAGACAGACAGACAGACAGACAGACAGACAGACAGACAGACAGACAGACAGACAGACAGACAGACAGACAGACAGACAGACAGACAGACAGACAGACAGACAGACAGACAGACAGACAGACAGACAGACAGACAGACAGACAGACAGACAGACAGACAGACAGAACATATGAACGAACGAAAGAACGAACGATCTTTATTTTCAAAGGGTAACAAATTTGACACCTATGCACGTCTTACATTCTGCCCTTCCAATCACTAATCTTTCGTTCATCAATTGTGCATGTTACGTTCACATTAGGAAAACAAAACATTGTTAAGTGGATTTTGTAACATAAACAATGCATGTTACCGTGTTATGAGACAGGCAGACACACATATACATGCACTTTCATAAACAAACACTCAGACATACATACCTGCATAATACTTGCATCGTTTACAAAAACTCTCACAGTTATGCACGCTCTCAATAACATACAAATACACACTACCTCGTATACACCGCATGTAAGCACACATACAGACACAAACATATACACATACATACACGAACATCACACACACACATATACACGCATATACACACACATACACATACATACATATACACATACACATCCATACACACATACACACACTTACACACACACGTGAGGACACATACACACACACACATACACTCACGCACACATAAATACACACATACACACACAAACATACACACATGCACACATACAACCTTAAATACACACATACACAATCATAAACACTCACACACACATACACACACATATACACACATATATATATACCAGCAGCAGCAATTGGTGTACAAAGTCAAGAAGATGACGAACACACAAGAAAACAACACATAAGAAAACAATCCAAAAAAAAAAAAAAATGAAGACTCCGATAGTTTTCAAATCGTCAGCAATCCAATAAGAGGAAAAAGGAAGACAGAAGACTACAGCCGTCACTAGATAGTTTAGACACTATATAAAGTAAAATGACTAGATAAATCCTTCAAGCTGAAACATACACATGTTCGCACAGTAATGTCAATTGTCTACCACGGTAATTTTAAATTGACTAACATGTCTTTCTGTTTGCACAAAACTGGAATATTTAGAATGATCATTATGGCTTCTGCAAACTTTAACAAGCGACTATTTAGTGTGTTATACACACTATTCCATCAAGTTCACACTTCATACTATACGTGATCAGACACACACTCCTATCAAATTCACACTTCATACTATCAATGTTCAGACACACACTCCCATCAAGTTGACACTTCATACTATACGTGATCAGACACACACTCCCATCAAATTCACACTTAATACTCTCCATGTTTAGACACACATTCCCATCAAGTTCACACTTCATACTCTCCATGTTTAGACACACACTCCCATCAAGTTCACTCTTCATACTATACATGTTCATACACACACTCCCATCAAGTTCACACTTCATACTATAAATGTTCAGACACACACTCCCATCAAGTTCACACTTCATACTATAAATGTTCAGACACACACTCCCATCAAGTTCACACTTCATACTATAAATGTTCAGACACACACTTCCATCAAGTTCACACTTTATACTATACATGTTCAGACACACACTCCCATCAAGTTCGCACTTCATACGATACAAATTTTTCTCCATAATCTCGTATACTCTCGTGGGTAACGTGATGACGGTGAGAATCAGCAGTGGTTCGAATCGCATCGTTAACTTACGGGGTATGTGAGCCGGCCGCTCAGAAAGCAATGGCAAACTACTGAGCGTAATCTTGCCAAGAAATCAACATACTGCTGAAAGATGCTGGTGTCGACAGCGATGTCCTGTAAATGATATGCAAAGCAAAAAAAAAATCCGATATGTTGAGTACTAAGACTAAAACATGAGTGTCTTAGACCTAAGCTTGTTGTCATATATGATGCGTGTTCGTCGGTGTTAACGTTAGTTTCCTGTATGAGTATAAAATCTGGTTTATATTTGTGTATGAGTGGTATAAGATGATTAATTTTGAATCCTATACCTCGAATGTTAATACTCATTATTTTAATTTCCGCTGCCATTTTTGTTGTAATATAAGAAACGGTTGAGTATTGGGGGCGGGGGGGGGGGGGAGGGGGGCAATTTAGAATTGAGTATATATTGTATATTGGGGGGGGGGGGCTGAGTGGTCTCGAGGTATGGTGTCCGACACAACAGACGAGAACATCGAAGAACACTTTATGGATGCAGACATCACAACAGATGAGGTGATGACAGCGCTAAACGAAACATCCGAAACGGCGGCAGGGGCGGACATTCTAAATTATACTATCCTCAAAAAGCTCCCGAATAACACCATAATGTAATATGGCAGACGGGAAAGATCCCCAGACAGTGGAAAACAGCCACGGTGATCCCAATGAAGAAACTAGGGAAAGAGCCAACAAGAGTAGAATCATACCGCCCCATCTCACTGACATCGCACCTGGGCAAAGTTATGGAGACAGTGATAAATAAAAGAATAACATTCTACCTTGAGAAGAATGAACTGTACAGCCATACACAATCCGGGTTTAGAGCCAAAAGGCGCACGATGGATCAGATCATAAAATTGGAAAACCATGTAAAGAAAGGATTCAAGAGAGGGGAAAAGACGTTGGTTGTATTCCTGGACCTAGCCCAGGTGTACGATCAATATTGGAGTGAAGCCGCACTAATCAAATTAAATAAAGTAAGCATAGCGGGTAGAACCTACAAATACATAGACAACATTCCTCAAAGATAGAAGCTTCTCAGTGAGGATAAGGAATGAGGTATACGACACATATGTGCAAGAGAACGGCATTCCCCAGGGCTCGGTCATCTCACCAACAATCTTTTCAATACTGGTGAACGACCTGATAGAGGAGATTCAAGACCAGAAAACAGGACTAACTCAATTTGCGGACGACTGCGCCATATGGAGGAGTGGCAAGGCGGCAAAGACTACAAGAGGACCCCTCCAAAAACAAATAAACAAGCTAACAGCATGGATGGACAAATGGGGTTTCAAAATCAATACCAATAAAACGGTCAGCATGGTATTTAGCAGCAAGAAGAAAATAAATCATAACAAGGACTGGAAAATAGAGATAAAAGGGGAAACCCTTAATAGAACAAAGAGCACAGTCTTCCTAGGAATGACCCTGGACGAACAGATGAACTGGTCAAAACATATAAGCCAGACATTAGAAAAATGCAAGAAAGCAAGCAACCTACTGCGGGTGATAAAAGATAACGGTTGGGGTGCCCACACCCAAACAATGCTGATGTTCTATAAAGCATTTGTCAGGGGCAAGCTAGAATATGGCAGCATTGTGTACGACTCAGCATCAGAAGCCAACAAGAGGAAGCTAGACACCATACAGACCCAAGCGCTAAACACCATCCTGGGTTCTGGAAAGGGGACATCCAGAGAAGCCATGGAGGTGGCACTAGGTGTACTTCCACTGAGTCTGAGGCGTAAACATCTGACGTATAACTACTGGCTAAAGGTAGTTCAAGATAAAAACCACCCTAGATACCTAACGTTCAGTGACAACATCAGCAAAAGGGGGGGGGGGGGTCCCAATAGTAAAACTGCAAGCAAAGACCGGCAGGATGGGGAGCAGCAGAGAAGATAAAGGAAGAAATGGAGCTAGCAGAGACCCTGAAACAGACAAGACGGTTCAAGTCTACAATCCCACCATGGGAACTTACAGTCCCATTCACTGATTGTAATCTAACAAAGTCCATCACCAAGGACACGGAGGACACAGATGCAAGACACACTGCCAAGGAATACATACAAGAAATCAATAAGGACAACCTCATAATATACTCAGACGGGCCCAAGAACGAACAGGGAGAGGTAGGAGCAGAAGTAGTGGTCCCAGACTGGAAGCTGAAGAGACAGTTCAAGCTAACAGACCAGACAGCAGTATGCACGGCCGAACTGGTAGCCATGATGAAAGGCCTAGAGATCGCAGCCCCAAAACCCCACTGAGACTGTGTATATTAACAGACTCCCTGTCATCAGTACAAACGCTCGGGAACTTCAATAGAGGCAACAGACCCGACATAAAAGAGGAGATACTAGCGACAGCCACAAACCTCAGGTACATGGGATGCCAAGTCACCATCGGATGGATACCAGCTCACAGGGGTATCCTGGGAAACGAACAGGCAGACAGAGCGGCGAAACGAGGAATAACTAGCAATAATAAAATCTGCACAGGCCTAGGTAAAGTAGAAGGGAAGAATATAGTCAAAAACTACATTCTCAAGGAATGGAGGAAACAGTGGCGAGACAGCGCTAAAGGCCGTCATGGCTACCAAGTATAAGGTGAACCCAGATACAAGCCACAAGTCAAGACCAACATGAAAGCACCGGCAAACAGACAGCTGTGGAGAATCAGACTAGGCAACTGGAAAGACACAAGAGAAAACCCATACTGCAGAGAGTGCCGAGAAAACAACACCATCGAACACTACTTACTAGTATGTGACAAGTACAATAGAGAGCGACTGGGAAACCAATGACAATGACCGAGTGCCTGCACATAAACAGCAACCCAGAAACACAGCGACTGGTCAGACAGTTCCTATGCAGAACAGGGAAGACCGTATAACCTCCCCACACTATATATATATATATATATATATATATATATATATATATATATATATATATATATATATATATATATATATATATATATATATATATATATATATATATATATATATATATATATATATTTGTGTATGTATGTGTGCATGTTTTTAATGGTTTTAAAAAGTTTTTTTAAAAAAAACAACTGTACATAAAAAAAAATGTCAGGAAGGTGGGTTGGCTCTTCCGGCAGAGCACCTGAACTGGGATGAGACCGGGTCATCTTGTTGCTACACCAAACCCACACGTGATGATGAAAAACGCCAAACAACAAACGTAAAGGAGTTTGCGCCGCTGACCGGGGGGACTGCTTGAGGCTTGCATTGAACTCCCTGCCTTTGCCTACAACGAGTCTTTATGAAGACTGGACATGACCGAGACCAGCCCCGATGAGAATAACACAAGAAGCCACAAGCACGTAACAGTACTAATAGAGAAAAGAAGCCAACAAACGAAAGAAGGAGGGCTCCAGTAGGCCCGACCAAGGACCGGTCTTTATCAGGACCAACAAAAGAAAAAAGAAAACAAACAGAAAGCACAAAACAAATCTATCCGACGAACAGAGCGGAACCAATAAAACCAAAGGAATCAGGACTAACAATCCACACAACCACGGCTCTCAATAATAACCACCGATGAGGAAGCAGGTTAGATGCGACCGAATTTGGAATTTTGTGTGTGTGGAAAATTGGAATTGGAATTGGAATTGCATATGTTGAATATTTATGTACATGTCAATTTTTGTCCGGCTTTAACAGGCCGCAATTCTGAACCTTGGCTTTCTGTCTGTTCCGGACTCTTTCCGGCAAGCATGTTGACAACTTTTACCCACGGCTTCTGTGGGCCTTCTAGTCTTGTCTGGTTAAAGTTATGAAATCTTTCGCAGCTAGTTAAACATTAAACATCACTCTGTCTGTCTTTTCCTGCGAGACAATGTGGGAGATATGTTCCTCCTTGAATTTCTGAAGAATCTCCTGGTACAGAGTCCAATCAATGCGCTCATGCATCCCATCAGATCCAAACCTTTTGTTGTAGCCATCTACATAAAGTTCTTCCAGGACTAGTCCAAGCCCTGCCTTCGGAATGTCTACCTTCTCTGGTCCCCATGAAGCTTCTATCGTGGACTCTCCGCAGTAACCCCGGAGGATGGCTATTGTCAGACCTATCATTTTACGTATATGATGTAACATGAAACTTTGCCCTTTCACCTCAATGGTCACGAACTCGATTCCTTCTCTGACATAAGGCTCTGAGCACTCAAACTTTATTATGTATCTTGATGCACACGCCTGCTCAAACTTCACTCCTGAAGTAAATTTGTGGAACTTGTGAGTGCCAAGAAACCTACTCAAGACTGCCCTAACCCCGGTTATGATCTCAGGGTCTACTCGGTATTCATCTGTGACAAACTTTGTTAAAGGAGCAAAAGCATATGTTGGTGTTATGTACGTGTACGTTCGGCTATCATAATAGTTTTTGGAGTCAAACCCATTGGTTGTACGAGTGTATCCAATGACTCGAATCTGTGGCGGCAGGACTTCATTTATCTTAACCACAAGGTCTGAAACCAGAACCGCCTTCAAAGAGAATAGCCAGCCAACGGCTGAAACACCTTTATCAGTGCGAGAACCTCTCTGGAACCACATCTTGGATGGTGTAGCCATGTGATCCTGTGGTATAGCTCCGATTTTTACCAATGCTGGGAAGATTTCACTTTCAATGGTTGGAAAGCCCGGGTTTATTTGCACTCCATAGTAGCCTGCACCATTGTAAGCAACCAGCATTGCAATCTTCCTTTATTTGCACTCCATAGTAGCCTGCACCATTGTAAGCAACCAGCATTGCCATCTTCCTTTATTTGCACTCCATAGTAGCCTGCAACATTGTAAGCAACCAGCATTGCCATCTTCCTTTATTTGCACTCCATAGTAGCCTGCAACATTGTAAGCAACCAGCATTGCCATCTTCCTTTATTTGCACTCCATAGTAGCCTGCAACATTGTAAGCAACCAGCATTGCCATCTTCCTTTATTTGCACTCCATAGTAGCCTGCAACATTGTAAGCAACCAGCATTGCCATCTTCCTTTATTTGCACTCCATAGTAGCCTGCAACATTGTAAGCAACCAGCATTGCAATCTTCCTTTATTTGCACTCCATAGTAGCCTGCACCATTGTAAGCAACGAGCATTGCCATCTTCCTTTTGTAGCCTTCTGACTTGCCCAGCTGCACCATTGTAAGCAACCAGCATTGCAATCTTCCTTTATATGCACTCCATAGTAGCCTGCACCATTGTAAGCAACCAGCATTGCAATCTTCCTTTATTTGCACTCCATAGTAGCCTGCACCATTGTAACCAACCAGCATTGCAATCTTCCTTTATTTGCACTCCATAGTAGCCTGCACCATTGTAAGCAACCAGCATTGCAATCTTCCTTTATTTGCACTCCATAGTAGCCTGCACCATTGTAACCAACCAGCATTGCCATCTTCCTTTTGTAGCCTTCTGACTTGCCCAGCTGCACCATTGTAAGCAACCAGCATTGCAATCTTCCTTTATTTGCACTCCATAGTAGCCTGCACCATTGTAAGCAACCAGCATTGCAATCTTCCTTTATTTGCACTCCATAGTAGCCTGCACCATTGTAACCAACCAGCATTGCAATCTTCCTTTTTTTGCACTCCATAGTAGCCTGCACCATTGTAAGCAACCAGCATTGCAATCTTCCTTTATTTGCACTCCATAGTAGCCTGCACCATTGTAACCAACCAGCATTGCAATCTTCCTTTATTTGCACTCCATAGTAGCCTGCACCATTGTAAGCAACCAGCATTGCAATCTTCCTTTTGCAGTCTTCTGACTTGCCCAGCTGTACCACATGCTGCTTTTTCTTCTTCTTCTTATGTCTTTCTGTGCTTGAATCGAACTTGTCAGTTTCAGCTGGCCTCTTCAGCCCAAGTGATACTGGTAAACTCTCTGCCATTTTCAGAAACATTGGATTTGATTTCAATCTGTTCAGATAGCTTTGAACACACTTTAACATCACTGTCTAAATAGCATCCCTGTCTGAGAAAGTGGTCAAGAACACATGGAAGGGGCAGATGCCTGTGAAAATCCCACATCAGACAGTCCTGTCTTGAGTTCTGGTGCTAGTGACAGTGCAAGCATAGTGGAAGGATCTACATCTCAGCAGTATGCACCTTGTACTTCAGATAGACTTACTGTACCTGTTATGACAAGTGCAGCAGTTGGAAACCGCCAACAGCAATCATCTGCAGGGTCATTAACCAGTGAAAACTGCCAACAGCCGCCATTTGTAGAAAGATTGGCCAATGAAAGCTGCCAACAACAACCGTCTGTTGATATATTTGCCAATGAAAACTGTCAACAACAACCGTCTGTTGATATATTTGCCAATGAAAAGTGTCAACAACAACCGTCTGTTGATATATTTGCCAATGAAAAGTGTCAACTGCAGCCATCTGTATAGACACTGGCCAATGAAAACTGCCAACAGCCGCCATCTGCAGAGATATCAGGTGACTCACATGTCTCAAGTACTAACACGGATGTGCTGATGGATGATTCTAGAAATGTTGCACAAAATCAATCCTAGAAGTGTATTTTTAGAACCAGTTTATATATTTTTAAATAATGATGAGCGTGATCAAAGACAGACGGGAATAAGAGTAGGAGGTTATAACATAAACAATTTGCGATACGCAGAGGGCAGTATGGATAGCTGAAAACACAAAAGATCTCCAACAACTCATGGACATTATAGAAAAAGGCAAAGGGCAAATAGTCCTGCCTCGTCTGAGGATTAAACCTGAACCACTGTTTTGGCTGTCAAGCTCACTAACCATGATGCCACCATGGACATGTAAACAAGGTTTTGAATAACAAAAAAACACAGACAGATAACACCAAAATATATTACAGTAGAAGGAAAAATGCTTAGCTAAGTCAATAAATTCCTGTGTTTGGGGACAATCATAACATTCATTGAATGTCAAAAAGGGAGTTGATATTTTAAATGAAACCCCTTCTGTTGTTTGGCGGTGAGTCTTGGAATGGGAAAGCAAATTAGGATGATTCCCGAAAGAGGCCAAAGAAAGTAGAACTTTATATGTAAGTATAAGAAACAACAATTAGTAGACGCAGTTGTTGTACACAATGAGCAGCTGGGGTTGGAATTACATTGTAAGAAGACACAGGTTATGGTCGTCACTAGGAAGAACGAAGTACCACAATGTAATATACAAGTAAATGGGAATATTCTTCAACAAGCGAATCGGTACAATTATCTCGGAACAGTAATAACATCTGATGGGAAGAGATTAGAACAAGAATCGCCATGGCGAAAGTATCCTTTAGCAAGATGAAAGACATTGTAACCAATAAAAAGATGTCAACTGAAACGAGAAAAAGAGTGTTGAGGGGATACATAGAGCCTGTTCTTTTGTATGGATGTGAAAATTGGACAATGTGCAGTCAAGCTGAAAAACATCTGATAGCTGCAGAAATGTGGTTTCTGAGGAAAATGCAAAGAATGCCATGTACAGACAGAAAAACCAATGACCAAGTACTACAGGAGACAAATGAAAATCGTAAATTGATTAGAGAAATTAGACGTAGACAGTCAAAATATTTTTACACATGTTATGAGAAGAAATGGATTGGAGAACTTGGTGACAACTGGCAAGATCGAAGTGGAAACGCCATAATTATCCCAATTTGGAAAAACAAAGGCAGCATTCTTGCCAGACTATGATGATCCATTTGCTCCTCCGAGGTGTACACGTGCTCCCACAAGGCCGCAACCACGTCTGCCTTATCATGCATCAATACTCCACCATGTTTTGCAGATCCAGCCAATCTTTCTGCCTGTTCATTCCCCCAGCACACCAGCATGCTCTGGAACAATAGATGTACAATATTGTTTTACAGTTTACAATAGATTGACTAGATCAATAGAGCCACTTCAGCTCTAACATGTGTGGTGACTTCATACTGTCAATATTTACGCCAGTAATATCAGGATCGAACTCTCTGGAGCATTGCTATTGTGACAAGTTGTTTGCCTTATCGTGGACAGACAGAAAAAACCAATAACCAAGTCCTACAAGAAACAAATGAAAATTGTAAACTGATTAGAAAATTTAAACGTAGACAGTCAACATTTTTGGTCACGTTATGAGAAGAAATAAATTGGAGAACTTGGTGACAACTGGCAAGAATGAGGGGAAAAGAACAATAGGAAGGCAGAAAAGCAAATACCTGAATTACTTGACCAAGTGGCATGATTGAGACAAGAACACTGAGGTGATTCACGACTATATTGATGGAGTGAGACGGCGAGACATGACAGCCCACGCTTACCGGCATGGCACATGATGATGATGATGAAGTTCTGTCCCTTTTCACTATTTGATTTACATATCTTCCGTTTAATGTGGTTTTATTTCGCAAAAAACGGTGTGTATTTACAAGGTGCATTATGTGTTTTCTTTTACATTTGCAAACACGGAAAAGACCCCAGACGTCAAATGCAGCGAGATTCTCTAAATGTTTGTGAATAACTGCATACTATTTATTATTCTGGAACGGCAAATGTAGCGATGTCTGAGTTCATATCCTTAAATTGTTGCTTTCGGTAACTGAAATTCAAAAGAAAAACCTACAGTATCCTTTAGAATAACACAATTGGATCCTTGTAAATTCTTCAATTCAACAGATAGACGGGCGTGAATACTTTAAAAAATGTTGAATATTTTATAAGAAATAGGATTTTCAAATCGTTTTTCCCAAAGCACATCGAATAGATACTACACTTTGATGTTAGCCAACATGCCATGAAATAATTCATAGTGCTGCATTTTTTTTAAAATAAACGTTTATTTCGTACAAATAAGTTTGTATTTACAAGAAGCATAGTATGTGTTTTTGTTTTTACATTTTCAAATACAACATATACATTCATTCATGCAAGATAATATTACATTCATGGCATGAAGTAATTACCTACATATTACGTGTTGATGATGGTGTTGGAGTTATCATTTGCATTAATGCATCCTAAAATCTTTCAATAGAAATTCTTTCATACTCCACGTTTTCTCATTGTCACTGTCAAAGACTTAGGTAGATCGGAGCGAAGACCACCCTGAATGAGTGGTCTACCTCAAGTAGAATCGAGATAACTCAGTGCCCCTATATGAGGGCAGGGTAGGTGATAGGAAGGGGAACTATTAAGTAGTTCTCTCATTATACACGGAGGTGTCAACCAGAGAGTAAGCACTCTGGTCACGGCATGATCACGCCTACGTGATAGACACGTAGAAGTGGAATGTCACTCAAGAGTAAACGGCTACTCTAAGCGTGCTGAGTGAGGCAGCACGCAAGAAGCCGAAGGACGCACAAGGTCCTACCGCGTGCTGTGTAGTCACGCGAGGAATAGAGTCAGACGGGACACAGACTTCGTAGTGAGAGCATCGTTTAGTGCCGATGCTTATTTCGTTAGCCGAGTAGATAGATTAGCAATAGAAACGACTAGTGATAGGCAATTCTGTGCATTTAGTCTTGTGTGATTTGTTAGCGACTGTTTGTTATAGATTGATGTGATGCAAAGAGCCAGTGGCAATAAAAACATGAAAACAGTTCCTCTCGTACGACTAACCAGTTTTTTGTATGGTGCGAGAGAAGTATCCCGGGATGCCTGTGACAGCGGTTGCTGACAGGCTAGGATAAAGTGGTGTCAGAAGTGTAGCTTGGACAATTGTTCAAGCAAAAACACTCACCCACGGCTCTAAAGTAGAATTACGGCTAGATAAGATAGGGTTTAATTTGTGATAGTGATAATGACGTGTGCAGACAAAGCGAAGTGCGAGCTGTGCCCATCGTGACCAAGTTATGTTTAGTTATGCGTATTGAATTATTTTGTGCTTATAAATATGTGTGCTTCTGATTTGTAAGTATTATTATTATAGTGTTGTATTATTTATTTCTACAATTACTTATTTATTTACTACTATTTGTCAAATATGATTCACGGCGGAGCGATACACAAAAATCAGCCGAGAACAATATTGATTTTTCCAATCTAAAAATAGCGCTGCGCGAGTGACGTATCGCGACTGACAAACAGCTACGTTACGCCATTTGCAATCAGCTACTGATTGTTGACAAATCGCAAAGCGGCTGCTCGCCTGAATCATTGACTTAAATCAAATATTATTTGTTTATAGTAGTTATTTATTGAATGTAGTTACTTATTTAAACATTATTATTACCTTTACATTTTTTTCAAAGCATTTATTTAATTGTTTATATATTTTTTCTATTTCTTACCGTCGCGATGGCACTACTTTCACTGTGCAAATGAGACGCAGTCTGCAAATCACTTCCATAAATTAAACAGCTAGATTTAGGGAAGGCAGAAGACGATAGAACGAAGACAGGACAGTGACATTTAATATTAATTAAACCACATTGTGTTGTCCTGGGGCATGTAATTGTACAATATTGTCTAGTAGTATATATCGTTTACAAGTGGTTAATTGTTGATGCTCTTGATAACCAGGCACAACAACAGCTGGTCATAAGCATAACGCAAGCTGTGTGTGGTATTGCCAGACGATTGGACTTGAGGTGCCAAACAAGTGTACATGATTGATCTGGAATATTAAGATGAGTATAAACAAATGATTTTGCATGCAATATGATTAATAATGCATCTCTTTTTCAGCGTGTGATGTATTAGCATATTTTTTGATGATCTGTTATTCAGATTATAAACTAAGAGTATATTCTTTGGACTCAGGGAGTTAAACACGTAACATATCTAATACAAATAAGTAAGTAAATATTTGAGTGCCTACCAACTCTAGCTAATTTCCCAACAACATGGCAACATTAGCTGATTTCATAAAAGCAGGCAAGAAATTTGAATACACAGGAAAGGACTTAGAGCAATATGCTGATCAAAAATTTAGAGAAGCAAAAGATGCTGAGAGAAATGAACGTGCACTAGAAAGACAACACCAAAAGGAGATTGTAGAATTAGCTGAAATAACAAAACAAAAGCAGTTAGATCAAGACAAAGAATTAAAGCAAACGCAGTTAGAACATGATCCATCCATCCATCATGTGCCATGCCGGTAAGCGTGGGCGGTCATGTTCTGCCATCTCACTCGATCAACAGAGTCGTGGATCAGTTCCGTGTTTCTGTCTCGACCATGCCACAAGGCCAAGCCATCCAGATACTTGTTTCTAGGTCTTCCCCTTGGTCTGTTCCCCTCGATCTTACCAGTTGTCACCAAGTTCTCCAAATCATTTCTTCTCATAACATGCCCAAAAAATTGTGACTGTCTACGTCTAATGTCTCTGATCAGTTTACGATCTTCATTTGTTTCTTGAAGGACTTGTTCATTGGTCTTTCTGGCTGTCCATGGTATTCTTTGCATTTTCCTCAGAAACCACATTTCTACAGCCATCAGATGTTTTTCAGCCTGGCTGCTCATTGTCCAAGCTTCACATCCATATAAAAGTACAGGTTCTATGTAGCATCTCAACACTCTTTTTCTCGTTTCAATTGACATCTTTTTATTGGTCAGTATGTTTTTCATCTTGCTAAAGGCTACTTTTGCCATGGCGATCCTTGTTCTAATCTCTTCAAGGCATCTCCCATCAGATGTTATTACTGTTCCGAGATAATTGTACCTATTCACTTGTTGAAGAATATTCCCATTTACTTGTATATTACACTGTGGTATTTCGTTCTTCCTAGTGACGACCATAATCTGTGTCTTTTTGCAATTTAATTCTAAAAATTGTTGTTCACTGTGTGTAACAACCGCATCTACTAAATTTTGCAGATCCTGTTCATTGTCTGCAATCAAGACTGTATCATCTGCATATCTAATGTTATTGATGCATCGTCCCCCAATGTTGATTCCTTCCATATTTTCAATATTTCTGAAAATATTTTCACTGTACAGGGAAAACAGATCTGGAGACATTACACATCCCTGTCTCACATCTCTCTTAATAGGCTGATATTGGCTTACTTCATTATCAACTCTTATGGCAGCTTGTTGTTTCCAATATATGTTTTTTACAAGTCTAAGGTCTTTCCCATCAATTTGTAGATCTTCAAGCATCCTTATCATGTTGACATGTCTCACTTTATCAAAAGCCTTTGTGTAGTCAATGAAGCAAAGGTGTAGATCTTTGTTTACTTCTATAGAACGCTCGATCACGGTTCTCAGTATATACACAGCATTTACTGTACCCTTGCCTACTACAAACCCACATTGTTCTTCTCCTATTTCAGGTTGTATTTTCCTCCTAACTCTTTGCATGATAATTCTTAGCAAAATCTTCGTGATGTGACTCATTATACTAATTGTTCGATGTTGATCACATTCCAAGGCTCCTGATTTCTTTGGGATTGCAATAAATACAGAATTACATAACTCATGAGGTATATTTCCAGTATCATATATTGTATTAAGCAGACTGGTAACTTTATCTATTCCATATTCTTCTAAAGCATTAATCATTTCTGTTGTGACGCTGTCTGGACCGGGGGTCTTGCCAGATTTCATATGATTAAGAGCATTCTGAACCTCCGTCTTCAAAATTGCTGGCCCTCCATTGTTATTTTGAACAATATATTGTTCGTCTCTGTCATCGTCATAAAGGTTTTTCACGTAATCTGACCATACATGTAAAATCTGATCTTTTTCTATTATGACTCTTCCATCTTTTGTCTTTAGGCAGCCTGCTGATGTACGTGTTCTTTGATTAGTAATCTCCTGAATTCTTTTGTGCATTAGTTTCGCATTTTTACTGTTGTGTTGTTTTTCAATTTCTCTGCAATTTTTCTCAAGCCATGTTTCTTTAGCCTCCTTACATAAGGTTCTGACTTTTCTGTGAATTTCTTCATATTTGGCAGGATTATTTTTGTTCTGTCTTCTTGTTTCCATTAGTTGTAAAATTTCTTCAGTCATCCATGTCTTACGGCCCACTTTCTTTACTTTTGGAATAGTGTTTTCTGCTGCACAACTGATTGAATTCTTCAGCATTTCCCATTGATCATCTACATCTTGAAATAGGATCTCTAGATCAGACAATAAATCAAATTTGTTCTTTACTTCTATGTTAAAACATGATAAGGATATTAAACAAAAAGAAATAGAATTAAAGCAAAAGCAGTTAGATCAGGAAAAAGAATTAAAACAAAAAGAAATAGATGAAATGGCAAGGGTAAAAGGAAAACAAATACAAGTTGAATCAGAGACACAATTAAAGATGAAAGGTATGGATGTAGATTCACACTTAGAGATCTCCGCTACAAAACTAAAAAGTCAGCAAGAAGAGAATAAATTTAATAAGTACAAAAACATTATTGAGCCATGCTGTAAAGAAGATTCTATATCAGCCTGAACAGAAAATGTCGAATACCAACTAAAATACCATGAAGTACCAATCGATATGTGGGCCATGATCTACATGAAGAACTTAAGTGGGGAGCCCCTTAAGGTGATAGAATCAATACCAACTGAGCTTAGATGTAACTATCAATACATCCACGATAGGATAATGCAACATTTCTTACTTGATGCCCCTGGTACAGTTTTCCAATTTAAAACCTAAGCCAAGCGAGACCTTTATCGATTATGTCTCAAATGTCCAAAGCGTACTAAATAGATGGCTTAGTGCATCAAATATAGGAAAAGATTTTGAAAAACTTAAAAATTTGATAGCCATGGATAAAGTCATATCCACAATACCATCTTCTTTCGCTAATTTCCTGCAGCAGTCAGACATTGAGACCATAGAACAATTTGAAAAGAAAGGCTCTGCATATTTTTCCTCAAATAGAGATATTTTTAAGACATCTAATAGCGACTCTGAAATAGCCTCTTTTGTTAAGGACCAACCTAAAAGCTATCAGAGCAATAAAAAACCATTTCATAGAGTCGACAAGAAAGATAAAAAAGTGTCAAAATGTGTCTATTGCCAACTTTTTCATGATACTTATTCAATGTGTGATAAATCACCAAACTATCCAACCCATCTTGAGATGGTCATTAACAAACAACAAAACAAAAGAACTGCATACAGGCGTGCAGTCAAATGCTTATTCTGTTCAAGCTACGGGCACTATTCCAATAAGTGCCTTGGCCGCCAAAGAATGAAGGCCAACAATGCAATTTTGATTGATACATCCTCTGACAGTGGTAGTGAGACTGAGTGTGAAGTTGAGAATGTATTACCTTCTAATCAATCTGAAGATGTGTGTTGTGTGAACGATATATTAAGCTTTGACAGTTGTGAACGATGTCACCAATTTCATGCAGACGGAAAATTAGAATGTGGACATACAGTACCATTCTCAACTGAGAGTGTAAATGCAGCATTAGCCTCCAGAGGCAATTTGGTGTTCCACAGTGCAATGGTCAACCACAGACCATGCCAATGTTTGCTGGACAGCGGCAGCACCCTTATTGGTCTTAGAAAGGAACTGGTAAATCCAAATGATTATACAGGTGACTCAGTCAAATGCCGAACTTTTTCGGGTAACATTGAAATTTACCCTTTGGCTAAAGCCCGTATTAACACTCCTTTCCTTTCTGGTACATTTACATGTGCTATTTTAGATAACCCTTGTACTGATTTGATTTTGGGATGCTTACCCCAATTGAAACATTGCACTAACGAACAAATAGCTGCATGGGAAAAATTAAATGCAGCTAATGCAACAACAAGAGCAGACACTATGAAACACCAAGACACACTACAAGATGAGAGACTACTATTTTTATCACCAGCTAGCACAGATGATACCACCAGACAAAAATTCATAGAACAACAAAAAGCTGATCCTAGTGTGTCTCCATATCTAAAGCTATTGAAAGAAAAAGCCAAAATGACGAAAAACGCATCATGGTTCTTTAGGCTTAATAATGGTATTCTGACTCGATATTATACAACTGGTAACCATGAGATTCAGCAAACGGTGTTACCTGTACAACACCGCAAAACTGTGCTAAAGATTGCACATGAGTCACCGTTTGCTGGTCACCTTGCATACGACAAAACCAGGGCCATAATTCAGGCTCATTTTTATTGGCCAGGTTTTTGTAATGATATAAAACAATTTTGTCGTTCTTGTAATGTCTGTCAACAATTAGTACGTAAGGGTAAACATCCTACAGCTAAAGTGCAACCTTCAACATTGGCCTCTGGTGACAGAAACACGAGATAAAATCATGAAATCGTGTATCATAGCTAAGGCAGCTTTGGAGAGGAAGGGTCAAATCTACCGCCAATATGCAAACAAAGGTGCGAGAACTATTAATCTTGAACCAGATCAAGACATACTTCTTTTACTTCCAGACAAACGGGATCTATTATTGACCTCATGGCAAGGGCCATTCAAAGTGGTACGAAAAATTTCGGATGTCGATTATGAAATATCGATAAACGGACACTTAAAGATATTTCATATCAACATGTTGAAACCCTACTTTTCACGACAAGAGACAGAATTAGAGACAGACAAACACAATGCACCCACACCTATGGATGAGACGACAGACGTACATAACGCAACTACACTAGTTAGCGAGACTGGCAAATCCGACGAGATGCATACACTTAGTGAGATTACAGAAAACGCACTTAGCACCACAACCGTACTGAATCAGGTAGACGACGACGGGATGGAACTACCCGTCCCAATTGTAGACAAGACTGCGACACTAGATTGTATACGATTAGAAACGGGACTGACAGAAGAACAACGACGACAGATAATAGAATTAGTGACTGAATATAAGGACATATTTTCCGACATTCCAGGTAGGACGGACAGGATCGAGCACTCCATCCTTCTTTCGGATTCGAAGCCTATCAAATGCAGGCCGTACTCTATTCCACTCAGCTATAGAGAAAATCTAAATAAGGAAATTCTTAATTTAGAAGCTAGTGGAATCATTCAAAAATCTACATCTGAGTACTCCTTTCCAATCATCCTGGTCAAGAAGAAAGACTCTACAATTCGTCTTTGTGTGGACTATAGAATACTCAACAATGTCACAAAGATCGACGCAGAACCAATTCCTTCCTGCGAAGATCTTATTCTGGATATGTCCACCTCCAAAATCTTTTCTAAATTAGACCTTACGAAGGAATATTGGCAGGTCCCTATGCAGACTCAATCTATCCACCTTACTGCATTCTCAACACCTCTAGGTCTTTACGAGTGACGATTTCTTCCTTTTGGACTTCGTAATGCTCCTGCCACTTTTGTACGCTTAACTAGAGATCTACTACATGGAGTGACGAATACCGTGACATATATAGATGATATTTGTGTCCATACAGAGGACTGGACAACACACTTACTGAAACTCAGACATGTCTTCGATAGGTTGCGACTCTTCGGGCTCACTGTCAAACCGAGCAAAGTCGAATTGGGCCTACAAGAAATTGATTTTTTGGGTCATGTCATTTCACAAGGACAACTGAAAACTGACAATAGAATTATTACCAAAATTATGAACATGACCATGCCTACAACAAAGAAGCAGGTCAGGAGCCTTTTGGGGTTAATAAATTATTATAGCAAGTTCATACCGAACTTAGCTTAAATTACAAGTGTATTTTCAAATGTTTTAAAAGCATCAGTAAAATTGGATGTCAAAGATGCATTATTAATTTCTGCATTGTCAAAATTAAAAATCCTATTTAGTAATGTACCAATCCTCCGTTTGCCTAATCCCAGGCTCGTTTATTATCTTAGGACAGATGCCAGCAGGATTTCTATCGCTGCAGTACTAGGCCAGTTTTATGATGGCATCTTCCATCCGATTTTCTACGTGAGCCGCAAGATCACACCGGCTGAGTCCAGATATTCCATATCAGAGTTGGAAGCCCTAAGCGTCATCTATTCGGTGAGGAAGTTGCATCGATTTCTGGCGGGCAATCACTTCGTAGTCCAGACGGACAACTCCCCGATCACGGTCATACAAAGTGGGGTACATCGCAATGACCGGATTTACAGGTGGTCTTTAATATTACAGAACTATACTTTTAGTATAGAACATATTAAGGGAAGGGACAACATTCTTGCTGATACCATTAGTAGACCATCTGAAGTAGAAATACCTGATATTCCACATGAATAGGTAGTATAATAAATGTTAATATAGTACACTGATAATATCCTTTGTAGAATAGGGTATTAATTACATAGACATTAGGATCAGGACTGTGTACTAAGAACAGTGAACTACCATGTGTCCGTAGACAACAAAGATGACAACTGTGCGCCAAGGACAAGGAAACCACCGTGTGTACATAGACAGCTCGTTACTTACTAAGCTCCATTTGTGCTCCGGTGAATCACCTGTGTTAAGCATATAAGAACAGTGTCAGAACATTGTAAAATAACAAGACACGAAGATATGTGTCTACGACACCAGCGGATTCGACGATTGGAAAAACACCCATGAAACACATGTATGACTGTATAGTTTACTTAGCATACCCAGGATAAGTGTATATATAAACTATGCCAATGAAAGCAATTTCTATACGATATGGCAAGCACCAACCTGAGGTATATAAAGACCATGTATATATATATTTATTGTGATATATAATATAACGGTTTTAAGATAGTGATAAATTATAGTTAGATTAGTTACTTTAATATAGAGTTAGATTAGATTTAGAGAATATAATATATTTTTTGGGGGGTAGTTTAGATAACTCACTAATTTACCCACTTACTTAGCATAAAAATAGAATAGGATAAAGTGATAGAGAAAGTAAGATAAAGTAATAAAAATAGATTAAGATAGTACTTTAAACTTAATAAAAGTGAATTAAAGATTAGTATAAAAAGCTTAAGATAAGAACAACACCATGTAGTCATTTAATTTCATGTTATTTCATTCCATCTTTATGAGCACTTTAACAACCCTATCATTTAGGACTAACATTAGCTTATACTGTATAGGGTAAAAGGATTATACACATGAACATACATTATTTATACCATGCAGATTAAACATATCCATTAGATCTTTTCATTTAAACATTAAAACATTATTTATTTTGTTACATGTCACATTACCCATTTCAGAAAAGATACATAACTCATCTCACATCATTTTCATTTTTGTAGATTATTAGATTACTTCCCTTAAATTAGATTAATTTTGTACAACAAAATAGAATATAGATAGTTAGAGAAGTAGTATTAGTAGTTCAATACAATATAGTGTTTAATAATATCAGGGTACAGACTATCAACCCTATTTCATCCATGTAAATATTTTGTAAATACATGACTCGTGCTGTAAGTTACGCACAGTCATGGAGCTCAACTTATTTTCAAACTGAGCCAGACTTGTACAGTGTCACTTTAAGGTTTTTAAATAAATGTGAGAATGAATGAGGTGTGACAGAAGTGTGAGAGTGAGAGAAAATGGTGGGTGTACGGGTGAGAGTGAGGGCAGCCAGCGGATTTTTTCTGCCGCTCGGCGCGACTTTTTGTTATTTGTCTGCGTCAAGCGTTAGCTGTCAATGTTGAAATGTGCTGTCTCAAATGTAATGCGTGTAGTTTAGAGTAAACCTTAGAGAAAGTATTTTAAGTCTCATAAGACGGAAACGTAGTCACGAATTAGTATTATACACTTGTTTGTGGCCACTTTTAACCGAATTATGGCACTTGAAAACCTACTTACATACACATGGATAGACAGACACACATGTTAGAAGTTAAACTAGAGTAATAGGTAGATACAAACACGCAAACAACCAGGAAAACAAACAGGTAAATCACATACATTTTTTATAACAAAGGGATATAACTCCGGGTCAGGGGAACAATAGACAACGAAACACTAACTTAACAGTGGAAGATAACTTTACACGCGGAAGCGAGATAGGTAAAACCTGTCGCACACAGCTTGTGCAAGGGTTGTTTAATATTATATGTGGGACATGAAGCAATTCATGTGTTGACCCTAAAAAAGTCAACTTTGTATGGGTAGTGAGTTAATTTACTATTTGAGGGCAGGTCTTATAAGACAATGGTCCGGTTCAGACAAACCTCTAATTAATATAATATTGCAGTTGAGAAGAGGGCTCACGCCAACCAAACAAGTTTGTGGCGATTACCAGTAGCCAAGTAAAGTGATACTACATTGTGACAGTAGTCAGTAGAGGTCTATTCAGTTACCCAGAACCAAGTTATCAAGTCTTTGACAAAAATTAGATACACTAATTCTTTTTCGAAACCTCTTGCGTCACAACCATGAGTCAAAATTTGTGACGCAACACAGGAGGGGAGGGTGTGTGTCAAAGACTTAGGTAGATCGGAGCGAAGACCACCCTGAATGAGTGGTCTACCTCAAGTAGAATAGAGATAACTCAGTGCCCCTATATGAGGGCAGGGTAGGTGATAGGAAGGGGAACTATTAAGTAGTTCTCTCATTAGACACGGAGGTATCAACCAGAGAGTAAGCACTCTGGTCACGGCATGATCACGCCTACGTGATAGACACGTAGAAGTGGAATGCCACTCAAGAGTAAACGGCTACTCTAAGCGTGCTGAGTGAGGCAGCACGCAAGAAGCCGAAGGACGCACAAGGTCCTTCCGCGTGCTGTATAGTCACGCGAGGAATAGAGTCAGACGGGACACAGACTTCGTAGTGAGAGCATCGTTTAGTGCCGATACTTATTTCGTTAGCCGAGTAGATAGATTAGCAATAGAAACGACTAGTGATAGGCAATTCTGTGCATTTAGTCTTGTGTGATTTGCTAGCGACTGTTTGTTATAGATTGATGTGATGCAAAGAGCCAGTGGCAATAAAAACATGAAAACAGTTCCTCTCGTACGACTAACCAGTTTTTTGTATGGTGCGAGAGAAGTATCCCGGGATGCCTGTGACAGCGGTTGCTGACAGGCACTTAATTTTATTTAAACAAGTTTAGTGGTATGACTGAATCTCTCATACTCCAGTTATGCTCATTCACCCTTGCTTTCTGAAAATGGAATGTACCTACACAATTTTCTATAAATTGAACACCCTAACAAGCATCTCAGTTTACAAAGCAAAGTGCAATACAGACTTATATGGCGTTTGCATGAGCGTTCACACGAGAGAGAGAAGAGGGAGAGAGAGAGAGAGAGAGAGAGAGAGAGAGAGAGAGAGAGAGAGAGAGAGAGAGAGAGAGAGAGAGAGAGAGAGAGAGAGAGTCTAAGAAATGTATGTAGTTAACTGCATTAGATAACAATACAAGGTGCTGAATATTTAAGATTGTTGGCCTTTAACAGGCCTGACAAAAATTCCATCGATTAAACGGGATTAGATGATTTTAAAATTATAAGACCTCTAATCTTATATATAAATTAGGATGTGCGTATCTCTGTCTGTATGTCTGTCTGTATATATGGCCTTTATTTGTTCGCGAACGGCCCATCCGATTGAGATGAAATTTTCTACACGCCTTCCTTTCATTCCAGAGCTGTCAACTGTGATATTTTGTTAGTGTGAAATCGCCTGCTTACTCAGTATTATTTCATTTTTCATTTTTCATCATAATTTCATATATCTCAGGGGACCTAACTCTGTAAAAGTTATTTCAAGGGGCATAACTTTTCTGTATAACTTATAGTCATATTGTGGCATCGTTTTCAAAGATTTATAAACTCTTTGTCGATAGTTATGTACCGGCATATGAGTTATAATAAATAATGATACAATCTGTAAGGCATTTTCAAAGTTTTCATAAAAATGATGCACAATGCATAACATTGTAACTCATCTTTTTTTGCTTAAGAAGTTACTGTAGTCATGCAGGTGATTAGAAAGAGTTTTCATTAAAAATAATGGATGGTGTGTGGTAGAACGTTCTTTTAAGTTACATTTTTTTTGTTGTATGAATTTAATGAAGCCGGACAGGGTCAGGCAGACAGATAGACAGACAGACAGACAGATAGACAGTCGGGAACAGGAACTTATATGACTACTTATATATAAATTAAATGAGATGCTTCACACCAGGAGCTGGGCGATGTCGGGCCGGGTCAGACAGACAGACAGACAGACAGACAGACAGATAGTCGGTAACGGGAACGGGAACTTATATGACTACTTATATGAATTAAATGAGATGCTTCCCACCAGGGACTGGGCGAAGCCGGGCAGGGTCAGCTAGTATAATATAAGAAAAGAAAGCTTTATAAAATTCTCAAATACCTTAAATAAAGCCTTTACTTTTACATAAACTTTAAAGATAACTTAAAATTATTACTCCATTATTTCGGTAGCATATAACTGTCGTTAATTTATATGTAAATTATATCACATTATAAGATAAATACTCAATTATTTAAATCACGTAATACATGTATGCTATTTTTAGTAATGGCCCTTGACATAACTGTTATGTTGTTGGATTGGGTGGCGGGGTAGGGGTATGACCTATCAAAGGAGAGGAAAGGTGTCTCCTTCCCTCCGATAACCTACGGGACGCCCTTGGGCAAAATGGAGTACCCGTTTAGCCCCCGATCAGGATTACGTGAAGCCATGTGTGTATGTGGTGGATGAAGTTGAAGAGCAGCCAACAGATAGTTGTAGGTTATGGTCTCCAACTTCACGACGGTAGGCAGAGGGTCTCTTTTTTGGGAGACAATGGCTACGGCCATCGACCGATATGGTCACTGCTAAGAAGGAAAGCAATGACAAACTACCTTCTTTTAAGTTCTAAGAATAGCATGTATTGCAGTCTCATAGAAATTCCTAAGATTTTAGTCCCTGTACAGTGAAAATATATTCAGTAATGTAGAAGATAAGAAAGCAATCACCATTGGAGTAAGAATCATCAATAACATTAGATATGCAGCTTATACAGTATTGACTGAAGACAATGAGCAGGATCTGCAACATTTAGTAGATGCGATTGTTGCACAAGTGAACAACAAGGGTTATAATTAAATTGTAAGAAGACACAGATTGTGGTTGTCACTAGGATGAACGAAATACAACAATGTAATATACAAGTAAATGGGGATATTCTTAAACAAGTGAATTGTTACGATTATCTCGGAACAGTCATAACATCTGATGGGAAATGTGTTGAAGATATTAGAACATGAATCGCAATGGCAAATGTAGCCTTTTTTAAGATGGAAAACATACTGACCATAAAAAAAGATGTCATTTGCAACGAGAAAAGGAATGTTGAGGTGCTACAAAGAACCTGTGCTTTCGTATAGATTTGAGGCGTGGACAATGAGCAAACAGGCAGAAAACATCTGATTACTGTGGAAATGTGGTTTCTTAGGAAAATGCAAAGAATACCATGGACAGACAGAAAAATCAATGACCAAGTCCTACAAGAAACAAATGAAAACTGTAAACTGATTAGATAAATTACACGTAGACAGTCAACATTTTTGGTCACGTTATGAGAAGAAATAAATTGGAGAACTTGGTGACAATTGGCAAGATTGAGGGAAAATGAACAGGAGGAAGGCAGAGAAGTAAATATCTGGATAGCATGACATCGTGGCATAGTCGAAACAAGAACACTGAGGTGATCCTCGACTTTGATGATCGAGTGAGATGGCGAGACATGACCGCCAACGCCTACCAGCAGGCTTGTCCTTGAGACATATTTTTCCGCCCTATGCCAATAGGTGGTATATAGACTGAAACAGACCCATCACATTTTTTGTCTTCGGATTGAAATATTAATAACAATGATAAAAAAGATACAGAGATAATTTCATGCACCAAATGTTAATTAAGGAGGGAAAATCTTACACATTGTCTATGAACATAGCTGTAAACATTTGTGGTTGAGTCTCCAGAATATTACAAATTTGTTTCATGTTTAGGGCTCAGAATTCCCCAGGAGCAAGAGCCGTCCCATGAGGCCCCAAGTCCCTGTATGTCATTGTGATGACCGCCTCTGCTTGTGGCCATGGCCAGATCAAGTGCAGATAAGTTAGTCTACCCTTAATCACTGACGTCATACAAGAACAGATAATACACTTTGATCTAAGCCAACATGCCGTGAAACAATTCAAAGTGCTGCATTTTTGTGTCTGGTTTAAATAAACGTTTATTTCGTACAAAGCAATTTTTATTTACAAGGTGCATTGTGTGTGTTTCTGTTTTTTTTTTTAAATTTTCGAATACAGCATATACATTCATATACACATGATAATATTACATTCATGGCATGGTGTAATTATCTACATATTACGTGTTGATGAGGGTGGTGTATTAATCATTTGCTCTAATGCATCCTAAAATCTGTCAATAGAAATTCTTTCATACTCTAAGTATTCTCATTCACCCTTTCTTTCTGAAAATGGTACGTACCTACAAAATTTCCCAACCATTGAACATCTCAACAAGCATGCAATTTTACAGAGTAAACTGCAAAACAGTCATATATTTCGTTTGTTGAGCTTGTGTGTGTGTGTGTGAGAGAGAGAGAGAGAGAGAGAGAGAGAGAGAGAGAGAGAGAGAGAGAGAGAGAGAGAGAGAGAGCAAGTCTAATGAATGTATGAAGTTAGCTGCATTAGATAACAATACAAGGTGCTGAATATTTAGGATTTGTTGGCCTTTTACAGGCCGGACAAAAATTATGTTACGCTTTGTAAATAAATTGATAATAAAACAATAAGACCTTTAATATAATATTAAGGAGAAATACAAAACTGGTTTGTAAAATTCTCAAATGTCTAAAATAAAGCTTTTACTTTTACACAAACTTTAAAGATACCCTAAAATTATTACTCAGTTATTTATTGTGTACTAGCTGACCCGGCCCGGCTTCGCCCAGACTCTGGTGGGGAGCATCTCATTTAATTCATATAAGTAGTCATATAAGCTCCCGTTCCCGTTCCCGACTATCTATCTGTCTGTCTGTATGTCTATCTGTCTGTCTGTCTGTCTGTCTGTCTGTCTGTCTGTCTGTCTGTCTGTCTGTCTGGCCCGGCTTCGCCCAGTCCCTGGTGGGGAGCATTTAATTTAATTCATATAAGTAGTCATATAAGCTCCCGTTCCCGTTCCCGACTATCTACTGTCTGTCTCTATGTCTATTATTAGAAAGAGCACTTGAAAGATCTTTACATCTTCCCCCAACAATTAACTTGGGTAAATGGAGCGTCTTATTTAATTCAAATTCGGCCCCTGCTCCCGTTCCCGTTCCCAAAAAAGACGAACCGGCCCGGCTTCGCCCAGTCCCTGGTGGGGAGCATATCATTTAATTCATATTCGGCGGAGGGAGGAGGAGGAGGGAGCAGGAGGGAGGAGGAGAAGACAGAGGAGGAAAGAGGAGTAGGAGGGAGGAGCAGGGATTAGGAGGAGGGAGGAATGAGGGGAGAGGGAGGAGGAGGAGGTAGGAGGGAGGAGGAGGAAGAGGGAGGAGGAGGGAGGAGGAAGGAGTAGGAGGAGGGATTAGGAGGAGGGAGGAGGAGGGAGAAGGAGGAGGGATGAGGTAGAAGGAGGGAGGAGGAGGAAGAGGGAGGAGGGAGAAGGAGGGAGGAGGAGGAGGAGGGAGGGGGGGGGAGGAGAAGGAGGAGGAGGAGGAGGAAGAAGGAGGAGGAGGGAGGAGGAAGAGTGAGATGGAGGAGCGAGAGGGAGGTGGGAGAGGGATAAAGGAGGAGGGAGGAGGAGGGAGGAGGAGGAGGGAGAATGAGGAGGGAGAGGAGGGAAAGGGAGGAGGAGGAGGGAGGAGGTGGAGGAAGGGAGAAGAGGAGGAGGGAGGCGGTGAAGGGAGGAGGAAGAGGGAGAAGGAGGAAGAGGGAGGAGGAGGGAGGAGAAGGAGGGAGGAGGAGGAGGAGGGAGGAGGAGAGAGAGGGAGGAGGAGGAGGGAAGTGGAGGGAGGAGGAGAGAGGAGGAGGAGGGAGGATGCGGAGGAAGGAGGAGGATGGAGAAGGAGGAGGGTGGAGGGAGGAGGAGGAGAAGGGAGAAGGAGGGAGTTCGCCATTCCGAATTCATACTCGTCTAGGTTCTGTGATTTAAGTCCTTCCATTGATTATTCTTCCCTTCTACATGACTGTGGATAACTTCTTTACACATAAAAAGATGAATTGTTATTGACATTGCCGTGTGACGATTCTGTGTAGTCACGTCATTTTCTTCACTTTTCCTAGCGTTGTGGTTCATGGATTCTTTCTATGTACGTATTTAGGGAGGAGGAGGAGGGAGGAGGAGGAGGAGGAAGAAGAAGGAAAAAAAACTATGACAGTTGGCAGCGCGGGAATGAGAGGAAGACGTGTAGAAAATTTCATCTCAATCGGATGGACCGTTCGCGAACGCATAAAGAACAGACATACAGACATACATTCAGACAGAGATACAGACCGAGATTGCCTTTTATATATATTCCCCCGATGGTGTTTCCACCTTGTCGTGGTGGGGGAGCTTGAGTTTCTCAATGACCCTGAGAGCTATGCCGGCGGTAGCGTAGCTACCAGCAGGGCCTCCCAAGCCGGACAGGTCAAAGGGTAGAGAACAGACAAAGAGAAACACCCTGGTCCTCCAGGTTGGGGGTTGAAGCGTGGGGTTAACACCCCCACCTTTGTAAAAACCTTTCTTTGTTACGAAACAAATACATGAGCCTCGATATCGGACTGACTTATCTGGACAACGACCTTGGAACGTTAAAGGACTTTTGAGATTTGGAACATGGAATGTACGGACACTATATCGAGCTGGAGCGGCCGAAGAACTAACACGGGAGCTGGGTGAATATCAAATGGATATAACAGCAATTCAAGAAATAAGGTGGCCAGGAGAGGGTACTTTAGAGCAAAATGGAATGATTATAATATATGGAGGAAACACCCAAAATAAACATGAATTAGGAACAGGATTTGTCATCAAAAAAGAGTTATGGGGGAACATATTAAACTTTAAAGCTTTTAATGACAGGATTAGTAAATTACGAATAAAAGGTAAATGGAAAAATATAACGATGATTAATGTACATGCACCTACTGAAGAGAAAGAAGATGATATTAAAGAAGACTTTTATAATGATCTGGAAGATGTCATAGAAGAAACCCCCAAACAGGACATCCTGATTGTGCTGGGAGACTTCAATGCAAAAATAGGTAGAGAGCAAACTAATAAAAAAGTGGCCGGTATGGAAAGCCTACATACAACTTCAAATGATAATGGATGGAGAGTCATCAACCTGGCAGAAGCCAAAGGACTGCAGATTAGCAGTACCAGACTACAAACAAAGGATATACACAAACAAACTTGGAAATCATGTGACAAGAGAACCTATAATCAAATAGATCACATTTTAATTAACAACAGAAATGCATCAAACATACAGCAAGTCAGAAGTTATAGAGGAGCTGAGTGCCACAGTGACCACTTCCTCGTTGGAGCAAAATTTAAAATAAAACTTAAGAGAGCTTTCTATACTAAATTACAAAGATTACACCCAACATATAACAGAGAAAAACTGCAAGACATTAGTGTCAAAGAGAAATTTACAGATGAAATAAAATGTAAACTTGAAACTCTGCAAAATCCTTTGGAGGAAAGCGTTGACCAAACTTGGTTGAACATCAAGAATACAATTCAGTCTACCGCAGAAGAATGTCTCGGTGTGTTAACCACGCATAGAAAGAACAGATGGTTCAATCAAAAATGTAAAGAAGCAGTCATTAGGAAGAAGAATGCCAGACATGTATGGTTAAATGACATCAATAACATCCAAAAGGAAGAGCATTATAGAAATGAATGTAAAGAGGCTACAAAAATAGTCAGACAGCAGAAGCGAGAATATATGAGTAATATAATCAAAGATATGGAAACTAATCACCAGAATAATGAATCCAGAAAATTTTTTAAAGAACTGAAGTCAATGAAACGAGGGCACCAACAAAACACATATGGTTTAAAAGACAAAAATGGGAATATGATAAATACCAATGAGGAAATGTGCAACACATGGAAAGAATATTTTATTGAATTACTAAATTGTGAAGCTCCAAGTCACATTTTCCCACAGGAAGAGGTTCTAACATGCGAACCACAAATTGAAGAACCTACATTTGAAGAAATCCTATATGTAATCACACGACTTAAAAACAATAAGGCAACTGGGACTGATGGAATTGCTGCTGAATTTATAAAGGCAGGTGGCCATGCATTACATCTAAAGCTATACGAACTAATAATAAAAATCTGGAGGACAGAAGAATTACCCCATGACTGGAAAGAGTCATTATTGATACCTATCTTTAAGAAAGGAGACAAGTTCCAATGTGGAAATTATAGAGGAATATCACTACTGTCCACAAGCTATAAGATACTATCCGCAGTATTACTAAATAGACTAAAACCATATTCAGAAGACATATTAGGTGACTACCAGGCGGGTTTTAGACAAAACAGATCAACAATAGATCAGATATTTATCTTACGACAAATAGCCGAGAAACATTGGGAATATAAAAGAGATCTCCATAACATTTTTGTGGATTTTAAAAAGGCTTATGATAGTGTCCATAGGAATAGTCTATGGAATGCTATGCAGGAATTTGGAATACCAAGGAAGTTAATCAACATGACCAGACTATGCATGGAAGATACTTATAATATAGTAACATATAAAGGCAGGAAATCAGACCCCTTCCAAATAACATCTGGCTTGAAACAGGGTGATGCACTATCGCCGCTACTCTTCAATCTGGCTCTAGAGAAAGTTGTAAGGAAGGTAAAGGAGGAATGTGATATTGGAGGAACATCCAAGCTGCTTGGTTATGCAGATGATATAGATATTATAGGGCAAAGTGAACAAAAGACATTGGAAATATTGACTCACTTAAAGGGAAAAGCCCAACACATGGGGCTGGTTATCAACCAAGATAAGACAGAATATATGGTAATTTCAAGAGACGGAATGGCTAGAAACTCTGGCCACATACAAATAGATAATATGACCATTAAAAGAACGGAAACATACAAATACCTGGGTACAATCTTCAACTGCTCCAACATCATAAGGGAAGAAATACAAACTAGAATCAACTCTGGAAATAAGATATACTATGCACTACAACATCTACTAAAATCTAAGGCGCTATCTCGTAACACCAAAATCACAATATACAAAACACTGATCAGACCAGTTGTGCTGTATGGCTCTGAAACCTGGAGTACAACGAAAAGAGACGAAGCCTTGTTACAAACCTTTGAGAACAAAATTTTAAGACGCATCTTTGGACCCATTAGGGATACACAAAGTGGAGAGTGGAAAAGAAGAAGTAACAAAGACATTTATGATCTGTTTAAGTCCCCGCTAATCACTGGTATCATGAAGGCTAATAGACTACAATGGCTGGGGCATATAGAAAGAATGGAAGATAATAGGGAAACAAAACTCGCTTACACTCAGGAAATAAATGACCGTAGACCCCGAGGTAGACCAAGAAGGCGGTGGAGAGATAATACATGTACAGACCTACAAGCACTTGGAATCAACGACTGGCAAGAGAAGGTCCACCAGAGAGACGAATGGAGACGGATTGTATTTGCAGCAAAGAACCTCAATGGCTCGGAACGCTGAAGAAGAAGAAGATATATATATATAGATATATCTGTCGTTAATTTCTATGTAAATAATATCAAAATATAAAATGCATACTCAATTATTAAAAATCACATACTTAAATCAAATAATACATGTATGCTATGTTAGTAATGTCCTTTGAAATACTGCCATGTTGTAATATTGGGTGGCGGGCTAGGGGTATCCTCTATCAGAGGAGAAGTAAGGTGCCTCCTTCCCTCGGCTAGCCTACGGGACATCCTTGGGCAAGGTTGAGTATTCGTCTAGCCCCCCGATCAGTGTTACGTGAAGCCATGTGTACAGGTGGTGGATACAGTTGAAGAGCAGCCGACAGATACTTGTAGGTTTTGGTCTCCTACTTCACGGCAGTAGACAGAGGATCTCATTTTTGGGAGGCAATGGCTGCGGTCATCGACCAGTATGGTCACTGCTAAGAAGGATAAGAAAATAAATAATATTAGGTATGCAGATAATACAGTATTGACTGAAGACAATGAGAAGGATCTGTAACATTTAGTAAATGCGGTTGTTGCACACAGTGGATAACTAGGTGTCTAATTAACTTAAGAAGATGCAGATTGTGGTTGTCACTAGGAAGAACGAAATACCACAATGTAATATACAAGTAAATGTGAATATTCTAAAACATATGAATTGTTACAATTATCTCAGAGCAGTCATAACATCTGATGGGAAATGTCACGAAGAGATTAAAACAAGAATCGCCATGGCGAAGTAGCCTTTTTTCGATGCAAAACATACTGACCAATAACCAGATGTCATTTGTAACGAGAAAAAGGGTGTTGAGGTGCTACATAGAACCTACGCTTTTGCATGAATTTGAAGCGTAAACAGTGAGCTAACATGCTGAAAAACATCTGATGGCTGTAGAAATGTGGTTTCTTAGGAAAGTGCAAAGAATGCCATGGACAGATAGAAAAACTAATGACCAAGTCCTACAAGAAACAAATGAAAAGTATAACCTGATTAGAGGATTTAGACATAGGCAGTCAACATTTCTCGTCATGTTATGAGAAGAAATAAATTGGAGAACTTGGTGACAACTGTCAAGACTGGGGAGTGGGGGATAACAAGAGGAAGGCAGAGAAGTAAATACCAGAATGGCTTTACCACGTGGCAATGTAGAGACAAGAACACTGAGGTGATCCACGACTCTGGTGATCCAGTGAGATGGCCAGACATGACCTCCCACACTTACCGGCATGGCGCATGATGATGATGATAATGAAGATTTCCTGTCCCTTTCCATTATTTCATTTACATATCTTCCTTTTAATGTAGTTTTATTTCGCGCAAAACAGTGCGTATTTACAAGGTGAATTGTGTTTTACATTTGCAAACACAAAAAGATACCACACGTCAAACGCAAGATTCTCTAAATGTCTGTGTAATAACTGCATGATATTTATTATTCTGGAACTGCAAATATAGCGATGTTTGAATCCATGTCCATAAATTGTTGTTTTCGGTAATTGAAATTCCAAAGAAAACCTTATAGTATCTTTTAGAATAACACAAATGAATCCTTATAAATTCTTCAGTTCAACAGATAGACGGACGTGAATCTGTAAAATATACTGAACGTTTTATATGAAACTAGCTGACGACCCGGTCCGGCGTCGCTTATGCCCTGGCAGGGAGCGTCTCATCTATTTTTCCACCCACGCAGCACATTCAACAGATGAACGTGCTTGGGCATCCCGTACTCGAACGGTTTCCAATCTTGCTTGCCGTTGCTCGCCTGTTTCAGATGAACGTGCTTGAACAGTGCGTACTCTATTGATTTCCAGATGAACATGCTTGAGCAGTTCGTACTCGATTGGTTTCCAGATGAACGTGCTTGAGCAGTACGTACTCGATTGAATTCCAGTCTTGCTTCCCGTTGCTCGTCTGTTTCTGAAGCTCGTGCTATCTTCTTTCGTGCTGGAGATTGTAAACTAACTAACTATGCCAGCTGGCTCCGCGGGAGTGAGAAGAACATCTGTACACAATTTTAACTCAATCGGATGGACCGTTCGGGAACGCATAAAGGACACACAAACAAAGACACAAACATTCTCTTTTATATATATAGATAAGGTTTTCCTAAGGGTTTTTCCAAAGTGCATTGATTCGTTTTTCTTTTTATTTTTTTAAAGTTTTAATGTTGTTAAATAAGGAATCGCGGTTCACCTGGGGGTCAGACCCGCCCCATCAGGTCCCACGTTCCTATTTGTCATTCGGATGACCGCCTTTGCATGTATTCCTGGTAAGATTAAGTGCAGATTCTACACTTTGATCTTAGCCAAGAGGCCGAGAAGCGAGATCCATTCTTTTATTAAAGTATATGGCCTGAAACAGGCCCATCACATTTTTGTTTTCTGAATAAAATATTAATAACAATGTTATAAAAACAGCGATAATTGAATGCATCATTTTTTTTTGCGCTCGCTCGCTTTGAACTTAAGCGTAGTCTATATACACTATGTATAGTAGTGATAGATTGAATTTTGCGTGTGGGAATTGAATTTTGCGAGCTTTCCTTATTTACTGTATCCCTCGTCTTCAGGCGAACCAATTCCGACTTCAGTGGTACTTGTAACTAACGTCTCAAAGACAACGATGACAGATCACCATTTTAGTCCAGATGTCAGGTGTAGGGGTTGAATCCTTTACATCGGCATTAGCACAGCGGATGTTTAAGAACACGCTTTCTTTTCCATTCGGCCATGCGGACCTGCACATGCACCATGTGTTAATAAAGGAGGCAAAAGCTTACATATTGCTTATAAACATAGCTGTAAAACTGTGTGTTTGAGTGTCCTGAATATTACAAATTTTAAACAATGTTTTAGCGTAGTGAATTTGAATAACGAAGACACAAACAATAGATTGCACGATTTATTACCTGGCATATTTCGCTACATCTCGTCATGTACATACTGCAGAATTCACACAACATAAAGTGAAATAACTAGATAAATCCTTCAATTTTAAATATACACATGATCGCGCAGTAATGTCGATTGTCTACTACGGTAATTTTAAACTGACTAACATGTCTTTCTGTTTGCACAAGGTCGGTTTACGTAGGTTGATCAATATAGCTTCTACAAGCTTTAACAACCGACTACTCTGTGTGTTGAACAACACACGGAAGGCACTGTCTCTTTTAACCACGTGACCACTCTCGAGCACGTGTCTCGCCACCGATGAAGCAGGACTATTCCGGTGTGTCGGCCTGCCTAGGCTACCATCGTGTGTGTAGTATCTTGTCAACCCAGTTCGGAACGTGTTCCATCACCCTGTTATGTAACTGTCGCTCAGTTCTACCTATGTAAATGGCCTCGCACTTGCATGTAAATTGGTAAATTCAATTCGATTTGGTGTACAAAGCTACAGGTTCTTTAACTGCTGGGATGGGGATCGGTGTGGTTTTGTACCTGATAACCGGAGTTGCAGCACAGAATGTTCGCCCGACTGCTGTGATGAGCCGGTCCTGCAACCGTTGCATTACGTCATCTCCTCGGAAGGTTAACTGGATGAAAACCTTGAGTTTAGGGACTGTAGTTTCTTCTGGTTTAGGTTTGGGCTGTTGGCAGTGGCGCTTTATAAATCCTGTGGAGTACCCAATCAGGTTAAAGGCATTCTTCAGAGTTTCAAATTCTGCCGTCAGTGTGTCCTGGGTGCATATCTTCTAAGGACGGTCAAACAGGGTCCGTACTAGGCCCCGTTTGTACTGGGCAAGTGCGAAGCTCTGAAAATTTAAGTATTGGCCAGTCCATGTTTCTTTACGGTACACTGATCTTTGAATTGTGCCGTCTGCTCTACGTCTCATTAGGATATCTAGAAACGGCAACGATTCGTTGTGTTCGTGTTCCATAGATAGAGAGATATTTTTATGTGCCACGTTTATTGTGGCCTGGAATGACGTTGCTTGTAGTTCGTATGTGGTGATAATTAGTATATCGTCCACGTAACGACAGCAGAAGGCCAAGTTATTGATGTCTGAAGATCTCTTTTTAAAACCTTTGCAAATTTGCTTAATTTTTAGGGTTCAGGGTTCCCCAGGGGCAAGAGCCGTCCCATGAGGTTCCAAGTCCCTGTGTATCATTGTGATGGCCGCCTCTGCTAGTGGCCATGGTCAGATCAAGTGCAGATAAGTCAATCTACCCTTAATCACTGTCGTCATACAAGAACAGATACTACACTTTGATCTTAGCCAAAATGCCGTGAAACAATCTAAAGTTCTGATTTTTTTTTTTTTTTAATAAACGTTTATTTCGTACAGAGCAGTTTGTATTTACAAAGTGCATTGTGTGTGTTTTTGTTTTTACATTTTCGTATACAACATATTCATTCATATACACATGATTATATTACATTCATGGCATGGTGTAATTACCTACATATTAAGTGTTAAAAATGGTGGTGGAGTAAACATTTGCTCTAATGCATACTAAAAACTTTCAATAGAAATTCTTTCATACTCCAAGCATTCTCATTCACACTTAGTTTTATTTAAACAAGATTAACGGTATGACTGAATCTTTCATACTCCAATTATTCTCATTCACCGTTGCTTTCTGAAAATGGTATGTATCTGCAAAGTTTTCCATACATTGAACATCTTAACAAGCATCTAATTTTACAAAGTAAACTGCAAAACATGCATATATCGCGTTTGCTGGAGCGATCACAGGAGGGGGAGAGAGAGAGAGAGAGAGAGAGAGAGAGAGAGAGAGAGAGAGAGAGAGAGAGAGAGAGAGAGAGAGAGAGAGAGAGAGAGCAAGTATATGGAATGTATGAAGTTAGCTGCGATGGATAACAATACAAGGTGCTGAATATTTAGTATTGTTGGCCTTTTACAGGCCGGATAAAAATTCCTGTAATCATAATACATAGCGTTAATTCCAATTCCAATTCCAATTTTCAAAACAAAAATTCAATGTTCGGCCTCGTTCACCTGCCTCTTCAGCTGTGGTTATTGTTGAGGTCCGTGGTTCTTGTGGGTTCATTCATCCTAATGCCTTGTGCTCTCTTACGAGTGAGTCCTATCTCGGACTGGTTATGTTGGCTTGTGTCTGTGCCGTCAGCGGGGAGATCGGTCGGCGGCTGTCCTTTGCTCCCGTCTCCTCTGGTGGTGTCTTTTGTTAGTGAAAGTTATTAGTTTGTCTGGCTTGACTGGTTGCAGTCCTTAAAAGGACTTGTTATTTGGTATTTTTGTTTCCTTTTTTGTGTATTTTCTGTAGGAGTTTTTCGACGTTTTCATTTTCTTGTTTGCTTAATATCTCTTCCCTCTCCTTTTCGATTCTCTTCCGCCTGTTTCGAGTCGTTTGCTATCTATTTGCCTATTGTATTCTGCTAGCTCGAGTTCATTCACTATAGCCGTTCCTAGGAGCTCCTCCAGGGTCATTGGAAGAGGGTAATCTGTGCCGCCGTCACTCTCCTCCCCTATGATTTCTCCAGTGGTCTCGTGGTATATCGGTTTTCTCTTGGATTTCTTGGAGTACGGTAACGTCTCGGCCTTTTGTTGGATTTCATCTTGCCGCTTTTCTGTGATCTTGTCCTTGGCTTCAGCGGGTTTGCTTTGGGTTAGATCCATTTTTAGCATTTCTCTCTCTCTGCTTTGATGTCCCGTAGAATTTCCTCATTCTTCTTTGTCGTCTGTGCCATATGTTCCACTTCTTGCTTGATGTTTCGCTGAATCTCCTGTATTTCAGCCAGCAGCTTTTCATTGTCGCTGGTCGGTGCCGGTGTTTGAAGTAGCTTGATTCGCTTCTTTAGCTCATTTATCTGGTCTTGCAGTTGAGCTTTTTCCGCTTGTGAGATGCTTGTGGCTGTCTCGCACCTCCGCCTTGCTTCGTTGTATGGTGTCTTTGTGTTGATGACAAACTTTAACACGTCTCGGTGTCGTTGCAGGTACGGACAGCCCAAGTATCTTGCTCCATGCTTGTCCAGGCAGTTGGCACACTTTCTTTTGTAGTTTGATGCTCGGAAGTCCGTGTCCAGCTTGGCCAGCGGACACTCCTTGAAGGCGTGGTGATCGGTGCAGTACCGGCAGATTTCCGTCTTGCTGTGACACGCTGCTCTGCTGTGGCCGGCCCTCTGTCATCTGGAACATTGGTTGACTCTTGGGATGAATCTCTCTGGTTGTTGTATTTTCTTGTTCATTGATACTGTGGTCGGCATCTCGCTGCCCTCTGTTGTCACCATCGCCAAGGTTGTGGGAATCTTGGAGTAGGTGAGGAGCCGCTTCGCCTTTAAGAATCGAATGTAGAGGTTCTCTTCTCGAAGCTTCTTCGGGATGTTTTCGCCTGTTAGCTCCACTTGCTTGTCGGTGAGTCGGTATTATTTAAAGTAATAATAATATCACCGGTTCCCTGGCCGAGGCGTTAGCAGCTTTCTCCGTAACCCCGGATACTCTAGTGGTTGATGTGAGCTCGCGAGAACTGGAAGCGGTTCGAGTCGCGCCAGTGACTTGTGAGAGTATGGAGCCTGTCGCTCAGAAAGCAATGGCAAACTACTGAGCGTAATCAGGATATGCAACAACAAAAAACCTGATTAACTCTTTCTGTGTATGACAGTGTCCGTCGTGGAAAACGACTTGCTGTGCGAATTGATCTAGTAATTGTATCTCCTTCACTGTTTATACTAAAATTACAATGACTAGTGATATTATTATTAAATGTTTTGCATATCCTTTACAGGACATCGCTGTCAACATCAGCATCTTTCAGCTGATTGTTGATTTCCTGGCAAAATTACGCTCAGTATTTTGCCATTGCTTTCTGAGCGACCGGCACCATACTCTCATAAGTCACTGGCGCGACTCGAACGGCTTCCAATTCTCGCTAGCTAACATCAACCACGAGAGTATTCGGGGTTACGGAGAAAGCTGCTAACGCCTCGGCCAGGGAGACCGGTGATATTATTATTACTTTAAATAATTGTGGTATACGTACACAATTACAACACATCATCACACTCATACTTAAACTCAAACCAGACTGTATACTACTACAAGAAACAAACATATTCAGACACATTTCGCATAACAAATCACCATACAGCTACATCTCAGACACTCGTGCTTTAGTTTAGGCATACACAAAATCGGGTCCGGTACAGCTATACTGCAGACATCAGGCAGGTGGGATATTATTAGAACACACACGGATGACCAGGGACGAATCTGCATATATTTTTTTTAATTCGCATGTCCTTTACAGGAATGGCTCTTGTCGCTTTAGAGGTCACAGATTGTGAGAGTTGTATGGATATTTTGCCCTGGCCATGCGGGGGTACGGGGGAATGAACAGGCTGATAGACTAGCAGGGAATGCACCTCTTGGTGGTAATTTGCCTATGGACAAGGGGGAGGTGGTCGTGCGCTTGTGGGACCGGGTGGAGAAGGCGGAGGAACAGATTTAGAACCCATATGTGGAAAGAATGAGATTGCGGGGGTTCGGTAGGGGTCCTGGAAGAATCTCAAAACTGAGAGGGAAGACCAGGAGAACTTTTAATCAGATAGCGGTGGGAACGATTAGTAGTATGACTCTTCGATGGCTGTTGAACGAGGGCATGGAGCACGTATGGGAATGTTCTGAGTGCGGTGATGTCGGTTCTTAGCTCAACTCAACTCAACTCAACTTACAGGACAACGCTGTCAACATCAGCATCTTTCAGCTGATTGTTGATTTCATGGCAAGATTATGCTCAGCAGTTTGCCATTGCTTTCTACATAATACCATCATCATCATCAAGTGCCGTGCCGGCTGGCGTAGGCGTTCATGGCTCTCCATAGATCTCGGTCTTTGGTTTTCTGGATCAACTCTGTTGCTGATATTCCTCCATGCCACCGTCTCAATCCATCCAGCATCACTTCTCTTGGTCTACCTCTGCCTCTCTTCCCCTCGATCTTTCCAGTTGTTACGATGTTCTCCAATGCCTCTCTTCTCATCACATGACCGAGGAAAGCTGTTTGTCTCTGTCTTATTGTTGTATATAATGTTCTAGTTTCATTAGCCTGTTTCATGCAGTCGTCGTTAGTTACTCTGGCAGTCCAAGGAATTCGCAACATTCGTCTCAGGAACCACATCTCTGTTGCTTCTAATTTCTTCTTAATTTGTTCATTTACATTCCAAGATTCACTGCCATACAGCAAAACTGGTTCTACATAGCATTTCAGCACTCTCTTTCTTACATTCAGTGACAGTGACTTATTGCATAAGATACTCTTCATTTTATGAAATGCGGCTTTTGCCTGCCCTATTCTGCTCCTAATCTCTGTTGTACATCTTCCATCTGATGTTATAAATGCCCCTAGGTATCTAAAATTATCAACTTGGTTAAGGATTTTCCCTTCTATTTCTATGTCACATTTTGGTGTCACCATTTTCTTTGATATTACCATTGTTACTGTTTTCTTGATATTCAAGTTGAGTCCTTTCCTTGCACTCTCTGTTACTACAACGTCTAATAATTGTTGTAGATCTGTTGAATTATCCGCCACCAATACTGTGTCATCTGCATAGCGTATATTATTTATATTATAACCTCCAACTAGTATTCCTGGCATCTCTTTGATCTCTCTCATTATTACTTCGCTATACAGGGAGAAAAGATCTGGTGACAAGACACACCCTTGTCGTACTCCTACCTTTATCTGTTCGTAACTACCCTCTTTATTTCCCATTTTAATTGCTGCTACTTGGTTCCAGTAAATATTCTTTATTATTCTTAAATCTTTTCCATCAGTGTTGATATCTTCCAACATTTTAATCAGTTCATCATGTTTTACTTTATCAAATGCCTTAGTATAATCTATGAAGCACAAATATATGTCCCTCTGTTTCTCTATTGACCTTTCTATTAGTGTCCGCAATGTATAAATTGCATTGTTTGTGCCCTTTCCTTCCATAAATCCATACTGTTCTTCACTAATTTCCATTTTTATTTTCTTTTTGGTTCTTCTCATTATGATTCTGAGTAGAAGCTTAGTGATATGGTTTATAAGGTTAATTGTACGAAAATCTTCACAATCAATTGCTCCTGGTCTTTTTGGTATAGCTATAAATACAGATTTCAGCATATCACTGGGTAAATATCCACTGCTGTAAATATCATTCAACATTTTGGTTAATATATCTACTCCAAATTCTCCCAATACTTCTAATTCTTCTATTGTGATTTCATCTGGCCTAGCTGTTTTTCCTTTCTTCATATGTTTCATAGCGTCAGCGATTTCTTCTTTCAGAATAGGTGGACCTTCTAAGTTACTATCTTCTGTTAATTCTGCCCTTTCTCCTTCATATAATTCTCTTATATACTCATTCCACCTCTTCATTATAGCATCTTCCTCTAATATTATCTTTCCTGTTTTTGATTTCAAACACCCTGTATTTATTCTTATTTTTATTCCTGTGAGCTCACTGATTTGTCTGTGCATATTTTTTGTATCTTTAATGGAATTTAATTCAATTTTTTTGCATTGCTCGTCTAACCAACTTTCTTTAGCCTTCCCACATTTATCTTTTATTTCTTTATTTATCTTAGCGTATTCTTGTTTGTCATTTTTATACTGTTTTCTTTTGTCCATCAGGTTTAAGATATCTTCATTCATCCATTTTTTCTTAGCTATTTTGCCTCTCTCTGGTAATACTTCTTTGCTAGTTTGATGAATGGAGTCCCTTAACATTTCCCATTGTTCATCTATACTCTGTATTTTAGTTATTGCATTGTACCTATTTTTCACAGTCACTCTGTATTGTTCTTGCATTTCTTTATCTATTTTTAGAACCTCTTTATTAAGTCTCATGTTCTTAACCATTTTTTTCCCTCTCTTTAATCTTACTTTTATTTGTCCACATAGTGGTACATGATCACTATTACAGTCAGCACCAGGCATTGTCTTTACATTAATTAAAGCATTTCTAAATCTTTTATTAATTAGTATGTAGTCAATTTGGTTGCGTATTTTCTTATCAGGGCTTATCCATGTGTACAGTCGTCTTTTATGGTGTTTAAACCATGTGTTTCCAATTATCATATCATTGATATTTGCCCATTCTATTAGCTTTTCCCCTCTTTCATTTCTTGTACCTAAACCATAATTCCCCACTACATCCTCCATTTTTCCCTTTCCTACTTTTGCATTAAAATCACCAAGTATTATCTTTATTTCTTGTGATCCAATTTGAGCCATCGCCATTTCTATTTCGTCGTAAAAGTGTTGTATTTCTTCATCACTACTGCTTGCTGTTGGTGCATATACTTGTATAATATTTATGTCTATTATTATACATAATACAGTTAGAAAATATTATTATACATGCATACACCATTGTGAACATACATGCACCAAGAAATTACAATCATCAACCCATTTTTTACCAAAACTAGTCACTCTGTTTAAATAAAATACATAAAAGAAACATAAACATTCACAGATCACAAAGCAGTACTATCATACACCAGTACATATATTACAAATACACGGCCCTCAAAACGATCACCACACTGTATGTTCAACAACAACATACTCCAACATACAGGTTATGTACAAAACATGACACACCCCATGCTCGTATAAACTCACAATACACACTTTCAAACAACATACAAACGTTCTTGCTATCACTCATACACCCAGACCAACAGTGCAGTATTCAACACAGAAACATAAACCAAACATACACACTTCATTAGAGATATCATCACATACACCCACCAGACAGACTGTCTACCCTCCCTCTTGTCGCTGGACCAGGAGAAGGTTTTTGACAGAATGTCACACTAATATTCACACAAAGCACTAACACACTATAACATAGGACAGTATTATAGACAGTGGATACAAATCTTGTATACACATTCTCAAAGTAAGGTACATGTGAGTCATTTACTCACCGCTAGTTTCAGGATCACAAGATCTGTTATACATGGGGTCAACTATCACCAATCATATATGTACTCACACCAGAACCACTCCTAGAACCAATCAGTGAGGGCACCAACATTAAAGGAACATTCATACATGAGTCTGGAGAGCGGAAACTAATTGCTTATGCAGATGACACCGCTTTCTCCCCTACAACATACACATCCATTGTAAATATACTCTACAACTTCAGATAGTTTGGTGAAGAAATTGGGGTCAAAATACGCATACAGATATTTAAAATAACGGGTCTGGAAAAGTGGAAGAATAAATCGGATTTCCCCCTGGATCTAACAGTCAAAAACAACATAAAAATATATTGGATCACATTTCCATGCGATGCCAGAAACACACACACAGAAACATGGCATTCACTGACATAACAAATTACAGACTTTTTACATAGATACATATACAAGATGTCAACAATTTTTGGGAGAAGTGCAGTTGTAACCAGTTCCATCATTCCTAAGATAATATATTTAGGTGCAGTGTTGTGTCCCCAAAACAAACAATCACAGACATAAGCAAAGACATCAGACATTTCACCTTCAGCAAAATAATTCACAGTATACAACACAAAACACTAATACAGTATACGAAACAAGAACTGGCACTACAAGAGTTATACACAAAAATACAAGCACTAAGAATAAACCATATAGGACACATCATCAATAAGAAATGTGTAGATAATTACACCACGCCATGAATATAATATTATCATATGTGTATATGAATGTATATGTTGCATTCGCAAAATGTATAAAACACACAACGCACTGTGAAAATGCACACTGTTTTGTAGGTAAACAAAATATACTGGTTTGTAAATAAAACCACTTTACAAGGAACACATCCAATTGTAATAGTCGAAAGGGACATAACAACATAACACTTATTTCAAGGGACATGATGGTCAGCATGGCTGAATGGAAAAGAACGCATGTTCTTAAACATCCGGTGTGCTGATGCCGAGGTAAGGGCTTCAACCCCTACACCGGACAGTCGGACTAAAATGTTGACCTCTCGTCCTTGATTTGGGAATGTAAATTACAAGTTCCTCTGAAGTCGGAGTGGGTTCGCTTGTTGGCGAAAGACACTGGTATTAGGGAAAGCAAGCCGACATGCACTACTAGAAATAGTGTGTATGGACTACAATCAATCAATCAATCATGTGCCATGCCGGAAAGCGTGTGTGGTCATTACCAGCCATTTCACTCGATCACCAGATTCGTCGATCAGCTCAGTGTTCGTGTCTCTTCCATGCCATGTGGCCAAGCCATCCAGGTATTTTCCTCTCGGTCTTCCTCTTGGTCTGTTCCCCTCGATCTTGCCAGTTGTCCATAAGTTCTCCAATCCATTTCTTCTCATAGCATGTCTACGTCTAATTTCTCTAATCAATTTACGATTTTCATTTGTCTCCTGTAGTACTTGATCTGCTGGTGTTGACAGCGAGGTCCTGTAAAGGATATGCTAAAAAAAATACTTGATCATTGGTTTTTCTATCTGTCCATGGTATTCTTAGTATTTTCCTCAGAAACCACATTTCTGCAGCCATCAGATGTTTTTCAGCTTGACTGCACATTGTCCAAGTTTCACATCCATACAAAAGATTAGGTTCTATGTATCCCCTCAACACTCTTATATGGGCATGGCCTGGGTTAAAAATCTAGCGAAGGGGGAACAAAAATATCAAAGGGACATTACTCAAAATAACATAAATGTGCTTTTTGATTTAAATAATTATAGTACATGTCTTATATTTTGTAAAGGTTTTGTAGAAATTAACAAGTTTTAGTACCATATAAAAGACTTAAAAATAATTTTGTATAATCTTCAAAGATTGTGTACAAATTATGGCTCTATTTTACAAGTGGGAAAATGTTAGAAGCCATCTTTGTATTTCTACTTGATATTACATTTAGTGTTTTATTCTTTCAAGGCATTTAATATTTAACAACAGCATGAATTTATTTTTGACTGGCCTTTAAAAGGCCACAACCACCATCAACTAATACAACTCTGTGTGAGTAAATACTTCTCCTGATAAAGGAGAACCGCTTTTAGACAGAAATCACCTTCACATAAGAGCGCAAATCTCATGTGCACTGTCACAACCAGCCGGCTCGGTGGCGAAGGGCTCAAGGACGCAGTTCGCAATCCCGCAAACCCGCGTTCGACTGTCAAGACCTCACAAAAAGAGTAGTCCTATATAAAGATAGAGGGATATATAGAGGGGATACAACCACCAGACCGAAACCCTAACAAGGGAATGAACCACGATAGCTCGAGTGCCCGAACAATCTCGGGCCTTCGAGAACCAGGGGTCAGTTGGCCTACTGCGTCGTGGACCCAGGTGGAACCCGCAAGAAGCGTGCAAGGGCCAATGACACGGGAAGCTCAAGGGCAGTCATACTACATGTTCACCCGACGCCCGTCTGCGGCCAGACGACTACTGGACAGAACTTGCATCTGGCAAGGCTCCAGGTAAGGATGGGATTCCAATAGAGGTTATCAGGAGTGGGCAAGACACACTCACTATACAGATCCACCAGCTAATAGAGCTATGCTGGCGTGAAGGACAAGTCCCACAGGATTTCAAAGATTCAAGCATCATAACACTGTACAAGAACAAGGGCGATCAGAGCGACTGCAACAACTATAGGGGTATCTCACTTCTGTGTATTGTTGGAAAAGTATTTGCAAGAATTGTTCTGCGCAGACTTCAAGTCCTAGGAGATCAAGTCTACCCCGAATCACAGTGTGGCTTTCGACAGAACCGGTCTACCACTGATATGATATTCTCATTGCGACAAATGCAAGAAAAATGCCGTGAACAGAATCAACCACTGTTTATTGCCTTCATCGACCTCACAAAGGCATTTGATTTGGTCAGACGTGAGGGTCTGTTCAAGGCACTAAAGAAGATTGGCTGCCCACCAACTCTTCTGTCCATTGTGGAATCGTTCCACACAGGCATGAAGGGTATAATCAAGTTTGATGTTGCAACTTCTGAAGAATTTGAAATCAAGAGTGGAGTTAAGCAAGGTTGTGTACTAGCTCCCACCCTCTTTGGAATATACTTTTCACTTCTACTGAAATATGCATTTCGTGATCAGGATGGTGGTATATACATTCACTCACGCTCAGATGGCGGCCTCTACAATGCTCAGAGATTGAAGGCTAAGACCAAAATTAGGAGGGTACTGATCAGAGAGTTGCTTTTTGCAGATGATGCTGCAGTTACGACCCACTCTGAGGAAGAATTGCAATGTCTACTATCTGCATTCTCCAATGCTTGTTCTGAATTTGGTTTAACAATTAGCAAAAAGAAGACACAGATTATGTCACAAGGTGCACATGGGGTACCATCAATCTTTATTGACGACGCTGAACTAGAGATAGTAGACCATTTTACATATCTAGGATCAGTGGTAAATAGCAAATTATCCCTAGATCAGGAAATCAACATCCGGATTGGTAAGGCAGCAACAACAATGAACAGGTTAAGAAAAAGAGTCTGGGAGAAAAGGAAGCTTACTGCCAAAACAAAAGTCCTTGTCTATCAAGCCTGTGTCCTTAGTACTCTTCTCTATGGCAGTGAAACCTGGACAACTTACTCACACCAAGAGAACAATTTAAACAGCTTTCATATGCGGTGTTTGCGAAGAATTCTTGGTATTAAGTGGCAAGACAAAATCACAAATACTGAAGTATTGGAAAGATCAGGTTGTGTGACAGTTTATTCCATGCTCAGTCTTCGTAGACTTAGATGGATAGGACATCTTAGGAGGATGGATGATGGTAGAATACCAAAGGATATCTTTTTTGGTGAATTACAGATGGGTAAGAGATCTCAGGGTCGGCCTCTACTACGATACAAAGATGTGTGTAAGCGGGACATGATTGATACAGGCATTGATAATGCACATTGGGAGCAAGTCGCCGCTGAACGTGTTGCATGGAGGGCAAATATCAGAAATTTAATAAAGTCAAAGGAGAAAATTATTGCAGAAAAGTCACACACCAAGCGTTTGAGACGTAAGATGGTGCATGGTGGTGGAAATGACCACGTGTTCAGATGCACCCACTGTGAACGGACATTTACAGCGCAAATTGGCCTTATCAGTCACACTCGCTACCGCCATAGTTAAAAGTTATTATGCCTTTTTAAAGCACAAACTATCGTCTGTCAAGACGGCAAGGTGCCAATGGAATGGAAAAAAATAATATAAAGATCTGTGATACATATCTATATTCTGTAAAACTTGCAGTAATGCTTTACCAACCCACTAAAAGGGATGGGAAATAAAACACTTGCATTAATTAACTAACTTAATGAAGAAGGCAAAGGTAAACTAATGGGGTAAACCATACATGTACTGAGCGATAAAAGGGAGGCAAGAACATAACACCAGACCAGGGTACAACCCATAACTCATGATGACAGTCAACTCTGCTTCTCCCATCCAGATTAAAGACTCAAACGGGACATTTCTAGGTCCAAGTTAAGTTCTTGTTCAGAACGTCAGAATCTTTGGGTCTAATGATAATTATAGTTAGTTAGTTAGTTAGTTAGTTAGTAAGTTAGTTAGTTAGTTAGTTAGTTAGTTAGTTAGTTAGTTAGTTAGTTAGTTAATTAGTCTTTTGGACCTAAGGCGGCGCATAGGGCAGAAGTCATGGCTCACCATGTCTGGTGGTTCACTGCTACCTTTTGTAGATCCTGGATGTTTACTTGGCCGTTGAATGAGCCTTCTCTGATGATGGTTCTACGCAAGGTCTCTCTTGGTCTTCCCCGTTTTCTTTTCCTTACCGGTTACCATATGAGGGCTTGGTAGGGGAGCCTTGTCTTGTCCATTCTGAGTACATGGCCGACGTAGTTCCAACCGCGTTTTCTTATCAAACTGGATACAATATCTTGTTTAGTCTCTTGTCTTATTTGCTTATTGGTTTTGAAATCTGTCCAGTGGAGGTTTAGAATTCTTCTAAGACATTTGTTCTCAAAATTGTATATATTTTTTTTTTTTATCTAAAGCTACCGTTGATTTCCAACTCTCACATCCATACGTTAGCATTGGAATCACACAAGAATTGAAGATTTTAAGTTTCCTATGTTGGTTGAGTGTCTTTGACTTCCAGATGTTTGACAGTTTATTGAAGGCACCAGATGCCAGTGCGATTCTAGATAATATTTCTGGTGTTGAGTCCCCTCTAGAAGACATTTTGCTTCCTAGGTATGTGAAGCTGTTGACTTTTTCAAGAACATGGTTGTTTAATTTGGTGTCGTCTGAACTGTTGGTGAGATCAATAGTTTTTGTCTTTGTGGTGTTAATCTGGAGACCAATTTGTCCTGAAATATTTTGGAGATGGTTTATTTTCTCTTGGGCATCTGGGTGTGTTGAACTCAAAAGCACTATGTCGTCGGCAAAGTTCATGTCTTCTAGCATTTTGTCAACTCAATGGATACCCCTATTTGTGTTGTTTGTGCATTTGCGCATGACCCAATCGACAGCTATTCCAAAGAGCATCGGTGACAAGACACAACCCTGTTTCACTCCCGTCTCCACTGACAACCGGTCAGAGTTGTCTGATTCATTCTCAAGCAGCAACGTGTCTCTTCGTAGAAAGATTGTATGATGTTTGTATATTTGGTAGGGAAACCATAGATGTTAAGTAGATTCCAAAGTGAAAGACGGTGGATACTGTCAAAGGCTTTTAGAAGGTCGACAAAGTTGGTGATTAATTTCGACTGGAATTCTACGGAGTCTTCAATGATTATTCTAAGGGTGAAAATGAGGTCTATACATGACCGTTTTGGTCTGAAGCCAGCTTGTTCTTCTCTTAGCCTTTCATTTATAGACTTTTTCAATCTCTCAAGTAACATGCTACAAACAAAAAGTTTTGGTAAAAAAGGGGCAAATAATTATGCCAATTATCAATAACAGTCTGGGCATACAGTGGGGGGGGGGGGGGGGGGTTGATACTGTCATATTAAAGTTGAGTTAAACCATATACTACCGTGAGGTTCTGTATATATTCACAAGTCCCCTAAGTGAAGATTATGTTTAGACAACTATCAGAAATATTACCTTCATGAAGAATATATCTAATTGAAGAAGTTACTGGAGACTAACCCGCCATTCTATCAAAGGTTTGGGACACGGAAGGTATGAAGTTGATTAATACATATTCCATGTTTGGACGTCAACAGTCTTTTATTCCAATGTCATGCACTCCTGATAATCCTGAATCTCCAATGAAGGACTGCATCAGAGACTTTGCGGCATATCCATAGATTCTAATTATCCCCAGGTGACTGTGAGGCACGAGTATTATCAAAGACAGTTGCCAAATCCCTCCTGCCTCCTTGCACAGACTTGGGAATAGGACTACAGACATTCCATATCATCGAACTAAAGTCGATCAGTTATTTTACATGTGGGAAAATGTTAGAAAAAAAAGGGGAACCACAGTGCACGATACAAGGGATGCCCACAATTTAAAACGGCAGAAACGGCATGGAGAGAGGCTATACTTACTCAAACACCAATTAGAGTTGCCAGATGACGCATAGAGAACGCGGATAGGGGAATCGACGCAAAATCGGAAGTAAGAATACTGAGAACAGAAGTATCCAACATAAGGAATAAAATGGCCGAGAAACAAGTGGAGAAGGGCGGACCACAAGAAGAAGAAATGAGTGAAAACAAGGAATTAAAACAAGCAATAGAGGATATGCACAAAAGTCTGACAACCATAAGAAAGGAACTGGAAGCGGAGAGATTACACACAAGAAGAATGGCTAAGGAACTGGATACCACCAATACGGATTTGAAAACTCAGAAGGAAGAAAACAAAACAATAAAGAACAAGTTAAAAGAACTATCTCAGAGGATGGACACAACCAAACGAGAACTAACTAACAACACAACAGACATAGATCGCATGAAAGAGCAACTAATAAACATCGATCTAGGACAAACCGAGATAATAAAAATGAAAATACCAGACATAAAAAAATTGAAGAGAGAAACGGAAAAAGACATAGGGTTAATCAGAGAGGCCTTAGGAGAAAGACCGAACAAAGACCTGATGACTGACATACTCCGGAATTTATGCAAGAGAGCGACTGAAGACCGGATTTCAAGAGAGGAACTCCCCGAGATACTGGCGGAAGCCATGAACGAGACAAGTGAGGACAGCGAAACATCCGAGTAGTAGAAAATAATAAACACAAAAATATCACACCCACAACATTACCATGGGAAAGGACCATATAAGAATAATACAATGGAACTGCAGAGGCATGAAAACAAACTTCCCCGGCACCATGGAACAATTAGGCAGGGAATACAGCATTTATGCCATACAGGAAACATTCCTCAAACAAAAGGATAACTTTAACTGCAGGGGATTCAGGATGTTCAGGAACGACAGGACAGAAACTACGGGAGGAGGAGTGGCATTACTCATACAAGATAAATTACAGATTATATCACACGAGACATTCAGAACTACGAACTTTGAAGGGATTCAGGATGTTCAGGAACGACAGGACAGAAACTACGGGAGGAGGAGTGGCACTACTCATACAAGATAAATTACAGATGATATCACACGAGACATTCAGAACTACGAACTTTGAAGGGATTACAGCGGAAATCTCGAGCCAGCCCCACAACCTGAACGTCATCACCATATACTACCCCAAGGGAAAAATGGAAAATGAGGACCTGGCAGAGATTAAAGACAGAATCAAAACATCAACGATAGTGGTTGGCGATTTTAACTGTCAACACCCAATGTGGGGTGGAACAAGCAGCAACATGGCGGGGATTAAACTTAAGACATTTATAGAAGATAACCAGCTGACGGTACTGAATGATGGCTCCATGACACGAATAGACCCCAACCCAGAGAACTACGACACAGCAGTTGATCTGACAATTGTTACACCTGACCTGATAAAGACGTAAAGGAGGACTCCAACAGTGACCACCTCCCAATCATAACCGACATAAACAGGAGAGCACAGAAAAGCCAGGAAAGCAACAAACCGACTTTCACCTTCAAGAAAGCGAGATGGGAACAGTTCCGAGAAGAAATGGAGGGGATGGCGTTAGAACAGACAGAAGGAGAAGACATAGATAAATACACGGAAAGAATCACCAACTCCATCCTCCGTGCAGCAGTAAAATATATCCCGAACAAAAACATGCCAGCACACCTGACTGGCAACACACAGAATACACGGTCAACGGGAAAAAAGTGGAACACACAGCCAGCTGGATGGTGGACCCCTAACTGCACAGAAGCTCTGAAGGAAAGAAAGAAAACACTCCAACACTACAGAAGAACGAGGACAGTGTAGAACTATAACGCATACAAAGAATGCAGGAACGAAGCTAACAGGAAAATTTAACAAGCCAAAGAAACGGCATGGAAGAAATACTGTCAAAAACTGTCACCAGACACACCAACAAAAGAAGTGTGGGAACAAATAAAGACCATAAAAAGAAGCCAGACCAAGAGCAAGATAGCAACAATAAAATTCCCAAAACTGGCAATAACAGACAAAGAAAAAGCAGAAGCATTTGGAGAATACTTCTACGAAGTCTGCTCACACAAGGCGATGTTCGAGCAGGAGAGAGTGAGACGAGAGAAGTTCATAAGCGAATCAGTGGAAATACAACATGAAGAATTAGAGGACTTCTACATGGACACGGACATAACAGTCGACGAGGTTATATCTGCCATTAAAGAGAAAGAGGACACAGCAGCAGGAGCGGACATTCTAAACTATACAATACTCAAAAGGGTACCAAGGAAAACAATTCTGACGATAACAACACTATACAATACAATATGGCACTCAGGGAAAATACCAGCTCAATGGACAGTTATACCAATTAAAAAACAATTCAAGAATCCACAGAGAATTGATTCATACAGACCAATCTCCCTGACCTCACATCTCGGAAAAGTCATGGAAACAATTATAACTAAAAGAATCAACCACCACCTGGAAAAATACGGACTAATTAGTGACACACAGTCAGGATTTAGAGCCAACAGGAGCGCAGTTGACCAGATAATTAAACTAGAGCACCATGTGAAAAAAGGGTTTCAAATAAGGAGAGAAAACGATAGTGGTATTCCTAGACCTGGCAAAAGCCTACGACCAATGCTGGAGACAAGCAGCCCTAATCAAAGTCAACCAAATAGGAATAGTAGGCAGAACATACAGATACATCGAAAACTTCCTACAAAACAGAAGCTTCACGGTGAGAATACAAAACGAGGAATCCAACACATATGAACAAGAAAACGGAATACCACAAGGATCAGTTATATCCCCAACAATATTTGCAATACTAGTGAACGACCTAGACGAAGAAAGACTGGACGACAAAATAGGACTATCCCAGTTTGCTGACGACTGTGCAGTATGGAGAAGCGGCAGATTCCTAAAAGCGACTAGAGACCGGCTTCAAATCCAGATAAATAGAATCGCCAAATGGATGGTAAAATGGGGGTTCCAGATCAACACCGACAAAACAGTTAGCATGATTTTTAACGCGAAACGAAGAATGTCATACTCTAACAGCAGCATAAAAATCCAAGGACAGACTATACAGAGAATACGCCACACGAAATTCCTTGGAATGACACTGGACGAACAACTAAGCTGGAAAAGGCACATAGACCTAACGGTCGAAAAGATTAAAAAAACACTAAATCTACTAAGAATAATCAAAGGAAACGGATGGGGAACCCATACAAAGACAATGATAATGTTTTACAAGTCGTTTATTAGAGGGAGATTGGAGTACGGCAGCATAGTTTACGACGCAGCAACAAAACGCAACAAACGGAAACTGGACACAATTCAGAATCAGGCGCTAGGTATCATAGTAGGAACAGGCAAATATACATCTAGGGAAGCCCTGGAGGTAGCACTCGGGATTCTGCCGCTTCAGATGAGGAGAAAACAGCTGACTTACAATTACTGGGTGAAGGCGACACAGGAAGAGACACACCCAGCATTCCAGGCATTCGAGGACAACACAAGCAAATGGGGAGGAATACCCATTCAAAAAACCCAAACACCAGCAGGGTGGACAGCAGCACAGGAAATGCACGCGTATGAGGAATTAAAGACAACACTGACGCAAACAAGAATCTACAAACCAAGACTACCCCGATGGGAACTCCAACTGCCATTCACGGATACAACCCTCGCCAGCCAAATAGATAAATCAACAGATGATTTGGCAGCGAAAAACTAGGCAGGAAATCAGCAGACCACCATGAATGTCTGCACCCGATGAATGTCAGTTTGTATCTTTATTGTCCATGTTTTATGTACCTAAATTCTTTGTTCCCATTGTGGTGGATGTCCGGGGTGCCCTGAAAGGGACAGTGGATTGCGGCGTGGTCTGGACGGGATGTGTGTGGTTTGGCTCCTCCCTGGAGGACCCGGAAAAAGGGAGACGAGATGAGCGATCCCTCTTGGTGGCAATAGCATTATCACGGGTGGGAACGAGAGAGACTAGGACAAGGATCAGCACCGGTATGTTTGGTCTGCATATGAGATAATCAACAGGAATGGGTTGACAGCGGCATGGACAAACGAACCAGGGACAGCACTTGGACACCCGCCCCCCCCCCCCTCCCCCCCCCCCCCCCCAAAAAAAAAATAAATAAATAAATACGGACTTGCCGGACCCAACGTACAGACATTGTCTGCGCACAATATAAGTCAGATTTTACTGGAACATAAATAAAGTAATAATCTACGCACCATGAACCACTGCTATTATAACCGATGCCGCACGGGCTGGTTGAAACAAGGTGGAAAGTTTTTTTTTTTTTTTTTCAAAAATTGGAGTTGGAGTTGGAGTATGTGTGCTTTGGGATATGTGTGTATTTCTTCTTTCTTCTTCTTCAGCGTTCCGAGCCATTGAGGTTCTTTGCTGTAAATACAATCCGTCTCCATTCGTCTCTCTGGTGGACCTTCTCTTGCCAGTCGTTGATTCCAAGTGCTTGTAGGTCTGTACATGTGTTATCTCTCCACCGCCTTCTTGGTCTACCTCGGGGTCTACGGTCATTTATTTCCTGAGTGTAAGCGAGTTTTGTTTCCCTATTATCTTCCATTCTTTCTATATGCCCCAGCCATTGTAGTCTATTAGCCTTCATGATACCAGTGATTAGCGGGGACTTAAACAGATCATAAATGTCTTTGTTACTTCTTCTTTTCCACTCTCCACTTTGTGTATCCCTAATGGGTCCAAAGATGCGTCTTAAAATTTTGTTCTCAAAGGTTTGTAACAAGGCTTCGTCTCCTTTCGTTGTACTCCAGGTTTCAGAGCCATACAGCACAACTGGTCTGATCAGTGTTTTGTATATTGTGATTTTGGTGTTACGAGATAGCGCCTTTGATTTTAGTAGATGTTGTAGTGCATAGTATATCTTATTTCCAGAGTTGATTCTAGTTTTTATTTCTTCCCTTATGATGTTGGAGCAGTTGAAGATTGTACCCAGGTATTTGTATGTTTCCGTTCTTTTAATGGTCATATTATCTATTTGTATGTGGCCAGAGTTTTTAGCCATTCCGTCTCTTGAAATTACCATATATTCTGTCTTATCTTGGTTGATAACCAGCCCCATCTGTTGGGCTTTTTCCTTTAAGTGAGTCAATATTTCCAATGTCTTTTGTTCACTTTGCCCTATAATATCTATATCATCTGCATAACCAAGCAGCTTGCATGTTCCTCCAATATCACATTCCTCCTTTACCTTCCTTACAACTTTCTCTAGAGCCAGATTGAAGAGTAGCGGCGATAGTGCATCACCCTGTTTCAAGCCAGATGTTATTTGGAAGGGGTCTGATTTCCTGCCTTTATATGTTACTATATTATAAGTATCTTCCATGCATAGTCTGGTCATGTTGATTAACTTCCTTGGTATTCCAAATTCCTGCATAGCATTCCATAGACTATTCCCATGGACACTATCATAAGCCTTTTTAAAATCCACAAAAATGTTATGGAGATCTCTTTTATATTCCCAATGTTTCTCGGCTATTTGTCGTAAGATAAATATCTGATCTATTGTTGATCTGTTTTGTCTAAAACCCGCCTGGTAGTCACCTAATATGTCTTCTGAATATGGTTTTACTCTATTTAGTAATACTGCGGATAGTATCTTATAGCTTGTGGACAGTAGTGATATTCCTCTATAATTTCCACATTGGAACTTGTCTCCTTTCTTAAAGATAGGTATCAATAATGACTCTTTCTAGTCATGGGGTAATTCTTCTGTCCTCCAGATTTTTATTATTAGTTCGTATAGCTTTAGATGTAATGCATGGCCACCTGCCTTTATAAATTCAGCAGCAATTCCATCAGTCCCAGTTGCCTTATTGTTTTTAAGTCGTGTGATTACATATAGGATTTCTTCAAATGTAGGTTCTTCAATTTGTGGTTCGCATGTTAGAACCTCTTCCTGTGAGAAAATGTTACTTGGAGCTTCACAATTTAGTAATTCAATAAAATATTCTTTCCATGTGTTGCACATTTCCTCATTGGTATTTATCATATTCCTATTTTTGTCTTTTAAACCATATGTGTTTTGTTGGTGCCCTCGTTTCATTGACTTCAGTTCTTTAAAAAAATTTTCTGGATTCATTTTTCTGGTGATTAGTTTCCATATCTTTGATTATATTACTCATATATTCTCGCTTCTGCTGTCTGACTATTTTTGTAGCCTCTTTACATTCATTTCTATAATGCTCTTCCTTTTGGATGTTATTGATGTCATTTAACCATACATGTCTGGCATTCTTCTTCCTAATGACTGCTTCTTCACATTTTTGATTGAACCATCTGTTCTTTCTATGCGTGGTTAACACACCGAGACATTCTTCTGCGGTAGACTGAATTGTATTCTTGATGTTCAACCAAGTTTGGTCAATGCTTTCCTCCAAAGGGTTTTGCAGAGTTTCAAGTTTACATTTTATTTCATCTGTAAATTTATCTTTGACTGTAATGTCTTGCAGTTTTTCTCTGTTATATGTTGGGTGTAATCTTTGTAATTTAGTATAGAAAGCTCTCTTAAGTTTTATTTTAAATTTTGCTCCAACGAGGAAGTGGTCACTGTGGCACTCAGCTCCTCTATAACTTCTGACTTGCTGTATGTTTGATGCATTTCTGTTGTTAATTAAAATGTGATCTATTTGATTATAGGTTCTCTTGTCACATGATTTCCAAGTTTGTTTGTGTATATCCTTTGTTTGTAGTCTGGTACTGCTAATCTGCAGTCCTTTGGCTTCTGCCAGGTTGATGACTCTCCATCCATTATCATTTGAAGTTGTATGTAGGCTTTCCATACCGGCCACTTATTTATTAGTTTGCTCTCTACCTATTTTTGCATTGAAGTCTCCCAGCACAATCAGGATGTCCTGTTTGGGGGTTTCTTCTATGACATCTTCCAGATCAATATAAAAGTCTTCTTTAATATCATCTTCTTTCTCTTCAGTAGGTGCATGTACATTAATCATCGTTATATTTTTCCATTTACCTTTTATTCGTAATTTACTAATCCTGTCATTAAAAGCTTTAAAGTTTAAAACGTTCCCGTGGGTGTGTATTTGCGTGTGTATATTGTGTGTATGCTAGTGTGTGTATGTGTATATGCTTTTGTGTGTATGCGAGGGAGTGTGTATTTAATAGCGAGAGGATGTGTGTTTGTCTGTGTGTGAGTGAGAGTGAAAGAGAGTGTGATATTGAGTAAATGAAAGATGGAGAGAGTGACTTAATGGGTGAAATAAGTGATTGCGAGTGAGAGAGAGAGAGAGAAAGAGAGAGAGAGAGAGGGGGGAGGGGGAGTGAGCGATCGAAAGAGAGACAGTGGAAGAATGGATTAGTTAATGTGTGTATGTGTGCGCGCATTGTTTGTGAGTGTCTATGGGTGTGTGATGGTGAGAAGAGAGATAGAGAGAGAGACAGAGAAAGAGAGAGAGAGAGCGAGAGAGAGAGAGAGAAAGATAGAGAGAGAAAGAGAGAGAGAGAGATTTAAGCTCACGCATATCATGTAACATGCTATTCCATATATGTTATGTATTCTCATGTTCATATTACCATTTTAAATGCTAATTGATGTTATAATTTATAACATGAACACATGTACATCACTGTAGAGTGGGTGACAGAATTAGAGAGTATGAGAGAGAGATAGAGAGAGATAGAGAGAGAGAGAGAGAGAGAGAGAGGGTGGATTCGTGATGTATGTGGGTGGGCTCAGCCTGGGCGGGGTGGGATTGTGTGGGTGGTTGGGGGATTGTGTGTGGGTACGTGTGGGATGTATGGGTTGGCGAGGAGATGTGTGTGGGTGGGGATGTGTGTTTGGCTAGGTGGTTGTGGGTGAGTCGGTGGAGGGGGATATGTTGGTGGATGATCAATGGTGGGTTATGGGATGGGTGGGGGATATGTGTGTGGGTGGGGATATGTGGTGGGTAGGAGATGTGTGCAGGTGGGGGTGGTTGTGGGTTTGGGGATGTGTGTGTGTGGGTGAGAGATTTGTATGGGTGTGGGATGTTTGGGTGGATGGGTGGGGAGTGTGTGTGTGGGGGTGGGAGATGTGTGGGTGAATATGTGTGGGGGATGTGTGTGGTTTGGGGGAGGGGTGCGTGATGGGTGTGGGTGATGGATTTGAGGATGTGTGTGTGGGTGGGGGATATGTCTGGCTGGGTTGCGTTGTGTGTGGCTGGATGGAGGATGTATGTGTGAGTAGTGAGGGTGATTGTAGTTAGGGGATGTGTGGATGAGTAGGAGATGTGTGGTGAGATGTGTGTGTGTGCGTGAGGGATGTGTCTTTGGGATGTGTGTGGGTGTGGTATTGTGTGGGAGGGGAGCTGGGTGTGGATAAAGGATGTGTGGGGTGTGGTTGGGTGTGCGGGTGGATGAAGGATGTGTGTGATGGTGGAGGATGTGTGTTTAGATGGGTGGTTGAGGTGTGTGAGTGTGGGTGGGTAGATAGAAGATGTATGTTTTGATGAGTGGGTGAGGGATGTGTGGGTGTTAGTGGTTTAGGGATAAGTACGTGTGTCTAGGGATGTGTGAGGGGATGAGTGTATGGTTTGCGGATGTGTGTGTGGGTAGTGTGTGCGTGGATGGGAGGTGTGTGTTTGTGAATGGGGGATGTGTTGGTGGGTGGGGATGTGTGTGAGGAATGTGTCTATGGGTGGGGAGATTGTGCGTGGGTGATGATGTGTGTATATGGTTAGAGGTGTGTGGTTAAGGGATGTGTGGCTGGGGATGGGTGGGTGGAGGATGTGTGGTTGGGTAGAGGATGTGTGGGTGGTTGATTGTATATGAGTAAGGGTGTGTGGTTAAGGGATGTTTGGTTGGGGGATAGGGGTACAGGATGTGTGGTGGGTAGAGGATATGTGGGTGGGTGAGTGTGTGTAGGTTAGGATATGGTTAGGGATGTTTGTAGGGGTGGGCTCGAGATCTGTGAGTGGGCTGGGGGAGATGGGAGATTATGTGGGTGGGTGCGGAATTTGTGTGTGGGTAGGTGCGGTATATGTGAGTTGACGGGGAGATGTGTGTGTGTGCGTGGGGGATGTGTGGCCGAAGACTGTGTGTTAGGCTGGGTGGTTGGAGGTGTGTGGGTGGAGGAGGATATGTGGGTGAGTGATTTATTGTTGGTAATGGGACGGGTAGAGGATATGTGAGTGGGTGCGGGATGTGTGTGGGTGAGGGATGTGTGGGTTGGGGAATGTATGTGTGCCTGAGGTGTGGGTGGATGGAATGTGTGGTGGGTGAGAGGTGTGTGTGGGTAGGGAGATGTAAAGGTGTAGTGATGTGGTGGATGGGTGGGGGAATCAATGTGTGTGTGGATTATGTGTGTGGTTGAGTGGGGGAGTTGGAGTGAATGGGGGATGTGTGGCTGGGTGGGTGGTGGATGTGTCTCACAACATAGTAATATGCATTGTTTATGTTTACAAAATTCATGTGACAATGTTTTTTCCTATGCACTGTTGATGAAAGAAAGATGAGTGATTGGAAGGGCCGAATGATGACGGCCCTGCGTGCCCAATTTGTTACCCTTTGAAAATAAAATCGTTCTCTCTCTCTCTCTCTCTCACTCACTCTTTCTCTATCTCTCTCCCTCTCTCACTCTCTCTGTCTACCTCTCTCTCTCTCTCTCTCTCTCTCTCTCTCTCTCTCTCTCTCTCTCTCTCTCTCTCTCTCTCTCTCATTCATGTGGCTTGCTCACAACACCTACTTGCAGACGCTTAGATGTATTGGAAGAAACACACTGCAGCCCTCTTCCAACGGAAGGTAGTTCTTAGACGTGGCTGTTGGAATTCTGACCCCAAAACAATATATCCAGGCCTACCACAGGGATCACCATTATCTCTGTTGCTATTAAATGCCTACACTGTAAGAACCACAGGTGAGCAGATCACAGGACCGGGTAGGACATTGTTGTATACTAACAATGTGTTAGTGTATCGTCAGGGTAATGATAGAGATCGGGTTGCTGTGAAACTACAAACATAATTCAATAGCATTAGTACATGGTGTGTTGAAGCTGGTGAAGCGATCAACCCAACGAAGGCAGCAGTGACATGGTTCTCTTTGAACAAACATATTGTCAACACTCGAACACCAACTGTACATCTGTGCTCAGAGATTGTGGAAAGAACGCAGGCAATGAAATACCTGGGGATACGATTTGTCGAAGTCGTGTTTATACTGAGCACATCGACCAGGTGATAATAAAGGCCTGGTCATTTATGATTTTGAGTATGTGATGACGAACCTGACTCAGCCATAAGCAGATGGAAAGGATGAAGAGGATACATAACGAAGCTAAGCGTATTATACACCCTAGAGGTGTAGGGCGATGCGATACCTTCTTCATTTTCCAACCATGGGGGAAAGAATACAGATTTGACGAGCATAGGCACATCTCAGAGTCAATGCAAACACACACCATCCACTGCACAGTGAAATTAAGAAGGAAAAGGGCTGTAGGTTAAAAAGAGAAAGGTAATGGATTGGTCGAGCTGAAGACATTCTTCAACAGGTGTGTTCACTTGCAGACTTACTTGGCAAGAAGTGCGTACAAGTGCCAACAGAGTTCTGTACGTCCTTTATAGTTTGCATCCAACTAGACAGAAAATACAGACCCCCAAAAAAAATCCGGCTGCTGTGCGGGAGGAAGTACAGGCTTTTCTATTCAAAAATTCTTTAGAGGATGATGCTGTCATTTACACGGTTGGATCGGTCGTTCGACGAGTGAGAAGTTTATGGACCTTCACGGCTCAAGCTTGAGGGAGAATTGTGAAGAAAGATATTGGTGATTATTCCTTGACAAAAACTAATCTAACTATGTAAGTCATGGCAGTAAGTAAAGCAATTACACGGCTCGAGACACAGACCTTCTCTCGGGCATGTTTCCCTAGTGACTCAATGAGTAAGCTCAGGAAGATAGCGATGGGGTGGGCCCGAAGACAGTGGTTGGTGTATACGAGGCGGTCACGGCTGGCAAAGATTAGTTTCATTTTCATGCCGGGGCATGCGGGTGTCCAAGGAAATGAGCAGGTTGACAGACTTGCAGGTAAGGCTACTATTGAGGGAGGACGAGCCATGGACCAGGCTGACATACTGAATGCTCTACGACAGTGGTTCAGTGGTTCTCAACCGGTGGGAAATTCCCTCCCACTCCCGGGAAAGGGTAACTTTAGGGTTTCTTCCGTGGGGGGGGGGGGGGGGGGGGGGAGATTATTTCAAGATCGCGATAATACAAGAACCGATTACTTGATATTGTTTTTCCCTTCATACTTTGCTGTTCTGTACGTCTCACCCTTCTGGAATTCATTTTATAACGTAAGTAGACCAGCAAATCATGTTTTATTAGACGTATAGACTTGTTCTAGAATGTGCTATTATATTTAGATTCTATTATTACGTATAATGTGTAGGGGCGGGGGGGGGGGGGGGATTTTTAAGGAGGAAATACAAAAGGGGGAGGATGACGTTCTGAAAATATGGTGAAAGGGGGGGGGGCACGGGTTAACAAAAAAGGTTGAGAACCACTGCTCTACGAGAAGAAAGTCGTTGGCGGGAACCAAGTGATGACTGTGAATCTTCATCCATGGTCAGACTGCGAGAACAGCAATTTAAAAGAGGTGTGGCCAAACAAGAACATTATGCAGGAACCAAAGAAGATTAATAAACCAACACAGAACTGTTGTCGTGAACCGCTACACGCTGAGGAATTTACTGAGGAGGGGATCTAAATGGTTCGATGTGCAATTAGGATGATCTGTCGACTAACTAACTAACACGGTAGCAGATTGATAGAGATTATTTCACACAGACGCACAAACAAACAACCTCTACAGCTAGCAGAGACACACTCACTTTCGTTCTGGCGCACGTTCACTGACCACTGTAGACATTACGCTTGGTGGACATCTTTCTCTGTTGTTATTGTTACTCTAGCGCGTGTTGTGCTATCCTCACTATAATCATCCTCTTTCTGTCTCAGCTCAGTGCGATGCCACTCATAGTTCACTACTGTCACCCTCACATCGGTCTAAGTGGACACCCACTGTAACGTACATGTAAAGTTGTGATGGAATCTAATTGTCGGGTGAAAATACTTCCGAGGTTGGTGCTGAAAAACTATTTGTCGTATATGTTCTGTACCAAAAGAACGGCCTTGTGTATAATCGAGTAAAACTATGTGTGGTCGCTAAGCTGTCCCGTAGAACCAGGATCAAGACGTTCCACTTGTATAATCATTTGTTACTGCAAGACTTCCTAGCCTAGAAATGTCCATCTTGAAAAATAACATGACAACGTGCTTTGTGAATTTATCTAGTAAATGTATCTCATTTTCTTATTTTACTCAGATTACAATGACTAGAGATATAATTGCAATCATTCATTGGCACCTTGCCGTCTTGACAGACGATAGTTTGTGCTTCAAAAAGGCATACTATCTTTTACCCATGGCGGTAGCGAATGTGAATGGTAAGGCCAATTCGCGCTGTAAATGTTCGTTCACAGTGGGTGCATGTGAACACGTAATTATTTTCACCATCATGCACCATCTTACGTCTAAAACGCTCGGTGTGTGACTTATCTGCAATAATATTGTCCTTTGTCTTTATTCCATTTCTGATGTTTGCCCTCCATGCACCACGTTAAGCGGCGACTTGCTCCCAGTGTGCATTATCAATGCCTGTATCAATCATGTCCCGCTTACACACATCTTTGTATCGTAGTAGAGGCCGACCCTGAGATCCCTTACCCATCTGTAATTCATCAAAAAAGATGTCCTTTGGTATTCTACCATCATCCAACCTCATAAGATGTCCCATCCATCTAAGTCTACGAAGACTGAGCATGGAATAAAACGTCACACAACCTGATCTTTCCAATACTTCAGTATTTGTGATTTTGTCTTGCCACTTAATGCCAAGAATTCTGCGCAGACACCGCATATGAAAGCTGTTTAAACGTTTCTCTTGGTGTGAGTAAGTTGCCCAGGTTTCACTGCTATAAAGAAAAGTACTAAGGACACAGGCTTGATAGACAAGGACTTTTGTTTTGACAGTAAGCTTCCTGTTCTCCCAGACTCTTTTTCTTAACTTGTACATTGTTGTTGCTGCCTTATCAATCCGGATGTTAATTTCCTGATCTAGGGATAATTTTCTATTTACCACTGATCCTAGATATGTAAAATGGTCTACCATCTCTAGTTCGGCGTCGTCAATAAAGATTGATGGTACCCCATGTGCACCTTGTGACATAATCTGTGTCTTCTTTTTGCTAATTGCCAAACCAAATTCGGAACAAGCATTGGAGAATGCAGATAGTAGACATTGTAATTCTTCCTCGGAGTGGGTTGTAATTGCAGCATATTCTGCAAAAAGCAACTCTCTGATCAGTACCCTCCTAATTTTAGTCTTGGCATTCAAAGAGATATAATTATTATTACTTTAAATATGTGTGGTATGCGTACACAATCACAACAAATCATCAAACTCATATGGAAACACAACCCAGAATTTATACTACTACAAGAAAGAAACATATATTTAGAAACGTTCGCACAACAAATCACTACACAGCAAGGTGTGCAGTGTAAGAGTTGAACCCCTGACCTCGGCATCAGCACACCGGATGTTTAAGAACATGTGTTCTTATTCATTCAGCCATGCTGATCTCATGTACCTTGAAATAAGTGTTATGTTGTTATGTCCCTTTCCATTATTACAATTGTGGATGTGTTCCTTTTAAAGTGGTTTTATTTCGTACAAAACAGTCTGTATCTTCAAAGTGCGTTGTGTTTTTTATATTTACGAATACAGCATATACATTCATTTACACATATGATAATTTTATATTCATGGCATGGTGTATTACCTACACATTACCTATTGATGATGATGGTGGAGTAATCATTTGCTCTCATGCATACTAAAATCATTCAATACAAATTCGTTTATACTCCAAGCATTCTCATTCACACTTCGTTTTATTTAAACAAGTTTAATAGCTTCACCAAACGAATCATACATTAAACATTGCAACAAGCGTCCAATTTTACAAAGAAAATTGCAGACATATATGCGAGTCGTTTGATCGCGTGCGCACGCAAGAGAGGGTGGAGAGAGAGAGAGAGAGAGAGAGAGAGAGAGAGAGAGAGAGAGAGAGAGAGAGAGAGAGAGAGAGTTAGAGCAAACTGAAACTAAGACTGAAGTTAGTAGCGATGGGTAGTAACTTCTTCACAGGCTGGATTTATTTGGGGTGGGCGGGGCTTGGGTGGAAGTTAAACGGACTGTTGTGTTGGTCATGGTCGTACTTACCACTCCAGGCTGACAAAGAAACTGACCTATGAGATACAGCCTCCATTTTCCCTTGGTAGCTCAATGTACTTCTGTCCCTGACTGTGATAATATTTCCCAGTCCCAGGTGACAAAGAAACTAACCAATGAGATACAGCCTCCCTTTGTGCTGGGTATCTCAATGTACTTCTGTCCCTGACTGTGATAATATTTCCCAGTCCCAGATGACAAAGAAACTGATCTAAGAGATACAGCCTCCCTTTTCGCTTGGTAGCTCAATGTACTTCTGTCCCTGACTGTGATAATATTTGTATGTCCCAGGTGAGAAAGAAAGAAAGTGTGCTGATTCATCACGAGTATTGTAAATATGTAAATAATGGTTCTATAAGCCTAAATATCTCTCTTGTTTTTAATACTGGTTCTTGGCGATCATATTAATAAACTTTTGTTGCCGGCACTCCCGTATATCTGTGTGGTATTCTTTGAGTGGTATGGAAAGAGTGAAACTAAAGATGGTAAAACACGAATGATGGCAATAATACAAAGAATGGTTGATTAAAGACAATGGTACACATTAGGAGTATAGAAATGTGTATGAGTGAAAGCATAAACGTGTTTATTTTGTTTGAAAAATGTATACTGTTAGTGTCATGTGTTGTACATAACCTGTGTGTTGGAGTACTGTGTTGTTGAATTTCCATTGTGGCGATCGTTTTGCGTTCCTTGTATTTGTAATATAGGTACTGATATATGCTAGTACTGCTTTGTGATCTGTGAATTGTTTTGTTTCTCTTATGTGTGTTGTTTGTGCAGAGTGTCTAATTTTGGTAAAAACTTGGTTAATTATTGTAATGTGTTGGTGCTTTTATGTTCACTATGCTGTATCCATGAATAGTTTTTTTTTTATCTGTGTTATGCAGATTCGTCTCTGGTCATCCGTCTGGGTTCTACTAATATCCCACCTGTCTGATGTCTGTAGTATAGCTGTTCATGACCCGATTTTGTGTAGCCCAAACTAAAGCATGAATGTCTGAGACCTTGCTGTGTAGTGATTTGTTGTGCGAACGTTTCTAAATATATGTTTCTTTCTTGCAGTAGTATAAATTCTGGTTTGTGTTTCCATATGAGTTTGATGATTTGTTGTGATTGTGTACGCATACCACACATATTTAAAGTAATAATAATTATATCTCTTTGAATGCCAAGACTAAAATTAGGAGGTACTGATCAGAGAGTTGCTTTTTGCAGAATATGCTGCAATTACAACCCACTCTGAGGAAGAATTACAATGTCTACTATCTGCATTCTCCAATGCTTGTTCCGAATTTGGTTTGGCAATTAGCAAAAAGAAGACACAGATTATGTCACAAGGTGCACATGGGGTACCATCAATCTTTATTGACGACGCCGAACTAGAGATGGTAGACCATTTTACATATCTAGGATCAGTGGTAAATAGAAAATTATCCCTAGATCAGGAAATTAACATCCGGATTGATAAGGCAGCAACAACAATGTACAAGTTAAGAAAAAGAGTCTGGGAGAACAGGAAGCTTACTGTCAAAACAAAAGTCCTTGTCTATCAAGCCTGTGTCCTTAGTACTCTTCTTTATAGCAGTGAAACCTGGGCAACTTACTCACACCAAGAGAAACATTTAAACAGCTTTCATATGCGGTGTCTGCGCAGAATTCTTGGCATTAAGTGGCAAGACAAAATCACAAATACTGAAGTATTGGAAAGATCAGGTTGTGTGACGTTTTATTCCATGCTCAGTCTTCGTAGACTTAGATGGATGGGACATCTTATGAGGATGGATGATGGTAGAATACCAAAGGACATCTTTTTTGATGAATTACAGATGGGTAAGGGATCTCAGGGTCGGCCTCTACTACGATACAAAGATGTGTGTAAGCGGGACATGATTGATACAGGCATTGATAATGCACACTGGGAGCAAGTCGCCGCTTAACGTGGTGCATGGAGGGCAAACATCAGAAATCGAATAAAGACAAAGGACAATATTATTGCAGATAAGTCACACACCGAGCGTTTTAGACGTAAGATGGTGCATGATGGTGAAAATAATTACGTGTTCACATGCACCCACTGTGAACGAACATTTACAGCGCGAATTGGCCTTACCATTCACATTCGCTACCGCCATGGGTAAAAGATAGTATGCCTTTTTGAAGCACAAACTATCGTCTGTCAAGACGGCAAGGTGCCAATGAATGATTGCAATTATATCTCTAGTCATTGTAATTTGAGTAAAATAAGAAATTGAGATACATTTACTAGATAAATTCGCAAAGCACGTTGTCATGTTTTTTTTCAAGATGGACATTTCTAGGCTAGGAAGTCTTGCAGTAACAAATGATTATACAAGTGGAACGTCTTGATCCTGGTTCTTGTCACTTGCGACGGTGTCCTTGAAGAGAGTGTCTTGTATACTGCATGTGGCTTCTTCGTCGTCTATTTGTCTCTCTTTTTGTTCTTCCTGTTCGTTTTCCTTTGTCTTGTGACTGTAGCAACTCTATTGGGGTTGGATTTAGAACTGACCAATATCTCACCTATCTATCTTAAAAGTACTCAACTGGTGATTCTGCAGACCCTTTGGACCCAAGGATTATAACACATGCAATGGGCAGTCACCCTAGACTTTTTCTCAAAACATAACTCATCTCTCTTATTTTCCCCTTTAATTAACTCAAAACAACACACCCCACAACACACAATCTAGACTAGAGTTCCTTTGTACAGATATGGTAGGCTACCAGCACGACAAGTAGGATTGTGCTGAAGCTCAGAAGGGTCTTAACAGGTTCGTCATAGAAGGGGACTTCATCGTATCTGTCTGTCACGTCGGTTACACACACACATACACTTCACCTGGTTCGATGATAGTCTTTCCAAGAATCCTCCAGGTTATCGACAGTTCTGCACTCCACTTGGATCACTTCTGGTTAGCTTTCTGGTTGTTCCTCTCTTGAGGCTAAGCTGGATACTGATTCACCCTTGGAGGTTGAGTGTTCAGCAGTTCGTACATATCTTCACTATCACTGCTCTTGCTATTAATCCATTTTCTCAGTTCCTAGTGATATTTGTTAACTGATCGACTTTAGTTCGATGATATGGAATGTTCGTAGTCCTATTCCCAAGTCTGTGCAATGAGGCAGGAGGGATTTGGCAATTGTCTTTGATAATACTCGTACCTGACAGTCACCTGGGGATAAATAGAAACTATGGATATTCCGCAAAGTCCCTGATGCAGTCCTTCATTGGAGATTCATAATTATCAGGAGTGCATGACATTGGACTTAAAGACTGTTGACGTCCAAACATGGAATAAGTATTGATAAACTTCATACCTTCCGTGTCCCATACCTTTGATAGAATGGCGGGTTAGCGTCCAGAACTTCTTCAATTAGATATATTCTTCATGAACGTACCATTCCTGATAGTTGTCTAAACATAATCTTCACTTAGGGGACCTGTGAATATATACAGAACCTCAAGGTAGTAAATGTGTTAACTCAACCTAAACATGACAGTATCACCTCCCTCCCCACTCCCCTTTTGTATGCTCAGACTGTTATTGATAATTGGCATAATTATCATTAGACCGAAAGATTCTGGCGTTCTGAACAAGAACTTAACTTGGACCAAGAAATGTCATGTTTGGGTCTTTGATCTGGATGGGAGAAGCAGAGTTGGCTGTCATCATGAGTTATGTGTTGTACCCTGGTCTGGTGTTCTGTTCTTACACCATTTTACCGCTCAGTACGTGTATGGTTTACCCCATTAGTTTACCTTTGCCTTCTTCATTATGTTAGTTAATTAATGCGAGTGTTTTATTTCCCATCCCTTTTAGTGGGTTGGTAAAGCATTACTGCAAGTTTTAAAGAATATAGAAAGGTATCCTAGATCTTTCCATTACTAGCTAGGAAGTGATATAATTATGATTGCTCTAGTGTGGGTCTTCAGTATATAGAAATACAGTTCCCTATCTTTCTATATAAAAGTCTGTCTGGTATAATAGAGCTATTTGGGAGTGTGCTTCATAGTTTCAGTGTGTCACCCCATCTGGCACCTGATATTGAATGTGGCAGGTCAGCGAATTATGCCGAGTTTGGTATTATTTTGAAGCTTATGGGATTATGAAGCTCGTTTCCTATATTCCCCTTCGATCAATCCCATTGTCAGCTCATTCCTTAATGGTTATGCTCTATGGTGGTCTCAGGTTCAGCTACGGTGTAGTTTTATTATAATGGATCACAGGCATGCTAACACACAGCCGGTCGTGACGTCATCTGCGTTTGCTTACTTCAGACCAGCTGTTAGACCGTTGTTGTGTGATCTTCGTTTAGCACCGAATGCCTTTATTGAAAGAAGGGCTCTTCTTATGTATAGCTCATATCACCTAACTTTCAGATTTGGTTCCAAACCGTCCAATTTGAAGCACAACCTGACACACACACACACATACACATTCACACACACACACACACACTCACTCACTCACGCACGTACGCAAGCACGCAAGCACCCACGCACACAGAGAGAGAGAGAGAGAGAGAGAGAGAGAGAGAGAGAGAGAGAGAGAGAGAGAAAGAGAGGCAACCGGTCCACAACAATGGCAACGGGGATGCGGAGCTAATACAATCTCGGCTCGTCCGGGATTTCCCTGAATTTGTAAATTCATTTAGTTCCCGTGCATTTTCTGTACCTAATTGTTGGTTAATAATAAGGTTCACCCCGTGATTAGTGAGAAGTTAGGGAATCTCAATTTCCTCCACTAATTGTCATCTGTCTTAACCTTTAAGAAAGATCTATGCTAATAAGGTTTTACAGTGGTCACAAGTACATAGTAGTTAGGACCAATATTGCTTACTATTCTCCTTCAAGCTTTCTCATCTCATCTCAACATGCTGCTCTTGTACCTTGCGGTGTCGAGGTGAAGTATAAACAACGGGAGAGTGCCCGCCAATGGGCTTCATGTATCGATATTCCCATGGACTCTGCTATTCCCCCCGTGCAACGTTTACGTGGTCGGCCTCTTCCTCTGTTTCCATCTGGTCTGTACATCATTCCTTGTTGTGGTATGCTGTTGACTGGTAACCTACTTGCATGACCAAACCAGTTGACTTGCTGCTTTCTAATAAAATCTAGTGCTGCTTTAACCCCCATTTTAGTCCTGATTTCTTTATTTCTGATCTTATCTCTTCTTGATACGTTGAGTATTCTTCTCAGGAATCTCATTTCTGTTGTGATTTTTCTTTTCTCTTTTTCTGTCATTGTCCATGTTTGGCATTGGTAGCATAGAGTTTGTAGGAAGATTGCTTTAATTTACGAAAAGTGGAGAGAGACTGCCAGGCAATTGTGTCATAGTGACCTTCTGTAAAGTCTTTAGTTCTTTCTTTCTTTTCCAGGATGGATCTAGTTGGTGAAAGATCGCGTGTGACAGTGTCTATACTGTCTAGTGACAGCAGTAGTCTTCTGTCTGAATGTTTTCTCTTCTTTGGATTGCTGACGATTTGAAAACCGTCATAGTCTTCATTTTTTAGATTGTTTTCCTGTGTTTTGTTTTCTTGTGTGTCCCTGTCTTCTTGTGTGTTTGTTTGACTATTAAACGTGTGAATCAGTTCTGTTCTTTACTGTGGAGGAGTTTCTCGCATGAAAGACGGGAAATCTTCTTTACTGTGTACAACAATTGCTTCTGATGGTGTTATCAGTGGTTGTCTGCTGGGACATGTATTTGCCCAGTGGTTATCTTGACCACACGTATGGAAATTGGCGTTCTCCCCGGCATCGTAATCAATACGCTGTGATTATTGTTAGTAACGCCAGGTGTTTAGATCCTTTTTGGGTTGCAGAGTGAACCCCACTTTCCAGCCCCATTGTTCAGCCTTATCCTACCCTGTAAAACTGTGCACCAGTTTTCTAACCCCTTCAGGAGTAATCATAACAGGCAACTAGTGTACGGTCAGTCTGTCTCTTTCTTTCTCTAGATTGTAGAGTGATATGTTTATCCCTATGCTTGGTAAATTGAACGTTTTTTCCGTGTAACTTGTCATACACGGTTTTCTGCCCTTCTGTTATCAGGTGAAAGTACCACCTAGTGGGAACCTCGAACCTTGATGATTCCCCCAGAAGATACACCTCCTGGACCAGTTAAGGCACTAACAATAAAAGCTTGTGTTGATTTCATTGCAGCCCCAGGATCAGTAATAGAGGAAACTACAGTACCAGGCTGGTGAAGTTGCTTAACTTCGTAGTCGTCCCTTGGAACGGCAAATGTAGCGATGTTTGGATTCGTTATAATAATTTGTTTTTTCGATAATAATAATTCCACAGAAAAATTCACAATATCTTTTAGAATATCAATTCCAAATAAAAACGCACAATATGCCCTTGAAAACTTAGTTGAAAAATAGTGAATAATCCGTTGTTTAAATAGCGTAAATTGAAACGTTAGAAAATATACTTCCAACAATGCGAATTCACAATGTTGCCAAAGAGATCGTCAACTCTCTATCGAGAATATATGAACCGTGGTTGTGATAGATAGTCAGCTGCATACCCTTTACAGGACATCGCAGTCAACACCAGCATATTTTTAGTTTTCCTGTTGTGATCTCTTGTCAAATTTACCTTTAGTAGTTTGCCAATGATTTTGAACGACTGGCACCCAAACCATTTTCGGAAAAAAGAAAAAGAAAACGGCCTGCTGCCAAATCGCCTGCAGCTGTATGTCGAACGCGGGTTTGCGAGATTATGAACTGCGTCCGTGATCCCTTCGCCACTGAGCCGGCTGGTTGTGACAGTGCACATTAGATTTGCGCTCTTGTTGATTGATTGATCGATCGATTGATTGATTGATTGATTTAGGAACCGACATCACATCATTCGGGGCATTCCCATAAGCGCTCCGTCCCAATCCTCAGAAGCCAGCGAAGAGTTCCAACACTAATAGTAAAAGTAGCAATGTGATTATATGTCCGTCTCGCCTTTCCTCTGAGCGTCGATCGTCGGCCAGATCCCCTCGTCACACCTCGCTGCCTCATTCCTACCAGACTATGGTCATCCATTTGCTCCTCCGAGGTGTGCACGTGCTCCCACAAAGCCACAACCACGTCTGCCTTGTCATGCATCAATACTCTACCAAGTTTTGCCGAGCCAGCCAGTCTGTCCGTCTGTTCATTCCCCAGCACTCCGGCATGCCCAGGAGAAAAGATCCAGGGGATGCTTTCTACCCGTGACCTCCGAAGCGAAGCAAGCCACTCAACTCGAAGCCTATCATTCCTCACCGTCCTCAGCTTGCTTTCTGAGTCAGTGACAATAAAATGTGTGTATGTATCGTGTTCTCCATCCAGCGGAAAGCTGCACTGACCGCCTCCACCTCCATTCTTATGATGTTGTGGCATCATACGCCAGGCTGTACTGCACCAAACGTCGACCATTAGCCTTTGTTAAGAATCCCCAGGCACTTCTCCTACCTCTCAACACCGAACCATCCGCGTAGATAATCACATCACCGGGGCGAGCATTATCCTGAGTTAGTTGCTGGATTTCCGCTTCTGTGGCCCCTGCTGGCCACTCCCTGCACTCCCAGCTCAAGGTGATTATAACAGCACAAGTCTAACTGCTCCTCTGGCACTCTGACCCACTCCTTTCCTCGTCTAATGTTCTCCAAGGGGCACACCTGTCTGATCTTATGTGAAGGTGTTTGTTGTCCAAAAACGGGTTCTCCTTTATCAGGAGAAGTATTTACTCACACAGAGTATTAGTTTGATGGTGGTTGTGGCCTTTTAAAGGCCAGTCAAAAATAGCTTATTTCTTATGTTGTTAGTTAGTTAGTTAGTCTTTCCTCTTGAGCCTAAGGCGGCGCATAGGGCAGAAGTCCTGTCTCTCCATGCCTGGCGGTTCGCTGCTACCTGTTGTAGATCTTGGATATTTACTTGGCCATTGAATGAGCCTTCTCTAATGATGGTTCTACGCAGGGTCTCTCTTGGTCTTCCCCGTTTTCTTTTCCCTACTGGTGACCATATGAGGGCTTGGTAGGGGAGTCTTGTCTTGTCCATTCTGAGTACATGGCCGATGTAGTTCCAACGGCGTCTTCTTATGAAATTGGATACTGTATCTTGCTTAGTCTCTTGTCTTATTTGCGAATTGGTTCTGAATTCTGTCCAGTGGATGTTTAGAAGTCTTCTAAGACATTTGTTCTCAAAAATGTCTAATTTCTTATCTAAAGCTACCGTTGATTTCCAACTTTCACATCCATACGTTAACACTGGAATCACACAAGAGTTGAAGATTTTAAGTTTTGTGTGTTTGCTGAGTGTCTTTGACTTCCAGATGTTTGACAGTTTATTGAAGGCACTCGATGCCAGTGCGATTCTAGATGATATTTCTGGTGTTGAGTCCCCTGTAGATGTCATTTTGCTTCCTAGGTATGTGAAGCTGTTGACTTTTTCAAGAACGTAGCTGTTCAATTTGGTGTCATCTGAACTGTTGGTAAGATCAATAGTCTTTGTTTTTGTGGTGTTAATTTGGAGACCAATGTGCCCTGAAACATTTTGGAGGTGGTTTATTTTCTCTTGGGCATCCGGGTGTGTTGAACTAAAAAGCACTATGTCGTCGGCAAAGTCCAGGTCTTCTAGAATTTTGTCAACCCAATGGATACCCATATTTGTGTTGTTTGTGCATTTGCGCATGACCCAATCGATAGCTATTCCAAAAAGCATCGGTGATAAGACACAACCCTGTTTCACTCCTGTTTCGACTGAGAACCAGTCAGAGTTGCCTGTTTCTGTTCTTACGCAGCAACGTGTCTCTTTGTAGAAAGATTGTATGACGTTGGTATATTTGGTAGGAAAACCATAGGTGTTAAGTAGATTCCAAAGTGAAGGACGGTGGATGCTGTCGAAGGCTTTTTGAAAGTCGACAAAGTTGGTGATTAATTTCGACTGGAATTCTACGGAGTCTTCAATGATTATTCTGAGGGTGAAAATGTGGTCTATGCATGACCGTTTTGGTCTGAAGCCTGCTTGTTCTTCTCTGAGCCTTTCATCTATCGCCTTTTTCAATCTCTCAAGTAACATGCTACAAAAAAGTTTTCCTGGTACTGATAATAGAGTGATACCGCGCCAATTATTGCAATCAGACATATCACCCTTTTTAGGCAGTTTGAAAATTACACCATCTTTCCACTGTTGTGGTGGGGATTCGCTTTGCCAGATTTCATTGATCAGCTGTAACAAACGTTGTAAGGTGTTCTCATCTGCTGCTTTGAGCATTTCTCCTGAGATTTCATCTTCACCAACAGCTTTGTTGTTCTTCAATTTTTTGATGGCTGCTTTAATCTCTTCCATGGTGAATGACTCGCAGGAGGCATCTAGTGGGGGCATAGTAATTTCTCCATCCAGGTTCGGAACAGTGTCAGGCTGCGGTCTATTTAATATTTCTTTGAAATGTTCTGCCCATCGTTGCTTCTGAAGGTCATCGGATAACAGTTGATTACCTTTGTCATGTAGTAAATGACAGTGATGCAGGCAATTGATGAGTTAGCGCATCAAAGAAGAAGATAAAGGGTGTCACAAATGGTGAACATTGTGACACCAACATTGAACGCAATTTGGACGTCATGATAGGACGTCACCTAACGCCATAACGGCTTAAGCATTAGTTTGGGGTCCAGCTTGCGAAGTGAGAGGAAGTGTTCTACCCCCAGTCACAGAAGTCCAGCCAGGACGCGGCGGCCAGTCTTCGATATTTGCAGGGAGTAGATCGGGTTGTGTATTGCCATTCAACGGAGATCGTCCGGGCTTGACTGATCGCTGGCATTCGTTGGAGTTGCATGTTGAGGCGTGCTGGCCGAATCATGATCGCGCCATAGACGTTGGCTAATCGACAGTGGTTACCAGTTGGGTACAAGTAAGGTAGGAGATGATCATATAGGCATTAATATGATAGCAGACAGCCAGCGTGATTCCTAACATTAACAGTGGGATGGGGAGACGATTAGTGAAGGAAGGGCGGGAGTGCTTGTAATGAGCGAAAGTCTGAAGACTGGATGCGCATACTCACTTGGATCCGTTAGCTGATGTCACCTATGTGTAATTATACCATAGTTCGCTCTAACTCACATTTGTTGATTGGTTCTTGGAATGCATGGTGAAGCTGTTATATATGCTGTGTAGTAATGTCGGCGCAAGCCACTCATGGTCGCAGAGAGTCATGGTACCCTAGAGCCAAGATAGATCTTGAGGTGAACGTTGATGCATTGTAGTGCATGAAATCATATTGTGGAGAGAGTCTAACGTTACCTCTTGACATGGGAGCATCGTCCGAAGAGATTTGAACCATGGGTTTTGACATGTAGACATCATCTGATGAAATATGAACCAAAGAAGTGGTCAGTGAGTCAAGGACAATAATAGATAGTACAGATACCGTACAGAGACACAATCAGTGGATTTTACCTTGTTCGACTGAATAAAAATGGTGGGAGACGACGGTTGCAAATCTGTGAATGACATTGGGGCGGGCATATTTTCAGCCTAATAAAGAAACACATTCACGAACACGCAACTTATCCGTATATGTAAGGATCATGCCGATCAATTGCTGGTGATCAAATGGCGCATCCTCGTTTGTTCAATTGTCTTGTCATCGTGTCACAGATTAACCGCACTGTCAGTGTCAGTTGGAAACCGTTTTCTTGATGCTGGAGAGGACATCTGTGTGATACTCGATTATCTGAGGCCGCATATTGACATTATCGCTCTGATTGTTGGCCCAGGTAGAGAACATTTGCTCGCAGGGTATTATACTCATTCTAAGAGCACTGAGGAGACGCACGTGATACGGAAGATTTTTAATAACTGATTGATATCAAGATCTGCAAAGTCAGTGATTATCGGATCTTCATTGGGTCACCTGCTCTGGTTGATTGTGTCGAACATACCAACAACATTTCGTCACAGGGACATATGTTCTACAGAAATCGAATTTTGGCTTTTCCAGTGCTATTCAGGTGTACGGAATAATCAACGCCTAGCTGAGGCTGTATCAACGCAGTGGTTATCGTAGTGCAGATCGACAAAGCATTACAAAATAGTGCTAAACCTGATAGCTACATGGAGTAGCAAATAACACTCACATCAGTCAGGCTCCTTCTAAGGCTGATCACAGGCATCGTGCCTAGAGTGTTATTATCGTAATATGTTTAACCTACGACAGTTCAACATGTTAAACATACACAGAAACTTGATGAATTAACGCCGAAGTACAACAAATGGACACAGGAATGTCATTTAGAAAGGTACGCAGACCCAGGATTTCAGGAACGTACATATAAACTCATCAGAGTTGCGCTTACGGAGTAACATCGAACAAAATTAGTTGGCAAATCGAGGGGATTGTTCTACTGTCGGACTGTTGGAAAAGGTTTACTTATTCTTGAGCTAAGTACTCTATTTGTTTGTGGTTTGTCAGTAATTGGTTATGGTCAGAATACTGTGATTTTGCACGCATTTATTTTGTCTGTATTATCATAAGTGTGATGACGTCATAAGCGTGATACACAATTTTATGCTATTTTGTCTTGTGATATCTTATGAGCGGTGCATTATTGAGTTGTTACATAATGCTGGAATCTAAAGAACTTTAACTCTGTCTATACTGTAACTGCTGAGTTATAGGTCGTGTCTATTATAAAATTATTTATCATTTTTCGTTATTAATGTATCTAATTGTAATTTATTAATTATTTCTTTCAACTTTCTTCGATTTTATCTGTCGATTGTAATACTTATAAGCCATGTCTATAGTTTGGTAATGTCACTTGTTTTCCTGAGAGGAAGTTGGAATCAACAAGCACATCTTCAAACTTATTATCTGTTGGGATTATTGACTGACTTTTGTCTACACTCCTCTCTTCTGTCTTCCCTTCCATATATCTATTTCTTTCACTCTCTCTCTCTGTTATTCCTTCAACACATACTCCGACAACAGTTCCTTTCAACAATAAACAAAAGATTTATTAATAAAAACTATGTCTGGTGTATGTATGGATAGTGTCTATGTAGTTGGTATGTTCTTCTAGTGTGGATGCAAGATAAGATGTTGATAGATAGTCTCCGTAATCTTCTCCGGCATATTCAACCGGCCAAAACATCAGATATCAAACACAGAATTAGAACGTTCTCACCCGGTATGATCCGTTCAGCTTGGGTCTTGACTTAATCCAATTCTTGAAAACACAAACAATTGTTCACCACAGTAACACCGTACAGTAATGTGATCACGGTAAGTCCTTTCCGTAGACAGAGTTTTCAGTTTTATGTTGTTATAATCCATCAGTGAAAACACCTCACACCTGTCCACAGTTATTTAACCGTTCTCTGAATATAGGTACACTGGTCTAGGGTTCTTCCCTGTTTCGTTTAGGTGAGTACTAAATGAAAATGTTTTATCCTATTTTCTATGCTTGAATAAAGTTTCTTCTCTAAGGTTCACCAAAACCTGTTTTTTGACATTCGTTAAGTCACCCACTTTGCATTTGCTATAGTGATATACTTTCACTGCACCTGTGAAGTGCCTGATTAAATTAAAATGTCTTTCCTGTATTATCAACACTGCTTTCTCTGTACAAGAGATGTACTGGTTGATCTTCTTTGATAGGTCAGGCTGTGTAGTAGAACCTGGGTAATAAACATTAAATCAGGTGATTTAAGTCTGCCTCATATCACTGTCTATGTGATTATCTTTCTCCAGCCGTAATGAAACAGCCTCCGAAAGAATTACTCTGACATAAACAGCAGAATTCACTAAAGTATAAACTATTCACTAAATAGAAAGCAATAGTAAACCCTACGCACAACCACATATTTCCCTATGCTAATATTAGTGTTACCTTATATATCTAGAATTAATGATACTCCAAGCATTGAAATCTATTAGCACACAATCACTTCTATCCCATTTCCCGGGATGATTTCTTTGCTATTTTCAGGAGACATAAATCCAGTTTGCCGTCCCTTTAGGTAGCACACACTAACACAACAATCCCATTTGCTACTATTTATATTGGGCCTTCCGTTCTTCGTTAGTGTTTGATGTCCATACATCCACAATCGCCTTTGTCGTTCCCGTAACATCAAAAGTTCAGTGAAATCACGTATACGTCCGGGCGCTCCGTTCTTCGCTGTTGAGCTGGTCCTCTGTCCATCGCTCGTTTGCACTTCAAAGCATTCTCCGTTCATTTTCCCGTCGCCCCGATACTAGCGGGAGTCACTGCCCTCGGCGCGTACCTGTATCCTATTTTTATATTCGTAGGTCAATGCTCGTGAATTTTATTCCTCCTCGCAGAATGAAGTACACAATTGTTAACCCTTCTCCTTCCTTGTATTTTAATATGTAAGTTATCAAGGAATCATTAAACTGCAGTTTTTTCTGTGACATAGGCCCCCTCTTAAGAGAGTTGACCGCGTCGACTCTTCATCCCTGTAGTTTTGATTCCTATGATCCTCCAACTTATTCCTCTTCCTCTGGAGTTGGATGTCTAGATAAGAAATCCGCTCCTACATTCTCCTTACCAGGAATGTATTCCACTGTGAAGTCCTGTTGCAACAACAACGTCCATCACATCCACCGTGCGTTGAGCTTCTCTGAAGTAGCTATTAACCTCACGTGTTGATGATATGATTGGATCCTCACATGGATCAACACCTCATCCAGTAGGCGACTTCATAAGCACCCTACCATACTACTCATGACTGAAACTAGTGTTGGCTCATCGCTCCTGTACGTTCAGTCGCCCTCCTTTCCACTGGCGTAAGCGATGGCTCACAATACAGACGGATTGTCCCATCCTGATTGTAACACTGCTTCCATGTCCTCTTGGTTTCCCCCCGGCTTTGCCTCTGGGGATGTTCCACCTCGTCCTCGTTGGACCGAGTCGTCTTTCCCAAATCTCCTGGACTTTTGCTTCCAGGACCATCTTGGGCTATATTGTATCTGGTCAGCCAATCTTCGGTTGGAGTTCTGGGTATTTCTCGCCTTTCCCGACGTTACCCACCCCTTCTGAACTTGGTTACCGGTGAAACTTTCACTCTTGTCCTTTCCCTGACTTGTGATTTCCCCCCTCCTGTCGTTGGGTAAATCTGACCTATCACGTACTGTCCCATAGGCCCTCCTATGTTGTACTGGCGATCTCTGGTCTTCGTCTGGACTGGTAACTTTTGTCCCAATGGCTGCCATCACCATAAAGTGCGAAGCTTTTCTCCCGGATCTCTCCTCATATTTCCTAATGAGATGTCTAGGGAGATTTTTCTGCTCTTCCCCGATCCGTATTTTGTAGATGTTTTTGGACACCACCTTTTCCACAGGATAAGGTCCTTTCCATCCTACTTGGAGTATATTGGTCTCTGCTGGACCCCACACTTCCACTTTGTCTTCCACTTTAAAAGCGATTTTCCTCTTAATTCGCTTGTTGGGTGGTTCTTTCTGGCACTCCGAACAAGACTTCACCCACCGGCGTACATCTCCGGTCATTCCTGGCCAGCAATAATGGCCGGATATTTTCTGCAAGGTCTCTCTGACACCCATATGTCGATTCTCGCCTATGATGTGTCCACTCTGAAGAATGTGAGGACGGTGGGTCTCTGGAACCACCCACTGCTCATGCAGGTTATCTCCCCTCCCAGCTCTCCGATAGAGTAGTCGATTCTTCAGAAAGTACTGTCCCCGTTCTGGTAGCTCAGCACTCCTTTGCAGCTTCCTGTAGCAAGGACGCAACGTAGTATCTTTGCTCTGGGCAGTATGCAATTCTCCTATCCCTGAGTTGTCGCATAGTGTCTCTGCCTCTTTTTCCTTCCCTTGAGATCCACTGACTACTGTTCCCTTGTGGGTTGGCTGTTTGGGCATCCCCAAAAAGACATATTTCGTGCCAATGATCATGGGAAATAAGGAGTCAGATAATACAGCAGCTGGAATAATGCCCGTGACGTACCTGGATTTAATCTCCACCTTGGCGATTGGTAGCGTCATGGTAACAGCACTCCTCATTGCCGGCTGTATTTCTATGGTCTCCCCTGTAAGTTGGTCTGGGCTTACCAAGCTGGCATCCACCACCGCTTCCCCATCCAAACCGGTATCGTAGAGACAAACAACCTGCTGGCCATTGACTTCAATCAGTTCGACCACAGGTGGCCTCTCTTGGTCCGGAGTGTCTTCCATCTCCTTGACCGTTTAGTTGCCTTCCTCTTTTGATTCCTCGAGGTTGGTTATGCAATTGGCGTCTTCTGCCTTGCATCTGCAGTCCACAGTATTAGGTGTTGTCGACTGGCAGAGTGTGCACCATGTTCCCTTCCTAGGTTTCCGTGTGTCTTTTTTGTTCCTTTCTCCTTCGCCGATCTCAGCCTTGTCTGTAATCACCGTTGTAGGAATCACTTTGCATGCTGCGAAGTAAGAACTTTTAGGTTTCGATCTGCAGTCCTTCGTGTTATGAGATGGCACTTTGCAGAATGAACACCACTTCTCCGACCACTGTCGTTTCGCTGAAGAATTCGAGGTGCTCTGGCTTCCTACCTTCACCTTCTCTGAACTCTCCTCTGTGTGCTTTATATAAGGTTCCACTTTTTCTCCTTCCCAATTCTTAGGTTTCTTTTTCTCTTGTTTCTCCTGACCTTTGGTTTGAATACTGAGTTCCGCAGCCTCCCCATGTACCTCTACGAATCGTTCCGCCAGCTTATTCACAACATCAATCCGTTCCGCCCCTTGTTCTCCCAAGAAGGTTCTGAGAGGTTTCGACATTTGCTTTCGCATCTGGTCGACCACCATCATCTCTTCGAGACTCTCATAATCCCTCTTGAATTCTGCCAAGTCCATCCATTTCTGGAGATAGGATTTCAGCCTCAGACTGTAGGCGGCGAATAGTTCTCCCGGCTCTCTTCTAGACGATCTAAACTTCTTCCTATACGTTTGTGCTGTGACTTCATAATGTTTCATCAAAGCGGCTTTTAATTCCTCGTACTGATTTTCCTGTCCTGGTGGTAGGCGTGTGTAGACCTCGTACCCTGAACCACGTAAAGCCTGGGATAATTTTAAAGCCCATCTGGTTCTATCCAGTCCCATAGCGACTGCCATAGCCTCGAACCGATCCAAAAACTGGTATATCTTCTCTTTACTTTCATCAAAGACCGCCAAGGGAAACTTCATGGCATGGTAACCCTGCCCAATCATGTGGGTTGCCCCAGGTGAAGATGAACTTCCTTCTGCTGCATCTATTTCACCCTTAGTTTGTGTCTTGAGTTCTAACTCTTTCAAGCGGTATTCATGTTCCATTTCTTGTCTCCTGGCATTCTGTTCCATTTCCAGTTTCTTGGTCTCCTGGTCCATTTCCAGTCGCTTGGTCTCCTGTTCCAGTTTCTTGGCCTCTTGTTCCATTTCCAGTCGCTTGGTCTCCTGTTCCAGTTTCTTGGCCTCTTGTTCCATTTCCATTCGTTTGGTCTCCACCTCTATTCTTCTCACTTCCAACTCGGCCTTCCGATCTTCTCGTTCCGCTTGACGAATCTCTCGCTCTCTTTCCTGGATGTAATCAGTTAGTTCCGAGCCAGCTAAACCAATTTCCTCCCCGTTGGCCCTTAGTTCTGCTGTAGTTACTTTAGGAGTTGCCATAGTTAAGAATGTAAGTCCGCAAATAGAGTACAGACCCCTCAAGCAATAAAGATGTCCTTCCTATAAACAGATAATCTACCTAGAACCTATATCATTTATCTATGTCTATTAAATATTCTAAATCTACAACACCACACAGTACATCACAACCACTCTCTCATCCACAAGAGGAGATATAGGATAAAGACTTATGTAGACGTGTGACCGTGTGACTAGGTATGTAATGTGTCTTACCACCTATCCACATTCACTCTGTCTGGAACTTTCTCACTGTAAAGTCACCAGCATTAATGAAATGGTTCTACCATAAATGTAATGGCACCATATATCCGATGGACGTCCTTCCATTAAAAGTCATCAATGTATACTTATATTTATTCCAATCAGTATGTCCCAACATGCAGGTACTCCGCTATGCCTGTGCCAATATGCAGGTACCCCTCTATGTATATGCCCTGTTATGCCCAGGTCATATGGGTATTATTTTCTACCCCGCTCGCTCCACCAATTATGTCACTTGTTTTCCTGAGAGGAAGTTGGAATCAACAAGCACATCTTCAAACTTATTATCTGTTGGGATTATTGACTGACTTTTGTCTACACTCCTCTCTTCTGTCTTCCCTTCCATATATCTATTTCTTTCACTCTCTCTCTCTGTTATTCCTTCAACACATACTCCGACAACAGTTCCTTTCAACAATAAACAAAAGATTTATTAATAAAAACTATGTCTGGTGTATGTATGGATAGTGTCTATGTAGTTGGTATGTTCTTCTAGTGTGGATGCAAGATAAGATGTTGATAGATAGTCTCCGTAATCTTCTCCGGCATATTCAACCGGCCAAAACATCAGATATCAAACACAGAATTAGAACGTTCTCACCCGGTATGATCCGTTCAGCTTGGGTCTTGACTTAATCCAATTCTTGAAAACACAAACAATTGTTCACCACAGTAACACCGTACAGTAATGTGATCACGGTAAGTCCTTTCCGTAGACAGAGTTTTCAGTTTTATGTTGTTATAATCCATCAGTGAAAACACCTCACACCTGTCCACAGTTATTTAACCGTTCTCTGAATATAGGTACACTGGTCTAGGGTTCTTCCCTGTTTCGTTTAGGTGAGTACTAAATGAAAATGTTTTATCCTATTTTCTATGCTTGAATAAAGTTTATTCTCTAAGGTTCACCAAAACCTGTTTTTTGACATTCGTTAAGTCACCCACTTTGCATTTGCTATAGTGATATACTTTCACTGCACTTGTGAAGTGCCTGATTAAATTAAAATGTCTTTCCTGTATTATCAACACTGCTTTCTCTGTACAAGAGATGTACTGGTTGATCTTCTTTGATAGGTCAGGCTGTGTAGTAGAACCTGGGTAATAAACATTAAATCAGGTGATTTAAGTCTGCCTCATATCACTGTCTATGTGATTATCTTTCTCCAGCCGTAATGAAACAGCCTCCGAAAGAATTACTCTGACATAAACAGCAGAATTCACTAAAGTATAAACTATTCACTAAATAGAAAGCAATAGTAAACCCTACGCACAACCACATATTTCCCTATGCTAATATTAGTGTTACCTTATATATCTAGAATTAATGATACTCCAAGCATTGAAATCTATTAGCACACAATCACTTCTATCCCATTTCCCGGGATGATTTCTTTGCTATTTTCAGGAGACATAAATCCAGTTTGCCGTCCCTTTAGGTAGCACACACTAACACAACAATCCCATTTGCTACTATTTATATTGGGCCTTCCGTTCTTCGTTAGTGTTTGATGTCCATACATCCACAATCGCCTTTGTCGTTCCCGTAACATCAAAAGTTCAGTGAAATCACGTATACGTCCGGGCGCTCCGTTCTCCGCTGTTGAGCTGGTCCTCTGTCCATCGCTCGTTTGCACTTCAAAGCATTCTCCGTTCATTTTCCCGTCGCCCCGATACTAGCGGGAGTCACTGCCCTCGGCGCGTACCTGTATCCTATTTTTATATTCGTAGGTCAATGCTCGTGAATTTTATTCCTCCTCGCAGAATGAAGTACACAATTGTTAACCCTTCTCCTTCCTTGTATTTTAATATGTAAGTTATCAAGGAATCATTAAACTGCAGTTTTTTCTGTGACAGGTAAATTATATAATTTTTTTTTCTTGTCTTCATTTCGCGCTTTCATCATTAGTATTGAGTATTATAGAAACATAAAGACATGTCATCATTACAGGATTTTGTTGCAATTGGGAAAGATGCAGGTTTGACAGGAGCAGATCTTATATCGTGGTCGGAGAAACAATTTACAGATTATCAAGCTCATGAAAGGAACGAAAGAGTTGCGATTAGACAATTGGAAAAGGATCGACTAGATGAACAAGAGAGACAAAGAGTATTTGAAAAGGAAAAAATGGCTATGGAAAATGACAGAATTGCAGCTCAAATTGCAGCAAATAAAGAGAGGATAGCCGCAGAAAATGACAGAATTGCAGCTCAAATTGCTGCAGATAAAGAAAGGATGGCATTGCAGATCGCTGCAGATAAGGAAAAACTGGAAAGAGAGGCACAATTAAGAGAAAAAGAGATGGCTTTTAATCTTGAGAAATTGAATACAGAAAAACTTCTGAAGGAAAAAGAATTGGAGAATAACTTCAAAATGAAACAGTACGAGAAGGACAAGGATGAACAGATTGCTAGGAACAGGGTGGAGGCACAGTCCACAGAGGCCATTAAGAAATATAATGGGGTGATAAAGACATACTGCAACTCCGATTCCGTCTCTGCATGGCTAACTAATTTTGAGCTAATCTTAAGACACTATGGAGTTGCGGAGACCGAGTGGGCAGTTTTACTACATAGGCACTTAAGTGGTGAACCTTTGCAAGTTGTAGAACTAATTCCAGATGAGTTACGTAGTGATTACTCATACATTCGTAAGAGACTGCTGTCTCATTTTTGTCTTGATGAATTTGGCCTTCGTGCATCGTTCAAAAATCTTAGTCCTAAAGCAGGACAGACGTTCCTTGACTTCTCCTCTTTGACTCAATTAACATTCGATAAATGGGCTCGTTCAGCCAATGTTACTGATGACTACAAGAAGCTACGTGACTTGATTGTTAGAGACAGACTGATCTCGGCGGTTCCTCCATCTATGTCTACCTTTCTTATTGAACAGAAATGTTCGAGTATACAGCAGATGGATGAGAAGGGAGAGTCTTTCTTCGACGCCCATAAAGACATATTTAATAATAGTTTTTCCCCATTGGTAGAAACAAACGCATGTGATAGATTCCCTCATAAATCAAGGAGGCAGGGATACAAAACACAACAACAGTCTGGAGGACAATATCTAAGGAGGGAAAAACAACAACAACCAAAGTATCAACCTTATGTTAAACACGAGAAAAAGGGTGTGTGGACAACTTGTGAATACTGTGGTTTTACCCACGGCTCAAATCAAATGTGTGACAAACATCCGCAGTTTGACAGTTACATAAAGAAATTAGCACTTAGAAATAGAGACAGATTTAACACCTATCAAAGACAAACACAATGCTTTAAATGTAAAAGTTTTGGACATATGTTTGTATCTTGTCCTTTAAGACAACTGTATAAAGAAGCAAACATAGGGATGTTGACATCTAGTAGTGACAGTGACTCGGACGAGACTAGTCATGCAAATACGGTAGAAGTAGATTATTCTCCCATCGACCCAACGTGTGATACATGCAAGATCTTTCACAAAGAGGGCAACTTAACGTGCGGTCATAAAATACACGTGCAGGAGGCTAATGCGGTCCAAATTACCAATGGATCACTGGTCGTACAACACGCCATAGTGAATGGAAGGAAATGTAGCTTAGTACGCGATTCCGGGTCGAGTATAGTTGGGGTACATACAAAGCTGATTAATGAAACCGACTATACTGGAGAACATGTGACCTGTAGAACTTTTGGAGGTAGAAGAGAAAAGTTTCCAGTTGCCTGGGCTGATATAAACTGCCCATATTTTTCTAGGAAAATAAAGGTAGCTGCGCTGCCCGACCCATTTGTAGATGTCTTTATTGGAAACATCCCTGAATTATGTGATGTTTCGCGTGAGGACATAACAGAATGGGAAAGGAAGCATATTGTTGCAAACACACAAATACATAAAGAGAATCAATTACCTCATGTGAATCTGGTTTCAAACACACACATGTCACATCCAGTTATGGTGGAACCTAAAGATAGTAAGACAGTTCAAGCCGCAGCTATAAGGCTGCAAAATGACATCATACAGGTGGATAGAAAACCACGGACATATGGCATATCAGTGACAGTTCCGTCTGGTGATCCGAGGAAGATAGGTATAAAAACAGATACTTCATTTGATTTGGTCGATACTTTCTTCTGGTTGATTTTCTTGCTATCTATCATAACAAACAAAGTAATAAAATATATAGCTAAGGCTACAGGGAGTTTGATTAAGATGTGGCAATGTGTTATACGCCGGAAACTGAGCCATGTTATAGGTATATATGATAATTCTGTACAATGTATTCGAACAGTCCGCCGAATGGCACCTGTTGGCGAATCTGAAATTCCTTTGCAGGAAGCACATTCAATGATCAGTTCTAAGATCATTCTCGCAGCAAATAATGGTGTGGTGGTGGATGGTACTGGTTTACTGTCTATCGTGTACATTCTTCCACAAGATTGTAGGAAAATATTACATCTTGTCGTGCACTCTGGGAGAAAGGTATACGAATCACACAAACGCTATAAAATTACTCTATCAGTGGTGAATTCTGGTCAGAAATTGGCTAAATATCTGTTAGGAAGAAATTCTTGGTCATATCAAAATGAATTTCACTAACCTTAAATAAAACATGTAGCGTCATTGTGATTGTATTGTCATCTTAAATATTGTTATAAGTGGAGTGTACTGTATTCGTATCATTGTCTTGTTCATATTAACAATCATATTTTTTTTTATGAGCGATTATCTTTATCTAAAACCTATGCTCAAATAGACTTAGTAATAGCGAGCATGGCGAAATTTATATAGTTTTATAGATCATATCTGAGATGGCGGAGGATTCTGTACACATGACCGCGCCAGTAGCGCCGTTCTGTTTATAGGAATTCTTATACCTTCTTTTTGTTTTCAGAAGTATCCGTTATCATTCTACATTTATTATTTAAGGACATCACAAACGTATCAGCCATAATACTGAAATAGTACATCATCGTACATTCCTAGACAGATGGTTTGTTTTGTCGCATTCGGATGTTTGATTTTACGATAGAGCCAAATAAAACTGAATTTGCATTTTAGGAATTCAATTTTTAGAACATAAAATAATCTAGCTGATTTACTCAGTAGATTATAAATAAACTATGAAAGTTTTATGTATATATAAATATATATATATGTATGGTTTCTGTTTTATTTTTTTTAGTGTAACATTACGGTATGATGACTGTGGCTAGGGCTGAAATACCACAGATAAATATATAATTTTTTTTTTTAAAGAAAGTATAGACGTAACTTAGTCACTTGTTGTTATTATTATTTCAGAGAAACAGGGGAAATGTTTCACGTGGCATAACCGATGAGTGTGGCTTCATTCTGTCACAAGCCAATATAAGAAACAAGTGAAAAGGTTCACGTGGCATAACCGATGTGTGTGGTTTCATTCTGTCACAAGCCAATATGGTAGTATCGGCGGTGGTTTGTAGATAATTTTAATTGTGTTAGTATATGAAAATTCATTATATTGGAATTTTTAATAGAGGACATAAACTCGAGGACAGAGTCTGTGCGGATCTTCGAGCAAATTAATTAAGTATATCTTAAGTGATATACAGGTTTCATAAATGAATATGTTTATTGTTTTAATGTTATGTTTATATATTTTGTTTTTATAACTATTATGATGATTGATATTGGTTATTTTAATTATCAGTACATTAATGTGTTGTAGTTATTAATGTCAGTAGTATGTTTTGTGTTAACTATTAATCATCATACATATCATTTTCACGATGGATGAAGTAAGAGAAAGGAATGAAAGAAAATTAATAGACACAAACATATAGTAAACATTACACATTATAGGATACATAAATACATATAACAAATGAACAACACACTATAGTTATATAACACAGTTATATTGAGAATAGTTTTCCCTATGCTATGGCGAAAAGAAATGAGGGTGTACCAGGTCGACATGCAGTTGTGGAGATATATGTATTCACGTCAGGGACAATAAGTTGTAGACTACGGATCATGTGATCGTTGGGTATGCAACACTGGATGGTGTTTTTATTTAACTGACAGAACTCGGGGATATAGAGACTGTTAGTAGTTTTAAGGTGTCAACATATATACGCGATAACAGATCTTAATATATGAACTGGCGGTGTTTGAGCCTTAGTTTAGTTACAAGTAGTCGGGCATGTTAACGCGATAACATCTCAGGGATCATTTATAGAATGTAGAGGTGGCGGTGTTCGGGACTTGTATTTTAGTCCGGTGTTCAATATCCCACGATCTAGATTGGTTCATGTTGACAAACTAAGTTCCAAGGACGGTGAATGCGTTGTCTATCACAATAGGATGTAATTTACGTCGTGGACATCATTTCCTTGCATGTCAAGATAACATAGAAAATGGTCTAACGATCATTTTCATTGTAGAGGGGGCAAAGCTGTCATGTAGTAAATGACAGTGATGCAGGCAATTGATGAGTTAGCGCATCAAAGAAGAAGATAAAGGGTGTCACAAATGGTGAACATTGTGACACCAACATTGAACGCAATTTGGACGTCATGATAGGACGTCACCTAACGCCATAACGGCTTAAGCATTAGTTTGGGGTCCAGCTTGCGAAGTGAGAGGAAGTGTTCTACCCCCAGTCACAGAAGTCCAGCCAGGACGCGGCGGCCAGTCTTCGATATTTGCAGGGAGTAGATCGGGTTGTGTATTGCCATTCAACGGAGATCGTCCGGGCTTGACTGATCGCTGGTGTTCGTTGGAGTTGCATGTTGAGGCGTGCTGGCCGAATCATGATCGCGCCATAGACGTTGGCTAATCGACAGTGGTTACCAGTTGGGTACAAGTAAGGTAGGAGATGATCATATAGGCATTAATATGATAGCAGACAGCCAGCTTGATTCCTAACATTAACAGTGGGATGGGGAGACGATTAGTGAAGGAAGGACGGGAGTGCTTGTAATGCGCGAAAGTCTGAAGACTAGATGCGCATACTCACTTGGATCCGTTAGCTGATGTCACCTATGTGTAATTATACCATAGTTCGCTCTACCTCACATTTGTTGATTGGTTCTTGGAATGCATGGTGAAGCTGTTATATATGCTGTGTAGTAATGTCGGTGCATGCCACTCATGGTCGCAGAGAGTCATGGTACCCTAGAGCCAAGATAGATCTTGAGGTGAACGTTGATGCATTGTAGCGCATGAAATCTTATTGTGGAGAGAGTCTAACGTTACCTCTTGACAACCTTGTTTGTCTTTGATGGGTATATTTGGTGTAGGTGAGTGATTGCATAGTTGCTTCATGATATGGAATACGGCTCTGTTGTTTCCAATTCTGGCAGCTGCTTCGGCTTCGGAGGCTAGGCTGTGAATAAAGTTCTGTTTGTCTTTTTGTGCGCTTTCACCTCTTTATCCAACATAGAGTATTTTTGCTTATGGGTTTCATATGTAGATGTGTCTTTTGCAGAAAGAAGTGTTAGTTTTGCTTGTTTTCTTTCTTGTATCTTCGTCCAGGTGTTGTCGCTTAGCCACTTCTTCTTCTGTCTTTGTACGTAGCCGACTGTGTTTGTTGCAGCATTTAGCAAGGTATTTTTGAGGAAATTCCAATTTTCTTCAATGTTATTTTTAATATTCGCATTGCTCGATATGCTTTCTTTGTTAGCATAGATGCTTTGTACCTCTGAATTGAATGCGAGTTGGTGTTCTTTAGTCATTAGGGACTGTGAGTTTATTTTCTTATTTCTGGGTGATCTGTGCAGAGTCTTGAGCTTTATTTTTAGTTTGGCAATGCAGAGATTGTGATCACTGCCAGCATCTGCACCTCTGTAGGCTCTGACGTCTTGTACTGATGAACGGAATTTGGCATTAATGCAAAAATGGTCTAACTGATTTTTTGTGATGCTATCAGGCGAGTTCCACGTGACTTTGTGTATATCTTTGTGCGGAAATAAAGAGTTTGCTACTATCAGATTTGCTATTTCACAGAATTCTAGTAGTCTCTCTCCGTTTTGGTTCATATCACCTAAGCCGTGAATTCCCATATATCTCTCAACACCCTTATTGTCAGACCCTATCTTGGCATTGAAATCACCCATTACAACAACAATGTCGTGCTTGGGAGATGAGTTGATGGTACCAATTAGTTGTTCATAGAAATTATCTTTGTTGATGTCTGTATCGTCGTTGGTAGGTGCGTAGCACTGGATGATTGTTAGCTTGAAATACTTCGTTTGGTAACGCGCTGTTATGATTCTATCATTTACTGGTTCCCAGCTGATCAGTGATCTTTCTACATTTTTTGACATGATGATAGCGACTCCGTTCGAATGATGGTTGTCGGTTCTTCCTGAATAAATTATGTGTCTTTGTTCACAGTTGAGAAATGTCTTACCTGAGTCAGTCCATCTGCACTCGCTAACCCCAAGAATTTCTAGGTTGTATTCATTCATAACATTACACACCTGGGTCGTTTTCCCCGTCTGGTACATAGTTCTGACATTCCAATAACCAATCTTGAAAGTATCCTTGGAGTTTAACATATTTGAGCGACACATTATAACATTTACTGATCTTGAAGCAACGGATAATGATTAGTCGGATCGTCGATAAACTGTCTTAAGCCAAGCTAGAAGGAAACACGTCGAGAATATCCCGGTCCGGTTGTAACCGTTCATAACACAAAACACACTTCACTACACACGTGGGTTGGATTTTAACGTTCCAATAGCCAATTTGAAATATCCTTGGAATTCAACAAATTTCAGCGAAGCAACATAACATTTAGAGCCAGAAATCTGGTTCTGAAACAACGGGAAGTTTTACGATGGTGGTTTGTCGGGCCGCCGATCAACCGTTCTAAGCCGAGCTAGAAAGAAACACGTCTCGCCATCTTGACCTAAAACCGGAAACCCCGGTTTATGTTGTGCTAACAATCAATAAAAAGAATAAAAACATTGAATGTAATATCAAGCAGAAATAAAAACATGGCTTCTAACATTTCCCCACAAGTAAAATAAAACCATAATTTTTACACAACCTTCGAAGATTACTTAAAGTTATTATTCCATCTTTTATAATGCTTTCAGTCGTTGCTAATTTCTATACAAACTTTACAAAATATAAGATATATACAATAACTATTTAAATCAAATAGCATATTTATGTTACTTTGAGTAATGTCCCTTTGATATTTTATTCCCCGCTCGCTCAATTTTGAACCCAGGCGCTGTCCGTACACTCTATTTCTAGTAGTGCATGTGGGCTTGCTTTCCCTAATACCAGTGTCTATCGCCATCAAGCGAACCCGCTCCGACTTCAGAGGAACTTGTAATTTACATCCTCAAGTGAAGGACGAGAGGTCAACGTTTCAATCTAACTGTCCAGTGTAAATGTTGAAGCCCTTACCTCGGCATCAGCACACCGGATGTTTAACAACACGCGTTCTTTTCCATTCAGCCATGCTGACCTCATGTCCCTTGAAATAAGTGTTATATTGTTATGTCCCTTTCCACTATTACAATAGGATGTGTTCCCTTTAAAGTTGTTTTATTTACAAAACAGTATATTATTTTTACGTACAAAACAGTGTGTATTTTCACAGTGGATTGTGTGTGTTTTACATTTTGCGAATGCAACATATACATTCATATACACATATGATAATATTATATTCTCGGCGTGGTGTAGTTTTCTACACATTACTTATTGATGTTGTGTCCTATATGGTTGATTATTAGTGCGTGTATTTTTGTGTATAACTCTTGTAGTGCCAGTCCTCCTTGTTTCGTATCCTGTATTAGTGTTTTGTGTTGTATACTGTGAATTATGTTGCTGAAGGTGAAATGTCTGAAGTATTTGCTTATGTTTGTGACTGTTTGTTTTGGGGATATAACACTGTACCTAAATATATTAGCTTAGGAATGATGGAACTGTTTACAACTACACTTCTCCAAAAAATTGTTGATATCTTGTACTAATATTTGTATCTATGTATAATGTCTGTAATTTGTTTTGTCAGTGAATGCCATGTTTCTGTGTGTTTTTCTGGCATCGCATGAAAATGTGATTCCATAGATTTTTATGTTGTCTGTGACTGTTAGATCCAGGGGGAAATTCACGTTATTCTTCCTCTTTTCCAGACCCATTATCTTGAATTTCTGTATGTGTATTTTCTCCCCCGATGGTGTTTCCACCTTGTCGTGGTGGGGGAGCTTGAGTTTCTCAATGACCCTGAGAGCTATGCCGGCGGTAGCGTAGCTACTAGCAGGGCCTCTCAAGCCGGACAGGTCAAAGGGTAGAGAATAGACAAAGAGAAACACCCTGGTCCTCCAGGTTGGGGGTTGAAGCGTGGGGTTAACATCCCGACCTTTGTAAAAACTATTTTGTGTTACGAAACAGATACATAAGCCTCAAATTCGGACTGACTTATTTTGACAACGACCTCGGAACGTTAAAGGATTCTTGAGATTTGGAACATGGAATGTACGGACACTATATCGAGCTGGAGCGGCTGAAGAACTAACCCGGGAGCTGGTTGAATATCAAATGGATATAACAGCAATTCAAGATATAAGGTGGCCAGGAGAGGGTACTTTAGAATAAAATGGAATGATTGTAATATATGGAGGAAATACCCAAAATAAACATGAATTAGGAACAGGATTTGTCATCAAAAAAGAGTTATGGGGGAACGTTCTAAACTTTAAAGCTGTTAATGACAGAATTAGTAAATTACGAATAAAAGGTAAATGGAAAAATATAACGATGATTAATGTACATGCACCTACTGAAGAGAGAGAGAAGATAACGTTAAAGGAGACTTTTATAATGATTTGGAAGATGTCATAGAAGAAACCCCCAAACAGGACATCCTGATTGTGCTGAGAGACTTCAATGCAAAAATAGGTAGAGAGCAAACTCATAAAACAGTGGCATATATGGAAAGCCTACATACAACTTCAAATGATAATGGATGTCGCTTGTTTTCCCGGGAAGAACTTGCAATCAACAAGCACATCTTCAAACTTATTATCTGTTGGGAGTATTGACTGACTTTGGTCTACACTCTTCCCTTCTGTCTTCCCTTCCATATATCTATTTCTTTCACTCTCTCTATTATGCATAACATACCCTGACAACAGTTCCTTTCAACGATAAATAAAAGATTTATTAATAAAAACTATGTCTGGTGTATGTATTGAATGGGTATCTGTAGTTGGTAGTGTCTGCTAAGGTGACTGCAAGATAGGACTTGTAGATGTTAGTCTTCGTAATCTTCTCCGGCATATTCAAAAGGCCAAAACATCAGACATCAAACACAGAATTAGAACGTTCTCACCCGGTATGATCCGTTCAGCTTGAGTCTTGACTTAATCCAATTCTTGAAAAAACAAACAATTGTTCACCACAGTAACACCGTACAGTAATGTGATCACGGTAAGTCCTTTCCGTAGACAGAGTTTTCAGTTTTATGTTGTTATAATCCATCAGTGAAAACACCTCACACCTGTCCACAGTTATTTAACCATTTTCTGAATATAGGTTCACTGGTCTATGGTTCTTCCCTGTTTCGTTTAGGTGAGTACTCAATTACAATGTTTTATCCTATTTTCTATGCTTGAATAAAGTTCTTTCTCTAATGTTCACCAAAACCTGTTTTTTGACATTCGTTAAGTCACCCACTTTGCATTTGCTATAGTGACATACTTTCACTGCACCTGTGAAGTGCCTGATTAAATTAAAAGGTCTTTCCTGTATTATCAACACTGCTTTCTCTGTACAAGAGATGTACTGGTTGATCTTCTTTGATAGGTCAGGCTGTGTAGTAGAACCTGGGAGTAATAAACATTAAATCAGGTGATTTAAGTCTGCCTCATATCCCTGTCTATGTGATTATCTTTCTCCAGCCGTAATGAAACAGCCTCCGAAAGAATACTCTGACATAAACAGCAGAATTCACTAAAGTATAAACTATTCACTAAATAGAAAGCAATAGTAAACCCTACGCACAACCACATATTTCCATATGCTACTATTACGCTAAGATTAGTTTACCTTATATCTTCTATTATCCTCCCGGAATCGAAATTAATAATTAAGCACATCGGCACTAATATCCCTTTGCCCCAAACAATACGGGACTATAACTTCTATTCCACACCTGGGAGTAATAGACATCTCCGTCCAGTTTGGAACACACACTCAACAGAAACTCCATGTTCAGCTATTTATATTGCGTGTCCCAACCTCCGCTGATTGCTTGATCCACAATCAAATTTGCCGCACCCGTAACATCCAAAGTTCAGTGAAATTACGTATACGTCCGGGCGCTCCGTGCTCCGGTCTCCTTCGTCTCTACGATGTTTCCCTGTATTCTCCGACGCTGGTATCTCAAAGTGTCCAACCCCTTTGATCACCGTCTCCGCTGTTGCGCTGGTCCTCTGTCCATCGCTCGTTTGCACTTCAAAGCATTCTCCGTTCATTTTCCCGTCGGCCGATACGAGCTGCAGCCACTGACCTCGGCACGTACCTGTATCCTATTTTTATATTCGGAGGTCAATGTTCTTTACTTTATTCCTCCTCTCAGATTGACAGACTCGATTGTTAACTCTCCTCATATATTGCCATTAATGTTACATCCAATTCTATCTGGGAATCACTAAACTATCATCATTCTGTGACAAAGGCCCCCTCTTAAGAGAGTTGACCGCGTCGACTCTTCTTCAATGTAGTTTTGATTCCTATGATCCTCCAACTTATTCTTCTTCCTCTGGAGTTGGATGTCTAGATAAGAAATCCGCTCCTACATTCTCCTTACCCGGGATCCTCCACTGTGAAGTTGTCCTGTTGCATCACCAACGACCATCCCATCCACCGTGCGTTGAGCTTCTGCGAAGTAGCTATTAACATCACGTGTTGATGATATGATTGGATCCTCACATGGATCAACACCTCATCCAGTAGGTGACCTCATATGCACCCTACCATACTACTCATGACTGAACTAGTGTTGGCTCATCGCTCCTGTACGTTCAGTCGACCTCCTTTCCACTGGCGTAAGCGATGGCTCACAATACAGATGGATCGTCCCATCCTGATTGTAACACTGCTTCCATGTCCTCTTAGTTTCCCCCGGCTTTGCCTCTGGGGATGTTCCCCCTCGTCCTCGTTGGACCGAGTCGTCTTTCCCAAATCTCCTGGACTTTTTCTTCCAGGACCATCTTGGGCGATATTGTATCTGGTCAGCCAATCTTCGGTTGGAGTCCTGGGTATTCCTCGTCTTTCCCGACGTTACCCACCCCTTTTGAACTTGGTTACTGGGGAAAGTTTCCCTCTTGTCCTTTCCCTGACGTGTGATTTCCCTTCTCCTTTCGTTGGGTAAATCTGACCTATCACGTACTGTCCCATAGGCCCTCCTATGTTGTACTGGCGATCTCTGGTCTTCGTCTGGACTGGTAACCTTTGTCCCAATGGCTGCCATCACCATAAAGTGCGAAGCTTTGCTCCCGGATCTGTCCTCATATTTCCTAATGAGATGTCTAGGGAGATTTTTCTGCTCTTCCCCGATCCGGATTTTGTAGATGTTCTTGGACACCACCTTTTCCACAGGATAAGGTCCTTTCCATCCTACTTGGAGTATATTGGTCTCTGCTGGACTCCACACTTCCACTTTGTCTTCCACTTTAAGAGCTATTTTCCTCTTAGTCCGCTTGTTGGGTGGTGCGTTCTGGCACTCCGAACAAGACTTCAACCACCGGCGTACATCTCCGGTCATTCCTGGCCAGCAATAATGGCCGGAAATTTGCTGCAAGGTCTCTCTGACACCCATATGTCGATTCTCGCCTATGATGTGTCCACTCTGAAGAATGTGAGGACGGTGGGTCTCTGGAACCACCCACTGCTCGTGCAGGTTATCTCCCCTCCCAGCTCTCCGTTAGAGTAGTCGATTCTTCAAAAAGTACTGTCCCCGTTCTGGTGGCTCAGCACTTCTTTGCAGCTTCCTGTAGCAAGGACGCAACGTAGTATCCTTCCTCTGGGCAGTATACAATTCTCCTATCCCTGAGTTGTCGCATAGTGTCTCTGCCTCTCGTTCCTTCCCTTGAAATCCACTGGCTACTGTTCCCTGGTGGGCTGGCTGATTGGGCATCCCCAAAAAGACATATTTCGTGCCAATGATCATTGGGAATAGGGAGTCAGCTAATACAGCAGCTGGAATAATGCCCGTGACGTACCTGGATTTAATCTCCACCTTGGCCATTGGCAGCGTCATGGTAACAGCACTCCTCATTGCCGGCTGTATTTCTATGGTCTCCCCTGTAAGTTGGTCTGGGCTTACCAAGCAGCCGTCCACCACCGCTTCCCCATCCAAACCTGTATCGTAGAGACAAGCAACCTGCTGGCCATTTACTTCAATCAGTTCGACCACAGGTGACCTCTCTTGGTCCTGAGTGTCTTTCATCTCTTTGACCGCTTCCTTGCCTTCCTCTTTTGATTCCTCGAGATTGGTTATGCAATTGGCGTCTTCTGCCTTGCATCTGCAGTCCACAGTATTATGTGTTTTCGCCCTGCAGTGTGTGCACCATTTTCCCTTCCAAGGTTTCCGTGTGTCCTTTTTGTTCCTTTCTCCTTCGCCGACCTCAGCCTTGTCTGTGATCACTGTCGTAGGAATCACTTTGCATGCTGCGAAGTAAGAACTTTTAGGTTTCGATCTGCAGTCCTTCGTGTTATGAGATGGCACTTTGCAGAATGAACACCACTTCTCAGACCACTGTCGTTTCGCTGGAGAATTCGAGGTGTTCTGGTTTCCTTCCTTCACCTTCTCTGAACTCTCCATTGACGCCTTTATATAAGGTTCCACTTTTTCTCCTTCCCAATTCTTAGATTTCTTTTTCTCTTGTTTCTCCTGACCTTTGGTTTGAATACTGAGTTCTTTAGCTTCCCCATGGACTTCTATGAATCTTTCCGCCAGCTTATTCACAACATCCAGCCGTTCCGCCCCTTGTTCTCCTAAAAATGTCTTCAGTGGTTCCGATATTTGCTGTCGCATTTGATCGACCACCATCATTTCTTCCAGACTTTCATAATCCCTCTTGAATTCTGCCAAGTCCATCCATTTCTGGAGATAGGATTTCAGCCTCAGACTATAGGCGGCGAATAGCTCTCCCGGCTCTCGTCTAGACGATCTAAACTTCTTCCGATACGTTTTTGCTGTGACTTCATAATGTTTCATCAAAGCGGCTTTCAGTTCCTCGTACTGATTTTCATGTCCTGGTGGTAGGCGTGTGTAGACCTCGAACCACGAACCACGTAAGGCCTGGGATAATTTAAGAGCCCATCGGGTTCTATCCAGTCCCATAGCGACTGCCATAGCCTCGAACCAATACAAAAACTTGTATATCTTCTCTTTACTTTCATCAAAGACTGCCAAGGGAAACTTCATGGCATGGTAACCCTGTCCAATCATGTGGGTTGCCCCAGGTGAAGATGAACTTCCTTCTGCTGCATCTATTTCACCCTTAGTTTGTGTCTTGAGTTCTAACTCTTTCAAGCGGTATTCATGTTCCATTTCTTGTCTCCTGGCAGTCTGTTCCATTTCCAGTTTCTTGGTCTCCTGGTCCAGTTTCTTGGCCTCTTGTTCCATTTCCAGTCGCTTGGTCTCCTGTTCCAGTTTCTTGGCCTCTTGTTCCATTTCCATGCGTTTCAATTCCAACTCAATCTTTCGATCTTCTCTTTCCGCATGACGAATTTCCCTCTCTCTTTCCTGTATGTAATCAGTTAGTTCCGAACCAGCTAAACCAATCGCCTCTCCGTTTGCCCTCAGTTCAGCGGTAGTTATTTTGGGAGTGGCCATAGTTAAAGCAGGTAGGTCAGCAAGTTGAGTAAAGACACCTCAAGGCAGTAAAGAAGTACTCACTATAACCAGATAATCTATTATAACCTATATCAATTATCTATGTCTATCCAATATTATTAATCTACGACACCACACAGTACATCACAACCACTCTCTCATCCACAAGAGGAGATATAGGATAAAGACTTATGTAGACGTGTGACCGTGTGACTAGGTATGTAATGTGTCTTACCACCTATCCACATTCACCCTGTCTGGAACTTTCTCACTGTAAAGTCACCAGCGTTAATGAAATGTTTCCACCATAAATGTAATGGCACCATATATCCAATGGACGTCCTTCCATAAAAAGTCATCAATGTATACTTATTTTTATTCCCATCAGTATGTCCCAACATGCAGGTACTCCGCTATGCCTGTGCCAATATGCAGGTACCCCTCTATGAATATGCCCTGTTATGCCTCCAGGTCATATGGGTATTATCTTGTATCCCGCTCGCTCCACCAATTATGTCGCTTGTTTTTCCAGGAAGAACTTGGAATCAACAAGCACATCTTCAAACTTATTATCTGTTGGGAGTATTGACTGACTTTGGTCTACACTCTTCCCTTCTGTCTTCCCTTCCATATATCTATTTCTTTCACTCTCTCTATTATTCATAACATACCCTGACAACAGTTCCTTTCAACGATAAATAAAAGATTTATTAATAAAAACTATGTCTGGTGTATGTATTGAATGGGTATCTGTAGTTGGTAGTGTCTGCTAAGGTGACTGCAAGATAGGACTTGTAGATGTTAGTCTTCGTAATCTTCTCCGGCATATTCAAAAGGCCAAAACATCAGACATCAAACACAGAATTAGAACGTTCTCACCCGGTATGATCCGTTCAGCTTGAGTCTTGACTTAATCCAATTCTTGAAAAAACAAACAATTGTTCACCACAGTAACACCGTACAGTAATGTGATCACGGTAAGTCCTTTCCGTATACAGAGTTTTCAGTTTTATGTTGTTATAATCCATCAGTGAAAACACCTCACACTTGTCCACAGTTATTTAACCATTTTCTGAATATAGGTACACTGGTCTATGGTTCTTCCCTGTTTCGTTTAGGTGAGTACTCAATTACAATGTTTTATCCTATTTTCTATGCTTGAATAAAGTTCTTTCTCTAATGTTCACCAAAACCTGTTTTTTGACATTCGTTAAGTCACCCACTTTGCATTTGCTATAGTGACATACTTTCACTGCACCTGTGAAGTGCCTGATTAAATTAAAAGGTCTTTCCTGTATTATCAACACTGCTTTCTCTGTACAAGAGATGTACTGGTTGATCTTCTTTGATAGGTCAGGCTGTGTAGTAGAACCTGGGAGTAATAAACATTAAATCAGGTGATTTAAGTCTGCCTCATATCCCTGTCTATGTGATTATCTTTCTCCAGCCGTAATGAAACAGCCTCAGAAAGAATACTCTGACATAAACAGCAGAATTCACTAAAGTATAAACTATTCACTAAATAGAAAGCAATAGTAAACCCTACGCACAACCACATATTTCCATATGCTACTATTACGCTAAGATTAGTTTACCTTATATCTTCTATTATCCTCCCGGAATCGAAATTAATAATTAAGCACATCGGCACTAATATCCCTTTGCCCCAAACAATACGGGACTATAACTTCTATTCCACACCTGGGAGTAATAGACATCTCCGTCCAGTTTGGAACACACACTCAACAGAAACTCCATGTTCAGCTATTTATATTGCGTGTCCCATCCTCCGCTGATTGCTTGATCCACAATCAAATTTGCCGCACCCGTAACATCCAAAGTTCAGTGAAATTACGTATACGTCCGGGCGCTCCGTGCTCAGGTCTTCTTCGTCTCTACGATGTTTCCCTGTATTCTCCGACGCTGGTATCTCAAAGTGTCCAACCCCTTTGATCACCGTCTCCGCTGTTGCGCTGGTCCTCTGTCCATCGCTCGTTTGCACTTCAAAGCATTCTCCGTTCATTTTCCCGTCGACCGATACGAGCTGCAGCCACTGACCTCGGCACGTACCTGTATCCTATTTTTATATTCGGAGGTCAATGTTCTTTACTTTATTCCTCCTCTCAGATTGACAGACTCGATTGTTAACTCTCCTCATATATTGCCATTAATGTTACATCCAATTCTATCTGGGAAACACTAAACTATCATCATTCTGTGACAATGGATGGAGAGTCATCAACCTGGCAGAAGCCAAAGGATTGCAGATTAGCAGTACCAGACTACAAAGGAAGGATATACACAAACTTGGAAATCATGTGACAAGAGAACCTATAATGAAATAGATCACATTTTAATTAACAATAGAAATACATCAAACATACAGCAAGTTAGAAGTTATAGAGGAGCTGAGTGCCACAGCGCCCACTTCCTCGTTGGAGTAAAATTTAAAATAAAACTTAAGAGAGCTTTCTATGCTAACCTACAAAGGTTACACCCAACATATAACAGAGAAAAACTACAAGAAATTACAGGCAAAGAGAAGCTTGCAGATGAAATAAAATGTAAACTTGAAATTCTACAAAACCCGTTGGAGGAAAGCGTTGACCAAACGTGGTTGAACATCAAGAATACAATTCAATCTACCGCAGAAGAATGTTTCGGTGTGTTAACCACGAATAGAAAAAACAGATGGTTCAATCCAAAATGTGAAGAAGCAGTCATTAGGAAAAAGAATGCCAGACAGATATGGCTAAATGACATCAACAACATCCAAAAGGAAGAGCAATATAGAAATGAATGTAAAGAGGCTACGAAAATAGTTCGACAGCAGAAGCGAGAATATATGAGTAATATAATCAAAGATATGGAAACTAATCACCAGAAAAACGAATACAGAAAGTTTTTTAAAGAACTGAAGTCAATGGAACGAGGGCACCAACAAAACACATATGGTTTAAAAGACAACAATGGGAATATGATAAATACCAACGAAGAAATGTGCAACACATGGAAAGAATATTTTGTTGAATTACTAAATTGTGAAGCTCCAAGTAACACTTTCCCACAGGAAGAGATTCTAACGTTTGAACCACAAATTGAAGAACCTGCATTTAAAGAAATCCTATATGTAATCACACGACTTAAAAACAATGAGGCAACAGGGGCTGATGGAATTGCTGCTGAATTTATAAAGGCGGGTGGCCATGCATTACATCTAAAGCTATACGAACTAATAATAAAAATCTGGAGGACAGAAGAACTACCCCATGACTGGAAAGAGTCATTATTGATACCTATCTTTAAGAAAGGAGACAAGTTACAATGTGAAAATTATAGAGGAATATCATTACTGTCCACAAGCTATAAGATACTATCCGCAGTATTACTAAATAGACTAAAACCATATTCAGAAGACATATTAGGTGACTACCAGGCGGGTTTTAGACAAAAAAGATCAACAATAGATCAGATATTTATCTTACGACAAACAGCCGAGAAAAATTGGGAATATTCTTCTTCTTCTTTCATTCGCCTGAAATATGCTTATAACTGCAATTGGGAATATAAAAGAGATCTCCATAACATTTTTGTGGATTTTAAAAAGGCTTATGATAGTGTCCATAGGAATAGTCTATGGAATGCTTTGCAGGAATTTGGAATACCAAGGAAGTTAATCACCATGACCAGACTATGCATGGAAGATACTTATAATATAGTAACACATAAAGGCAGGAAATCAGACCCTTTCCAAATAACATATGGCTTGAAACAGGGCGATGCACTATCGCCGCTACTCTTCAATCTGGCTCTAGAGAAAGTTGTAAGGAAGGTAAAGGAGGAATGTGATATTAGAGGAACATCCAAGCTGCTTGGTTATGCAGATGATATAGATATTATAGGGGAAAATGAACAAAAGACCGTATAAATATTGACTCACTTAAAGGAAAAAGCTCAACAGATGGGGCTGGTTATCAACCAAGATAAGACAGAATATATGGTAATTTCAAGAGAAGGAATGGCTAAAACTCTGGCCACATACAAATAGATTATATGACCATTAAAAGAACAGAAACATACAAATACCTGGGTACAATCTTCAACTGCTCCAACATCATAAGGGAAGAAATACAAACTAGAATCAATTCTGGAAATAAGATATACTATGCACTACAACATCTACTAAAATCGAATGCGCTATCTCGTAACACCAAAATCACAATATTCAAAACACTGATCAGACCAGTTGTGCTGTATGGCTCTGAAACCTGGAGTAAAACGAAAGGAGACGAAGCCTTGTTACAAACCTTTGAGAACATAGTTTTAAGACGCATCTTTGGACCCATTAGGGATACACAAAGTGGAGAGTGGAAAAGAAGAAGCAACAAAGACATTTTTGATCTGTTTAAGCCACCGCTAATCACTGGTATCATGAAGGCTAATAGACTACAATGGCTGGGGCATATAGAAAGAATGGAAGATAATAGGGAAACAAAACTCGCTTACACTCAGGAAATAAATGACCGTAGACCCCGAGGTAGACCAAGAAGACGGTGGAGAGATAATACATGTACAGACCTAAACGCACTTGGAATCAACGACTGGCAAGAGAGGGTCAACCAGAGAGACGAATGGAGACGGATTGTATCTGCAGCAAAGAACCTCAATGGCTCGGAACGCTGAAGAAGAAGAAGAGGTATGTGTATTTTGGCCCCAATTTCTTCACCAGACTGTCTGAAGTTGTGGAGTATATTTACTATGGATGTGTATGTTGTAGGCGAGAAAGTGGAGCCATCTGCATAAGCAATTAGTTTCCGCTATCCAGACTCATGTATGAATGTTCCTTTAATGTTGGTGTCCTCACTGATTGCTTCTAGGAGTGGTTCTGGTGTGAGTACATATATGATTGGTGATAGGGGACCCCCATATATTACAGATCTTGTGATCCTGAAACGGGCAGTGAGTAAATGACTCACCAGTACCTTACTTTGGGGATTTTTATACAAGATTTGTATCCAATGTCTATAGTACTGTCCTACGTTACAGTGTGTCAGTGCTTTGTGTAAATATGAGTGTGAAATTCTGTCAAAGGCCGTCTCCAGGTTCAGCGACAAGACGGAGGTTGTACAGTCTTTCTGGTGGGCGTATGTGATGATATCTCTAATGACGTGCGCATGTTTGGTATATGTTTCTGTGTTGAATAGTGTCTGGGTGTATGAGTTAAGGCATGGATGTGTTTATTTTGTTTGCAAGTGTGTACTGTTAGTGTTTACGAGCATGAGGTCTGCGATGTGTTGTACGTAACCTGTCTGTTGGTGTAGTGCGTTGTTGAATTTCAAATGTGGTGATTGTTTTGAATGCGTGCATTTGTAATATCTGTACTGGTATACACTGGTACCGCTTTGTGACCTGTGAATTGCTGTTTGTTTCATGTGGTTTGTTTGAGCAGAGTGTCTAATTTTGGTAACAATTTGGTTGATGATTGTAATTTGGTGGTGCGTGTATTTTCACTATGGTGTATGCGTGTATAGTATTCTCTATCTGTATTATGCAGATTAGTTCCTGGTCATCCGTGTATGTTCTAATAATATCCCACCTGTTTGACGTCTGCAGTATAGCTGTACCTGGTCGATGTTGTGTATGCCTAAACTAAAGCATGGATGTCTGAGACCAAGCTGTGTGGTGATGTGTTATGCGAAATATGTCTGCATATGTTTGTATCTTCTAGTTGTATAATGTCAGGTTTGTGATTGCATATGAATGTGATAATGTGTTGTGAATGTGTAAGTATATCACAAATATTTAAAGTAATAATAAGTATATGACTAGTCATTGTAATTTTAGTAAAATATGTAGGAGACACAATTACTAGATCAATTCGCACAGCAAGTCGTTTTCCACGACGGACACTGTCATGCACAGAAAGAGTTAATTAGGTTAATTAATAAACGCAAATTACTAGGAGAGAAAAAGAGTAAACAAGTGTTAGTTTGGAGAAAACAATAGAATAATGAAACTGTTAACTGTATTCAATGAGCTCGGCGTTTCACGGGAAAGGCAGGGGTCACAAGTGACTGATTGACTAGTTGGACTCGTGTCATTCAGGCACGGGACAGCTTAGCGACCACACACAGTTGTACTCGATTATACACAAGGCCGTTGTTTTGGTACAGCACATATACGACAGATATTTTTTCAGCACCAAGCTCGGAAGTATTTTCACCCGACAATTAGATTCCATCACAACTCTACATTGATGTTACAATAGGTGTCCACTTAGACCGATGTGAGGGTGACAGTAGTGAACTACGATTGGCATCACACTGAGCTGAGACAGAGAACGATTGTAGTGAGGACAACACAACACTCGCTAGAGTAACAATAACAGTAGAGAAAGATGTCCACCAAGTGTACTGCCTACAGTGGTCATTGATCGTGCGCCAGAACGAAAGTGAGTGTGTCTCGGCTGGCTGTAGAGGTTGTTTGTTTGTGCTCATCTCATCTCATCTCATCATGTTCCTCTTGTACCTTGCGGTGTCGAGGTGAAGTACAAACTTCGTGAGAGTGCCCGATTATGGGCTTCGTATATCGATATTCCCATGGACTCTGCTATTCCCTACGTCCAACGTTTACGTGGTCGGCCTCTTCCTCTGATTCCATCTGGTCTGTACATCATTGCTTGTTGTGGCATGCTGTTGACTGGTAACCTACTTGCATGGCCAAACCATTTGACTTGCTGCTTTCTGATAAAATCTTGTGCTGCTTTAACCCCCACTTTAGTCCTGATTTCTTCATTTCTGATCTGATCTCTTCTTGATACGTTGAGTATTCTTCTCAGAAACCTCATTTCTGTTGTTGTGATTTTTCTTTTCTCTTTTTCTGTCATTGTCCAGGTTTGGCATTGGCATAGAGTTGGCAGGAAGATTGTGTTGTACTTCTTAGTTTTTCTACGAGCAGTATATACAGTTTGTTTGTGCGTCTGTGTGAAATAATCTCTATCAATCTGCTTCGGTGTTAGTTAGTTAGTTAGTTAGCTGACAGATCATCCTCATTGCACATCGAACCATTCAGTCTATAAGTGCTCAGATCCCCTTTTCAGTAAATCCCTCAGCGTGTAGCGGTTCACAACACCAATTCTGTGTTGGTTTATTAATCTTCTTTGGCTTCCTGCATAGTGTTCTTGTTTGGCCACACCTCTATTAACTTGCTGTTCTCGTAGTCTGACCATGGATGTAGATTCACAGTCATCACTTGGTTCCCGCCAACGACTTAGTTCTCGTAGAGCAGTTGTTCTTAACCTTTTTTTTACCCGTGCCCCTTCACCATATTTTCAGAACGTCATCCCCCTTTTCGTATTCCATCCCTAACCCCCCCCCCCCCGCCCCTACACAGTATACGTAATAATTGAAATGGAAGCTAAGTTTAATAGCTTTGATTTGGATCAAACCCGTCCGATTTGAAGTACAACCTGACACACACACCGCCAACCGGTCCACAACAGTGGCAACGGGGATGCGGAGCTAATACAATATCGGCTCGTCTAGGATTTACCTGAAATTGCAAATTCACTTAGTTCCCATGCATTTTCTGTCCCTAATTGTTGGTTAATAATAAGGTTCACCCCGTGATTAGTGAGAAGTTAGGGAATCTCAATTTTCTCCACTAATTACCATCTGTCTTAATCTTCAAGAAAGATCTATGCTAATGAGGTTTAACAGTGGGTCAAGTTGAATTGGCGTATGGGAACCCCTATTGGTCACAAGTACATAGTAGTTAGGACCAGTATTGCTTACTATTCTGCTTCAAGCTTTAATTTACGAAAAGTGGAGAGAGACTGCCAGGCAATTTTGTCACAGTGACCTTCTGTAAAGTCTTTAGTTCTTTCTTTCTTTTCCAGTATGGATCTAGTTAGTGAAAGATCGCGTGTGACAGTGTCTATACTGTCTAGTGACAGCAGTAGTCTTCTGTCTGAACGTTTTCTCTTCTTTGGATTGCTGACGATTTGAAAACCGTCATAGTCTTCATTTTTAGATTGTTTTCTTGTGTGCTGTTTTCTTGTATGTCCCTGTCTTCTTGTGTGTCTATTTGACTATTAAACGTGTAAATCAGTTCTGATCTTTCCTGTGGAGGAGTTTATCGCATGAAAGACGGGAAATCTTCTTTACAGTGTACACTAATTGCTTCTATTGGTGTTATCGGCGGTCGTCTGCTAGGAAATTTATTTGCCCAGTGGTTATCTTGACCACACGTAGGGAAAGTTGCCTCTCTCCCCTGCATCGTAATCAATACGCTGTGCTTATTGTTAATATCCCCAGGTGTTTAGATCCGTATGTAATGGGGCACTTCCTTTTTGGGTTGCAGAGTGCATCCCACTTTCCAGCCCCATTGTCCAGCCCAAAGACACCAGCCTTATCCTCCCTTGTAAACCGTGCACCAGTTTTCTAACTCCTTCAGGGGTAATAATGACAGGCAATTAGTGTACGTTCAGCCTGTCTCTTTCTTTCTCTAGATATTCTAGTGATAGTCTATACCTAGGCTTGGTAAAATGAACTTTTTCCGTGTAACTTGTCATACACGGCTTTCTGCCCTTCTGTTGACAGGTGAAAGTACCACCTAATGGAGACCGTGAACCTGTACAGGTCGATGAAATTCCACAGAACGCACACTTCCTGGACCAGTTAAGGCAATAAGAATAAAAGCTGGCGTCGATTTCGCCTCAGCCCCAAGACCTGTAATAGAGAAAATTACAGTAGCAGGCTGGTGAAGGTGCTTAACTTCGTAGTCGTCCTTTGGAACGGCAAATGTAGCGATGTTTGGATTCGTTTCAATAATTTGTTGTCTTCGGTAATAATAATTCCTAAGAAGAACTCACAGTATGCCCTTGAAAACTTAGTTGAAAAATAGTGACTAATCCGGTATGTATATTGTGTAAATTGACACATCAGAAAATATGCTTCAAACAATGGGAATTCACAATGTTGCCAAAGTGTTTCTCAACTCTGTATCGAGAGTATATGAACCGTGGTTGTGACAGTTAGTCAGTTGCACATCCTTTACAGGACGTCGCAGTCAATACCAGCATATTTTTAGTTTTGCTGTTGTGATCTGTTGGCAAATTTACGTTCAGTAGTTTGCCATTGCTTTTTGAACGACCGGCACCCAAACCATTTTCGTAAAAAAGAAACGCAAGGCGGTCTGCTGCCAAATCGCCCGCTCGAATGTCGAACGTGGGTTTGCGAGATTACGAACTGCGTCCTTGACCCCTTCGCCACTGAGAGGGCTGGTTGTGACAGTGCACATAGGATTTGCGCTCTTATGTGAAGGTGATTGTTGTCCACAAGCGGGTTCTCCTTTATCAGGAGAAGTATTTACTCACACAGAGTATTAGTTTGATGGTTGTTGTGGCCTTTTAAAAGCCTGTCAAAAAAATTTATTTAATACCGTATACTCATAGATGCAATAGAAAGAATAAAACGTTAAATATAATATCAAGTAGAAATACATAGATGGTTTCTAACATTTTCACGTATGTAAAATACAGCATAACTTTTACACAATCTTTGAAGATTACTTACAATTCATATCCAGTCTTTCATACTGCATTCAATCGTTATTAATTTCTATAAAAACGTTACAAAATATAAGACACATACTATAATTATTTAAATAAAAAAGCACATTTATGTTACTTTGAGTAATGTCCCTTTGATATCCCCCCCCCCCCCCCCCTGCTCGCTCGATATTGAACCCAGGCGTAGTCCATACACACTATTTCTAGTTGTACACGAGGGCTTGCTTCCCCTAATACCAGTGTCTTTTGCCATCAAGCGAACCCACTCCGACTTCAGAGGAACTTGTAATTTGCATCCCCAAAATCAAGGATGAGAGGTCAACATTTTAGTCCAACTGTCGCGTGTCGGGGTTGAAGCCCTTAACAAGACATCATCGCACCGGAACACGCGTTCTTTTCCATCAGCCATGCTGACCCTCATGTCCCTTGAAATAAGTGTTATGTTGTTATGTCCTTTTCCTCTATTACAATGGGATGTGTTCCTTTTAAAGTGGTTTTATTTACAAAACAGTGTGTATTTTCACAGAGCTTTGTGTGTTTTTTACATGTTGCGAATACAACATATACATTCATATACACATATGATAATATTATATTCATGGCGTGGTGTAATTACCTACACATTACTTACTGATGTTGTGTCATGTATGGTTGATTCTTAGTGCTTGTATTTTTGTGTATAAGTCCTGTAGTGCCAGTCCTCCTTGTTTCGTATCCTGTATTAGTGTTTTGTGTTGTATACTGTGAATTATATTGCTGAAGGTGAAATGTCTGATGTGTTTGCTTATGTCTGATGTGTAGGCATACATCTGTGATTGTTTGGTTTGGGGGAATCTAACAATGTCCCTAAATATATTACCTTAAACATGATGAAACTGTTTACAACTGAACTTCTCCCAAAAATTGTTGATATCTTGTATTTGTATCTATGTAGAATTTCTGTAATTTGTTTTGTCAATGAATGCCATGTTTCTGTGTGTGTTTTTCTGACATCGCATGGAAATATGATCCCATATACTTTTATGTTGTCTGTGACTGTTAGATCCATGGGGGAAATCCGCTTTATTCTTCCACTTTTCCAGACCCATTATTTTAGATTTCTGTATGCGTATTTTGGCCCCAATTCCTTCACCAAACTGTCTGAAGTTGTGGAGTATATTTACTATGGATGTGTATGTTGTAGGAGAGAAAGCGGTGTCATCTGCATAAGCAATTAGTGTCCGCTCTCCAGACTCATGTATGAATGTTCCTTTAATGTTGGTGTCCTCACTGATAGCTTCTAGGGGTGGTTCTGGTGTGAGTACATACATGATTGGTGATAGTGGACCCCTATGTATAACAGATCTTGTGAGCCTGAAACTGGCCGTGAGTGAGTGACTCACCAATATCTTACTTTGTGGATTTTTATACAAGATTTGTATCCACTGTCTATAGTACTGTCTTACGTTACAGTGTGTTAGTGCTTTGTGTAAATGTGAGTGTGAAATTCTGTAAAAGGCCTTCTACTTGTCCAGCGACAAGAAGGGGTGAGTTAGTTAGTTAGTCGAGGTTCCAACTTCCCGCAACGGGTCGTCCCCATTATGCTCCGTTCCTATGCCAGTGAATATCCCAAAAAATGCTCCCCACTGTTCAATGTGAAAAGTGGAATAGGCAGGAGTCTCGGCAAGCCAACAACTCACACAGGTACACTGTGCGTAATGCCGCCGCCAGAATGTCAACACCAAATTAATCCACGAAAACCACAGTTCATCGTTGATGGACTCGACAGTCACCAGAAAGACCTCAGTGACCCGGGTTTTCCCACATGGCTCGCCCTCTTTCCGCAGGGCGATCCGCCGAAAGTGTCGCATAAAGCACGAACTCCGCAGCTTCAGCGCCGACTCCCGGGAGTCTCCTGAAAAAAATGCACTTGTGAACCGAAAAGGCAACTCAGTCTATTCAGCAACAACCGGTAGCCATTGTTTCCGAACATGCAGGTCACTGTACAGGACAGATGTGAAAGCTTTCCCCGCGAATTTCACAGCTCACAGTGTCGCCCACGCACTCACTCAGTAGCAGGGCGACGGAACCATGTACTACGAGTCCAACATGTGGAAAATACGATTGCAAACCGTAGCTGCGAGCACAAACACGCCACAGGCCTTAACGATTCAACGCTTAACCGCCATGTTAGCGACCGGAAGACCGACAAGAAGGAGGCTGTGTAGCAGTGTTTCTCAACCTTTTTTTGTGCTCTGCCCCACCTAAGCCTTTCTAAGCTTCTTATATATACATAATTTTTAATATTAAAAAATTTTAATGTTCACTAAAGAAACTTGATTGATAGGTTTGAGGTAGAAATCACTAGGAAATTGTTGAGCAAACATAGTAAGTTAATTTTCAAAGCATATAATGAGAACTGAAATTCCAATATAAAAAAATTTTAATGAAAGATTTTTCTATATTATTTTAATTATTAGTAATTATTTATTATTTAAATTTATTGAGATCCTTGCGCTTGATGCTTGCTGCAAAGAGATGTTATGTCAGGTTCCAATTTAGTTAACTTCAGTCTCAAGTCTCACCGTTTTGTTATATCCAGCCGATGTTTTTTTTAAATTTTTTATTTAAGCAGCGAATCATTTATGGCACTACATCCGCATTCAGTTATATATGAAGATGTGAACGGTAACAATAGTTCTCTTGCACATTTGGTTGCATTTGGATATTTGATTTCGGTTTCCTCTCAAAGCCATGCCATCGTTCCTTTTATATTAAATAAAGTTTTAATTGACTCATCATTTTGCATTTTTGCAAGTTCTTCTTGATACTGCATATTCGAAATATCAGACAAATGCACTAACATTGCTGCATCATCCAAGTTGGGAAATTAATTTGTTTCAAATCAGAACATTTTTCTTTTAAATCAGCCGATACAATTTTCAGATTATCGACAATAACACATATAGCGGTATCAGTCACTTCACATCTTTGGAGCCAATGAAACTTTTCAAAATTTTTGTTGTGTATGCCTAAACTAAAGCAGGAATGTCTGAGATGTAGCTGTGTGGTGATTTGTTATGCGAATGTTTCTGAATATATGTTTGTTTCATGTAGTAGTATAAAGTCTGGTTTGTGTTTATGTATAAATGTGATGATGATGATGATGTGTGTGTGTGTATGTGTGTGTGTGTGTGTGTGTGTGTGTGTACGTATACCACGCATATTTAATGTAATAATAATATCACTAGTCATTGTAATTTTAGTAAAACAATTAAAGGAGATACAATTACTAAATAAATTCGCACAGCTACTGTAAAGGAAGAACAACTCACCGACAAAATCAATGCCAAAATAGAAGGAAAGACAAACAGAAAATATTGACGAAACAATCAACAACGCCATCTTAGATCGGTGTTTCTCAATGTGGGGCCCACGCCCCACATGTGGGCAATTCGATTGTTAAGGGGGAATTTCGAAAATGGAATCGTCCAGAGGTTAAGTTAACCGTATGGCGACTCTCAGTCATTACTCGAGCTGGGTAAAAGACCAGTATAAGTAACTTCTGTCCACCATGTTAGTAGCTGTGATTTCATTGTTAGACGTTAGAGTTGAACTACTGGTTATACTGGGCCGGCACTAAGCATTTCGCGCTATTTGTTCTGAATGGCGCGAAATGCTTCATACCGGGATCTCAGTTTCTGCAGTGTGTCGCAATTTTGGGCTGCTGTTGATGTAATAGGCAAGATTTTACGTTCAGTAGTTGCCATTACTTTCCCATACCAACACGTCATAACACCACTGTTGCACAAATCGGTCGCGGCTGCGTTTCGAACACCTGGTAAGCGGCTCACGAACCGCGTTCGCAAGTCTTTGGCCACGGAGACCGGTTATATATATATATATATATATATATATATATATATATATATATATATATATATATATATATATATATATATATATATATATATGTATATATATATATAAGTGATATATAAATGGCGTGTACATTCAATTGGTAATTTTTTATTAATTTCAGTTTTGTTAGCATCATTTTCCAGAAAAATTTGTCAAATGAAAAAGTATGCTATGTTGCGGTGCGGTAAATGTGCCATACATATTTAAATATGCATTAGTAGTCTGTGTTTACTCCAGTTCATATTATTTTTTTTTAAAGTTTTTAATTGACCTTATATTTCTTTCTTTCAGCCCACAGTGACATGAGTGGTGCAAGCAAGAAAACAATTCGTCAGTATTCGGAGAAATATTTAAAATTTGGTTTCCTACCCGCTGTCCACGATGATCCGTGACATTTTTGTCTTTTATGCCTACAATGCTTGACCAACGAATCAATGAAACGAGGTCATCTTGAGGCACATGTAAAGGCGAAACATAATGCACATATTAATTCAGATTTGAATTACTTTCAAACTTTAAAGAACAATTTTGAAAGAAAAGTAACATCAATGTCTCTATTTTCTGCTCATAATGCAACTATCAATCGTAATCTTGAGGCTAGTTATCAAATTTCATTACTGATAGCTAAATCTGGGAAAAGTTATACTATAGGGGAGAATTTAATAAAATCATCAATATCAGCATTTCTTAAAACAGTTCTGGAAAAAGATGATAAAGATGTTAAAGCTATGCCACTAAGTAACAATACTGTTAGCAGAAGAATAGGCGAAATGAGTGATGTTATTGAAATGCAACTTGTTCAAAAGCTGAACACAATAAAATCTAGGTGCAAATGGATGAATCAACTTTGAGAGATATTGAGGCCTTACTTATAATTTACGTAAGATATACTGATAAAGGTGCATGTGCTGAAATGTTGTTCTATAAATAATTAGAAAGCACCACTACCTCACAGACAGGTACAAATACAAAACAGCAACAATATTCGGTAGAAGCATAATAGTTAACACATATATCATACCCAAAATAATATACTTTGTGACAGTGTTAAGCCCTCCAAAAAAAATCACATACATAAATAAACAGATAAGAAATTTTATATTTAGTAAGCCAATACACAGCATACAGCATAAAACTCTCACGCAGGACAGGAAACAAGGAGAATTAGCACTTCAGGACATGCAATCAAAAATACAAGCTCTTAGAATCAGCCACATAGGTAATATTATCAGACATCCAGAACAACATAGAATAGCATTAATTTATATTAATCGCAAAATAAAACATCTCACAAAACTAAACAATGCAGCAGCACATTATCAGGGCATACTGCCAACTTTATATCACATTTGAATACAGGAAATACAGGGACATGAACATTTAATACAGGAAACAATACGAGAAATATTTAAACAATTAGTTAGTAAACAAGCACCATCACTTAAGCTGAGAATCAAAAGTGGGTAAAAATAGTTCATGTCAAACTATACATCCACCTTTTCCAAAGTACACAACAAACACATCCCACCTAAAGCAAGAGAAATCACTTACAGACTGATTTTTAATATGACTCCTGCCATATAGTGCGCAGAGGCAAAATGGCGCCTTGAAAAGAAAAGAGAAATCCTCGACGGAAAATAGACGGAAATCTAAGGGACGACTTAGAAACGGTGCAAAACGTCAGTTAGCAATTAGGATAACAACAGAAACAGACGGACGGGGAATGGAAGAAGGAGGCAGTGCAAAGTTGGATGTTGGCTACGGACGGGTGTTGGCACAAGAAACAGTGGCTGTCATTGAATTAGCAGAAGAAGAGGATATTAATTTACTGCTACACGGTGTCGCCACAGAACCAACGAACATAACTAGACATGTATTTTACGGAGCACCGGGACGAACATGCGGGTGGAGTGACAGAAGGTCGGCCGATGTCGAATGGACGCATAATATTTATTTGAAAAGCCAGGTTAGTTTTGGTATTATTAATATATTCATGTCAATAGAACTTAGGTCCCGCCTGGTGGCACAGGCCCCTAAGTGACGGAAATATTTGATTGATTACAAACGTACCCATGAGCAGTTATAATTAAATAACTTATGGTCAATCGTAAATCCGGGAGTTGGCTTCGTCACTCACGTTAGAGTTCCAGCTTGGATGTTGCTTTTGTTTTACAAGTTATATGGAGCCAAAGAATTTGACATGCTGTTGGACGTTGAGTTATCAGTTGTTAATGCGGGACCAATAGCGTGGCAACTCCCATAATACCCAAAGTAGCATGTAGATCCAGAAAAATAGGAAAATGCCAACTATGAGGGCACAACACACACGAGACAGAAGAACACATATTCTACACATGTCAAACAGTCACAGATGTAGTGGAATCTCTCCAACAGCCAATACAAACATACACAGGCAAATATACAGTCATTTACAAGGCAATCTTCCTGAACACTCTTCCTAAAACACCCAAAGATACACACACATCACTACTTCAAACATTAGCAGATAAACTTAGTTTGGACTTGCAGAATCAACGCCAGGTTCAATTCCCTTTCATACAATAAAAACTAATTGTTACTAATGTTCAAATGCAAACTATCTACTATATTTCCTGACTGAAATGTGTAAACTTAATTTAATTTTATTTTATTTTGCAATCAGAAGTATTGTTGAGTCTGTAATGCACTTGGGTTAATTACTTTTTGTTGCTGTGAAGTTGGAACTGCGACTAACTAACTAACTAACTAACTAACTTTTTTAGAACAATTTACTCTGGCCAAAAGGTGAGTTTTTACTTAAATATCATTTACAATAATCAGCACATGTGCAATGAATCAGTACACTGTCATTCTTTGCCATCGGGGATTGGGTAATATTACCACAGCCAGGGACGAAATTTAATTGGGCTACCCACAGAAAGACAAGTTGAATTTCATAGGTCCAAGGTCCTTGTCAGCTAGGAAGTAACCCCCTCCCCCGTCCTCTCTCTCTCTCTCTGTCTCTCTCTCACACACACATACATTCTTTCTCTCTCATTCTCTATCTGAGTATCTCTTTCTCTCCCCCTCTCTAGGTCTCTCTCTACCTTTCTCTCTCTCTGTATCTCTCTCTGTCTCCATCTTTCTCTCGCTAGCGCACAGCAAAAACACCACAAATACCTGTTTTTAAATTTACCTTTCACAATAGGACGTGACTGCAATGTTTCACGTTAAAAGTTGTTAAATAAAACTAAGTGTGCATGAGAAAAAGTGTTCATGAGGCATTTGAGCGTGTGTAAATGCACCATGCCAAAAATGTTATATTATCATACAAAAAATGTTTGCGTCATTATCCTCTCCTTTTGTGTCGCTGGCGGTGGGACTATTGCCACAGTCCGGACAATATAAAGGGAGGCTGAACCGTGAAGGCCAGTTTTCTTTGTCAACCGTGGAATGGGAAAACCAGCATAACGAGTTTGAGATTCCTTTGACCTCTCTCCCAGCCCAGCCCAGCCCACCCCAAATAAATCATTTGTTCGTGTTATTAAGCCGCCACATGTGCAGCAAACCTCAATCTGTTCTCTCTCTTCCTCTCTCTCAAGCAGACACCATAACCACAGGTTTTGGGGAACGCTTTGTAAAATGGGATGCTTGCTGTGAGGTTTAATGTATGGAAATTGTGTAGATACATACAAGAGTACCATTTTCGGAAACAAAAGTGACTCGGCAATAGTTTGAACTTGTTTAAACGAAACTAAGTGTGAATGAGAATACCCGGAGTGTGAAAGGGTTTCAATTAAATGTTTTGGTATGCATGGGAGCAAATGGTTACTCAACCATCATCGTCAACAGGTAATATGTAGGTTTCTACACCATGCCATGAATATAATGATGTCACATGTGTATGAATGTATATGTTGTATTCGAAAATGTAAAAAGATACTGTTTTTGTACATAATAAACGATCATTTAAAAAAAAAAAAACATCACGGACTCCATGTCCACTGGGTTCCAAGCACTTGATACAATATCCACGTGTACCAAAGGAAACAATTTTGCTCTTATAGCTTTCGTGCGTCCGAAGGTTCAAGGACACATTTATACTAAGATAACAAATTTAAGTGTTCTAAAATGTACAGTCTAGCATATTGCAGATGTATCATCATAATGATTAATCTACATAGACCAGTTTTGTGCAAACAGAAAGACATTATAGTGAGTTTAAAATTACCGTGGTAGACAACTGACATTACTGTGCGAACATGTGTATATTTCAGCTTGAAGGATGTATCTAGTTATTTTACATTTTGTTGTGTGATTTCTGCAGTATGTACCTGACGAGATGCAGCGAAATATGCCAGGCAATAAATCGTGCAATCTATTGTTTGTGCTTCGTTATTAAAATTTAATACGGGAAAACATTGTTTTGATAAAGAAATCCTTCATGTTGAAATACAAAAATATGAAAAATATTTGGTGGAACTGCGGTAAAGCTGTGAAAATGTAAACAATATAAAATGACACAAAGTAGTGCAGCTTTACATAACAGAATTACGACACATACAGGACGTTGCGGTGATTAGCTTTCATCAGCAAACAAACACAATCACAAAACACAACATAGAGCCAAGAATATCTCCTGTGACTACATCAACACAGGAGATATCCATGGTTATATGTTGTATTTTGTGAATGTGTTTGTTTGCTTATGAATGTTAATCGCCGCAACGTCCTGTATGTGTCGTAATTATGTTATGTAAAGCTGCACTACTTTGTGTCATTTTATAATGCTGACATACGCAACATTTAACGGGCTGTCATGCCTTTTTGTTTACACAACCATGGCCTGGCCTTATGAATCGCAACTGCTTCAGTAAACCTTATCAGTAGTTCATTTTGTGTGTTAAATAACTAATAAATTATGCAAACGAAAAAAACGGCCTGTAAAAGGCCAAAAATCCTAAATATTCAGCACCGTATTTTGTTAACCAATGTAGCTAACTTCATTCATTCCTTAGACTTGCTCTCTCTCTCTCTCTCTCTCTCTCTCTCTCTCTCTCTCTCTCTCTCTCTCTCGCTCTCTCTCTCTCTCTCTCTCTCTCTCTCTCTCTCTCGCTCTCATGTGAAAGCTCAAGTAAACACCATATACGTCGTTCTCTTCCCCTAAGTCTTTCCAGTTGTCACCATGTTCTTCAATTAATTGCTTCTCATAACGTGACCAAAATGTTGACTGTCTACGTCTAATTTCTCAAATCAGTTTACAATTTTCATTTGTTTCTTGTAGGACTTGGTCATTAGTTTTTCTGTCTGTAAATGGTATTCTTTGTATTTCTACAGCCTTCAGATGTTTTTTCAGCTTGTTAGCTCATTGTTCACGCAACACATCCATGCAAAAGCACAGGCTTTATGTACCACTTCAACACCCTTTCTCTCGTTGCAAATGACATCTTGTTATTGGTCAGTATGTTTTCCATCTTATAAAAGGCTACCTTTGCTATGGCGATTCTTGTTCTGATCTATTTAATACATGTCTCATCAGATGTTATCTTCTTCTTCTTTGCGTTCATCCGGAGTGTTTTTCAGATGTGATTGCGGTGTGTGAAGTTAGGCACTCTTGGGCCAACACATCCGACGTTTTGTGTGCATTTTTGACAGGTTAGCATTCCTGTGGGACTCTTTATTTTACATATCTAGGATCAGTGGCAAATAGCAAATTATCCCTAGATCAGGAAATCAACATCCGGATTGGTAAGGCAGCAACAACAATGAACATCTTAAGAAAAAGAGTCTGGGAGAACAGGAAGCTTACTGCCAAAACAAAAGTCCTTGTCTATCAAGCCTGTGTCCTTAGTACTCTTCTTTATGGCAGTGAAACCTGGACAACTTACTCACACCAAGAGAAACGTTTAAACAGCTTACATATGCGGTGTCTGCAAAGAATTCTTGGTATTAAGTAGCAAGACAAAATCACAAATACTGAAGACTGGAAAGACCAGAATACTGGAAAGATCAGGTTGTGTGACGGTTTATTCCATGCTCAGTCTTCGTAGACTTAGATGGATAGGACATCTTAGGAGGATAGATGATGGTAGAATACCAAAACACATCTTTTATGCTGAATTACAGATGGGTAAGAGATCTCAGGGTCGGCCTCTACTACAATACAAAGATGTGTGTAAGCGGGACATGATTGATACAGGCATTGATAATGCACATTGGGAGCAAGTCGCCGCTGAACGTGTTGCATGGAGGGCAAACATCAGAAATGGAATAAAGACAAAGGAGAAAATTATTGCAGATAAGTCACACACCGAGCGTGTGAGACGTAAGATGGTGCATGATGGTGGAAATGACCACGTGTTCACATGCACCCACTGTGAACGGACATTTACAGCGCGAATTGGCCTTATCGGTCACATTCGCTACCGCCATAGGTAAAAGTTATTATGCCTTTTTAAAACACAAACTATCGTCTGTCAAGACGGCAAGGTGCCAATGATGACGGGACTCTCACTTGTGTGGTGCCGTCCACATCCCAACTGGTCAGGTCGGAACGGTCGAATACTTCACGATCAACCCCCAAGGGAAGGCAGGGACAGTCCATGGCATTTTCCGCCACCCAGGATGGCTTCCATAGTTGCAGAGCCGACACATAGCGCCCTAGTGCTGGGCTCACCGAGGGAATCGTCACGTCCTGCTCATGGCTGCTTTAATTCCTCACTTCAATATATTGGGCATTTCGTTCGCCCCGGGCCGTTCCCGCACAAACCAGACCGATCTGCAGACGGTATCCACTCAGCGAGTTTTCGATTCGGACATGTGCTTGTCGCTGTGCCCTGGAAAAGTATATAGTCAGAGCACGACTTTATAGATCCGGGCACGACGGACATTCGGGAAACTACCTTGTCAGAGCTTTTCCGGACACGAGCTATTCCGAAAACTAAGTAGTCAGAGCTGTTCCCAGCAAGAAAGACGTTTCACTTGGACGTTTTCTGCGCTGTGTCTGATTTATTTGCACTCTTAGGCCAGCACATCCGACTTCAGTGGGCTTGCCTTCCAGTGGTGTGGAGACACGTTAGACTTTGTTTGCTGTGGTGTCGCCCACATCTCAGCTGGTCAAGGTAGAACTGTCAACGACATCACGATTAACCCTCAAGGGAAGGCAGGGGCAGACCATGGGCATTCCCCGCTATCCAAGGAGGCTTCCATAAATGCGGAGCCGACACATAGCGCTCTGAGACTGGGCTCACCCGAGGAGTCGCCACATCCTGCTCGTGGCTGCTTTAAATTCCTCACTGCCATGTATTGGACATTTCGTTTTGCCACTGGTCGCTCCCAACACAAACCAGGGACGGACATTCTGCGGGCGACATCCACACATCAAGGTTTCGCTTCGGGCTACCACGTGATGGATTCGCTAGCCAAGCGTTCCATTTCGTGTTTTTGAGACGTTTTTTTTCCACCTTTGACTACGCTCACTCCATGGGTATAGATACAGATTTTCATCCTAACCACTTCGTGCGACTAAGCCATTTGCCACCTTAAGCACCGCTCACGAGGTAGGCTACATGTGCTGCCAGCTCAGCACCTTACCTCTGTGTTTCAGTGAGCGAAATACGGCCAGGCCTTCTAATCAGAGGATCCCTTATATCTCCCAGCTGAGAACAGGTATCTCAACTAAGCATGTTGCGTGCTTAGCATCTTACCTCCATTTTTCAATAGGTGGATATCAGCCCGGCTCTCACATCCGAGTGTTTATGGCTTAGAGGCGTTCAGCCAAATCCCTCAACTGAGAGTCCCTGATTTAGACTGCTATCCTCAGTAGTTTTTTTTTAGTGTTTATACATATTCTTCCAGTCTTTTTGTATGGATGTGAAGCATGGACACTATGTCAGGTCTTAGTCAGATATGACTGAGCTACCATATAACAGTAGACGGTACTACCTGGTTTCTGTTAGCGCCGAACGTTGGGCGGCGCTTACCAAACCCGACACCCCACATTGTGCCAACGGCTTCGGGCGGAAGAGCGCAATTGGGAGGGTACAAGCCTTACCCTGGTGCGAGAAAATGCAAGCTAAAGACAAAATTGTCATGGCAGGGCAGACCAGGCCCTAAGCCTTGGTTGGCGACTGGTCTAGGATCGAAGCTCCGACAGGCGGACAGTTAGAGCATTGCTTTGCTGATCCGGCAGCTTCTGCAGCTTGTCTTGTTCCAGATGTAGGGGTGTTACCTTTCCTCTGGAGTGAACTAGACAGGCCGAGAGAGGGATCATGCTGCATGGGCAACACATGATCTCTATATTTTAGCCCAGGCTTTGTGCTATGGAGAGGCAACTACGATACAAAGACGTGTGTAAGCGGGACATGATTGATACAGGCATTGATAATGCACATTGGGAGCAAGTCGCCGCTGAACGTGTTGCATGGAGGGCAAACATCAGAAATGGAATAAATTCAAAGGAGAAAATTATTGCAGAAAAGTCACACACCAAGCGTTTGAGACGTAAGATGGTGCATGATGGTGGAAATGACCACGTGTTCACATGCACCCACTGTGAACGGACATTTACAGCGCAAATTGGCCTTATCAGTCACACTCGCTACCGCCATAGTTAAAAGTTATTATGCCTTTTTAAAGCACAAACTATCGTCTGTCAAGACGGCAAGGTGCCAATGATGATGATGATGAAGCATGGACAATAAGAAGTCAAGCTGAAAGACAGCTGATGGCGGTGGAAATGTGGTTTCTGAGAAATATGCAAAGAATACCATGGACAGACAGAAAAACCAATGATTAGAGTCATTAGGCGTAGACAGTCACAATTTTTTGGACATGTTATGAGAAGAAATGACTTGGAGAACTTGGTAAGATCGAAGGGAAGAGACCACGGGGAAGACCTAGAAGTAAATACCTGGATGGCGTGGCCACGCGGCATGGTCGAGACAGGAACACGGAGCTGATCCACGACTCTGGTGATCGAGTGAGATGGCAGATCATGACCGCCCATGCTTACCGGCATGGCACATGATGGATGGAATCTGATGGCTTCTATAATTTCTTCTTTTAGTATGTCTGGTTCTAGTTCTTCAGTGGTATCTGTGTAGGTTTCTTGAAGTTCTGTGACATCTGATGGGGTGTTGAGACGTTGTTCGAAATACTGCTTCCATCTTATTAGGATTTGTTTTTGTTCACTTATTTATTCTCCATTTTCACGGTTAATTATTTCAGTTGGGTCAAAGGGTTCTCCTCTGGTTTGCATTGCACATATCTATTTGTAGAAGTTTCTAGTTGCATCCTTGTAGTTTTTATTTAGTGTTTCTACATACTCTTCCAGTCTTTTTGTTGTTCCCTCTTTACTATTCTATTCACATGTCTTCTCGCTATTCTATATTCTATGTAATCACATTCATGTTTGCTCGTCAATACTGTATCATCTGCAAATCTAATGTTATTGATGGTTCTTCCTCCAATGGTGATTCCTTTCATATCTTCTGCATTTCTGAAAATATTTTCACTGTACAGGGAAACAAAGTTATGTGGACTTTCTACGACACTGCAATACATGATATTCTTGTCATCTTTAAAGAAGGTAGTTTTCCATTGCTTTCCTTCGTAGCAGTGATCATACTGGTTTATGACCGTGGCCATTGTCTCCCCAAACAAGAGATCATCTGCCTACCGTCGTGAAGTTGGAGACCAGAACCTACAACTATCTGTTAGCTGCTCTTCAACTTCATCCACCACATACACACATGGCTTCATGTAACTCTGATCGGGGGGGGGGGGGGGGATGGGGGGGGGGGGGCTAAAGGGGTACTCTAACTTGCCCAAGGGTGTCCAGTAGGATAGCTAAGGGAAGGAGGGGGGGGGGGGCTAAAGGGGTACTCTACCTTGCCCAAGGGTGTCCAGTAGGATAGCGGAGGAAGGAGGCACCTTACTTCTCCTTTGATAGGGGATTCCCCTAGCCCGCCACCCAGTATAAAAACGTGACAAGTATTTCAAGGGACATTACTAAACATAGCTTACATATATTATGTGATTTAAATAACTGAGTATTTATCTTACAATTTGATATAATTTTAATGTATATTAACCAGTTATATCCAGTAAAAATAATGCAGTAATATTTTAGGTTATTGTTAAAGTTTGTGGAAAAGTAAAGGCTTTATTTTAGGCATTTGAAAATTTTATAAAGCACTGTTCTATTTTACTTCGATATTATATTAAAGGGTCACATGCGTGTGATATCCAAGGGCTGCGTTAACGATTACGAATTGAATTTTTGTCCGGCCTGTAAAAGGCCAAAAATCCTAAATATTCAGCATCTTGTATTGTTATCGAATGTAGCAAACTTCAGGCATCCCTTTGATTCTCTCTCTCTCTCTCTCTCTCTCTCTCTCTCTCTCTCTCTCTCTCTCCTCTCTCAATATCTCTTTTTCTCTTTCGGAAGGGCCGAATCTAAGACGGGACTGCGTGCCCAATTTGTTACCCATTTAAAATACAGTTAAATCACATCAAATCTCTCTCTCTCTCTCTCTCTCTCTCTCTCTCTCTCTCTCTGTCTGTCTGTCTGTCTGTCTGTCTGTCTCTCTCTCTCTCTCTCTCTCTCTCTCTCTCTCTCTATCTCTCTCTCTCTCATGTCAACGCTCAAGCAAACTCCATAAATGCCTGTTATGTAGTTTACATTGTAAAATGGGATGCTTGTTGGGATGTTCAATGTATGGAACATTTTGTAGGTACATACCATTTTCAGAAAGCAAGGGTGAATGAGAATAATTGGTGTATGAGAGAATTTCTATTGAAAGATTTTAGTATGCATTAGAGTAAATGATTACTCCTCCACCATCATCAACACGTAATATGTAGGTAATTACACCATGCCATGAATGTAATATTATCATGTGTATATGAATGTACATGTTGTATTCGAAAACGTAAAAACAAAAACACACACAATGCACCATCTAAATACAAACTGCTTCGTACGAAATAAACGTTCATTTAACAAGCAAAAATCAGCACTTTGGATTGTTTCACGGCATTTTGGCTAAGATCAAAGTGTAGTATCTGTTCTTGTATGATGTCAGTGATTAAGAGTAGATTAACTTATCTGCACTTGATCTGGCCATGGTCACCAGCAGAGGTGGTCATCACAATGACATACAGGGACTTGGAACCTCATGGGACGGCTCTTGCCCCTGGGGAACCCTAAGCCTTAAAAATTCAGCTATTTTGTAATATGCAGGGCACTCAAACGCACATTTTTACAGCTATGTTTATAAGCAAAGGGTAAGTTTTTCCCTCTTTAATAACACATAATGGATGCAATTATCGCTGTATTTCAACATTGTTATTATTATTTTATTCAGAAAATAAAAGTGTGATGGGCCTGTTTCAAGCCACATACCTTAATAATAGAATGGATCTCACTTCTCGGCCTCTTAGTTGAGATCAAAGTGTAGTATCTACACTTAATCTTACCAGGACTACATGCAAAGGCGGACATCCGAATGACAAATAGGGACCTGGGACCTGCTGGGGCGGGTCTGACCTCCCTGGGTAAACGCGAGCCCTTATTTAACAACATTAACACTTACAAATATTCGATGCGCTTTAGGCAAACTGAAAGAAAGCAATGGCAAACTACTGAACGTAACACTTGCCTAGTAGCCTACATCAACAGCAGCTGAAAATGCTGGTGTTGACTGCAACGTCCCGAAAGGAATACGCAACAATGAAAAAAAAAATTTAGGCAAACCCATATGAAAACCTTATTTCATATAAAACATCCAACATTTTTTTTTACAGATTCACGTCCGCCCATGGGTTAAACTGCAGATTTACAAGGATTCAATTGATTGACTGATTGATTGATTGATTGATTGATTGACTGATTGATTGATTGATTGATTGATTGATTGATTAATTGATTTAGGAATCGACATCACAGCATTCAGGGCATTCCCATAAGCTCTCCGTCTCCATCCTCAGCAGCCAGCGAAGAGTTCTAACACTAATAGTACCAGTAGCAATCTGATTATTTGTCCGTCTCGCCTTTCCTCTGAGCGTTGAGCGTCGGCCAGATCCCTTCGTAACTCCTTGCTGTCTCATTCTTGCCAGACAATGGTAATCCATTTGCTCCTCCGAGGTGTGCACGTGCTCCCACAAGGCCGCAACCACGTCTGCCTTGTCATGTATCAATACTCCACCAAGTTCTGCAGAGCCAGCCAATCTGTCTGCCTGTTCATTACCCAGCACACCGGCATGCCCCGGAGAAAAGATCCAGGCGATGCTTGTCACCCGTGACCTCCGAAGCGAAGCAAGCCACTCCGCACGAAGCCTGCCCGTCCTCACCCTCGTCAACATTCTTTCTGAGTCAGTTACAATCACGATGTGTGTGTGTGTGTGTGTGTGTGTGTGTGTGTGTGTGTGTGTGTGTGTGTGTGTGTGTGTCGTATTCTACGTCCAGCGGAGAGGCGCAGTGACCGCCTCCACCTCCATTCTTAAGCTGGATGTTGTGGTATCATATGCCAGGCTCTCCAGCCCCAAACGTCGACCATTGGCTTTGGCTATGAGTGTTCACTTGAGGACTTAGAACCTGGCGAGGAGTGGGTGCAAGTGCCAACAGACTTCTGCACATCCTTTTCAGTTTGCATCCAACTAGATAGAAAAAGCAGACAAGAAAATCCGGCTGCTGTTGAGGCTGAAGTACAAGCGTTGATTTTCGAGAATACGCTAGGCGGTGATGCAGTCATCTACACAGATGGGTCGGTCGTCCGACATGTGAGAAGCTCATGGGCCTTTACAGCTCGGGCCGGAGGGAGAATTGTGAAGGAGGACTCTGGTGCTTTCACTGAAACCACAAGTAGCCTGACCATGGAAGTCATGGCAGTAAGTAAAGCAATAACATGGCTCGAGACACAGACATTCACTAGGGCTTGTTTTCTTAGCGACTCAATGAACATGATCAAGAGGATAGAGGAGGGGTCGATCCGAAGAGAATGGTTGCTGCCTCTGAAGCGGTCTCGGCTGGCAAAGATTAGTTTCATCTTCGTGCCAGGTCATGCGGGAGTACAAGGACATTAGCGGGCTGACAAGCTCGCAGGTGAGGCTACTGTGGAGGGCGGACGCGCCATGGACCAGGCTGACATTCTGAATGCTCTACAAGAAGTGAGACTTTTGCGAGAACCATGTGATGACTGTCAATCTACAACAATGGCCAGACTGCGGGAGCAGCAAAATAAAAGAGGGGTGGCCAAACAAGAACACTACGCAGGAAGCCAAAGAAGATTGATAAACCAACACAGAACTGGCGTCGTTAGCCGCTACACGCTGCGGGATTTGCTGAGGAGGGGATCCGAGCACTTATGGACTGAATGGTTCGATGTGCAACGAGGATGATCTGTCGACTAACTAACTAACTATCTAACTTGGGCTATGAACCCCCAGCCACTTTTCTCACCTCTTGACACCGAACCATCTGTGTAGATAATCACATCACCCGAGTGAGCATTGTCCTGAATTAGTTGCTGGATTTCCACTTCCGTGGCCACTGCTGGCCACTCCCTGCACTCCCGGCTTAATGTGATTTTAACTCTGCACAATTCTGACTGCTCCGCTGGCACTCTGACCCACTCCTCAAAGGATTCAATTGTGTTATTCTAACGGGTACTGTAAGTTTCTCTTTAGAATTTCAATTACCGAATACAACAATTTATGTATATGAATTCAAACATCGCTACAATTGCCGTTCTAGAGTAATAAATAGTATGCAGTTATTACTCAGACATTTAGTGTATCTTTCTGCATTTGACGTATGGTGTCTTGTTGTGTTTGCAAATGTAAAAGAAAACACATAATGCACCTTGTAAATACACACTGTTTTGAACAAAACCACATTAAACAGAAGACATGTAAATAAAATAGTGAAAAGGGACATAAAATCATCATCATCATCATCATCATCATCATCATCATCATCATCATCATCATCATCATCATCATCATCATCATCATCATGTGCCATGCCGGTAAGTGTGGGCGATCATGTCTCGCCATCTAACTCGATCACCAGAGTCATGGATCACCTCAGTGTTCTTGTCTTGAACATGCCACGGGGTCAAGCCATACAGGTATTTGCTTCTCTGCTTTCCTCTTGTTCTTTTCCCCACTTTATTGCCAGTTGTCAGCAAGTTCTCTAATTTATTTCTTCTCATAACGTGACCAAAAATGTTCACTGTCTACGTCTGAATTCTCTAATCAGTTTAAAATTTTCATTTGTTTCTTGTAGGACATTGGCTTTTCTGTCTGTCCACGATAAGGCATACAATTTGTCACAATATCAATGCGGGTGCGCCTCCGTCAATCAAAATTTCAAATTACGAATTGAAGGTCTTCCACGAGTTTGTGTATTTGGGGTCGACAATCTCAGATAATCTTTCATTAGAGACATAAATCGACAGACGCATTGGGAAGGCAGCCACAACATTTTCCAGGCTAACTAAAAGAGTTTTGGAGAATAATAGACTAACAGAGCGTACAAAAGCTGAAGTATATAAAGCTTGTGTTGTTAGCAAGCTACTCTATGGGTCTGAATCCTGGACCCTGTACTCAAGATAGGAAAGGAAGTTGAATTCCTTCGATATCTTCTTCTTCTTCTTCGTTCATCCGGAGTATTTTTTCGGACGTGATTGCGTTGTGCCTGTTTACAGCAGAGCTGCGTTCTTGCGCCGTTAGGCCGACACATCCGACTTCTGCGGGCATTTGTTGACCGGGTTAACCTTCCCTGGAATTCCTTCGATATGAGATGTCTGAGACGTATCCTGAGCATATCATGGAAAGACCACATAACAAACAAACATGTGCTTGAAAGAGCAGATATTACCACAGTGCACACCCTCCTCAAGCGGAGACGCCTCCGGTGGCTGGGCCACGTATCTCGAATGGAGGACAACGTATTCCCAAAGATCTCCTATACGGAAAACTAGCCACAGGAAAGAGGCCAACCGGAAGACCCCAAATGCGATATAGGGATATGTGTAAACAAGATATGAAAACCCTTGGCATAGATCCAGACACGTGGGAAAGAGTTGCAACAGACAGATGCTCCCGGAGAAGAGATGTACGAGACGGACTGGTGCTCTTTGAGCACAATCTGATCCAACAAACTGAGGATAGGCGGCACAGGCTTAAAACACAGTCACTTACTGTGGGACCTGCCTCGTCTTATAGATGCGGAAACTGTGACAGGGATTGTCCCTCTCGCATTGGACTATACAGTCACCAGCGGTGCTGCCAGGTACCTCCCCAGCGGCACAACTCTATAGTCCTTCAAGACTGAAAGAGGCCTACTATATATATATAAACACAAGAAGCGACAAGCACGTAGCAGTGCTAATAGAGAAAAGAAGCCAACAAAAGAAAAGAAGGCGGGCCCCAGCAGGCCCGACCAACGACCGGTCTTAATCAGGACCAACACAAGACAAACAAAACAAACAGATAGCACAAAACAAATCTATCCGACGAGCAGAGATGAACCAATAAAACCAATAGGAAATAGGACTAACAATCCACACAACTACGGCTCTCAATAATAACCACCGCTGACGAAGCAGGTTAGACGAGACCGAATTTGGAATTTTTTTTGGGGGAAAATTGTAATTGGAATATATATATATATTTATATCAGCCTTATATAGCTCCACGTTAAAAGGAAACAGCCATTTCTTGAATGGGAGAGATAGAGTGGACAGCCACGCCACACACACGATGATGCTGATCTTGCTGGGGCACGCTGGGAAATCTCTCCAGCTAAGACTGTTGCGCATTTTGCCCCGGTGATTGTGTTCTGGGGCGGTCTCGGCTGACGGCCGCACTGGCACCAAGTAAGAAGGGGGAATGGAACTGCCCCCCTCCCACCACCCCCATCTGTAAACATGTATAAAGGCGGCAAGTGGGACCAGGTCGTGTCACAGATATCAATAATCCAGATGTATAAACCTGGGAAGAAGAGAAACAGTCAATTCACTGTCCTATATATGCCTGGCGAGAAAGCATTTTTGCAATGCATGGTTGTGCCTGAGGATGTGACTCCTCAATCATAGTTATGAGGAGGGAGCATTCCTGGGTTGTTTCTTACCCCCATTATTCCTCACATCCCATCCATCCCCACCCCTCATCACCCCCACCCCCAATTGACCCAATAGTCGAGCTTTCCATACCTTAGTTTGTTATTGTATGGTTAAAGTTCCAGTTTCTTATTTGACTTGTCTGAGTTTTTCACACTCATGTTTATACTTCTATATTTGAAGTATTGGTCCTGTTATAGTATTGTGTCCCAGTCAGTTTGGGGACGTGATTTTCTCTGGTGACATTAGACACAATATTGGATTTGGCTCAGGCACAGGGGTTTTGTAACATCTGGAGCTCAATCCACTGATTTCCGCTGTGAACTACAGGGATCCGTAGTGTTGTGTGTCTCAGAATGGTGAGTCCCGTCTCAGCACTGTAAGGCTCATCCTCAGATTTAGAATTGTGTTCCTTTTTATGTCCCAAGTTATGGTCTCTCTGTTGTCCAGTCCTGATCAGCCGGCTGTATAGGTATCGTAGTAGGGTGTTAGGAGTACCCTGTAGGCTCGGCCACACCTGGTAGAGGTCTAGAAATATGCGGCAGACTGCCCCTAAAGTAGCAAGCGATGTAGAGTGTTGATTCTCCTGCTCATAAGGAATCATTTGCCTGCATCCGCAGTTTAGAATATGTGCTACGGGACTGGACATAATAAAGACTCATGCATATTATTCTGATCTTGTTTATCTAGTCCTTGTTGTTAATGATGTGTTATGTTTAGTCTTTGTTGTTCAAGTGATGTTAATCATTATTTGTTCCATTCATTAATGCTGGTCCAGCCCATCTCAGTGATCTATTGTCTGGAATATACATTAAGGCAAAGGTCCCCACTAAAGTCCTGAATTTCTCCTGTCTTAAAGCTTTTGTTTTCTTGATAACCATGGGGATAAGATGAGATTCTCTTCGTCTTCTTTTTATTCTTCTCTTCTTTTATAGCCCGAGAGCAATCAGCATGGTTTCTGCTTTGTCACAACTGCTCGCAGTTAAATGGGATTGTTCAGAGGTGTCGTCAATGTGGGTATTTTCATGAAACGTGATTGTATAAATAAATATATAAATAAATCTTACCATTAATATAACATTAATAGCTAATATTTGAACGTGTGAATATTGTTCAATGGGATTGAATGTTAAATTTTGTACACTTTAAAGGGTCGCTATGAAGTTGTACACATATTGTTGTCAAGAAGCTGTTCCATACTGTTACAAATCCCGAAAAAAGAAAAGTGCATGCATTGGGTTTGAGTAAACGGTCATTTCGTCGATGGATGCAAGAATGTGGAATGAAACCAACAAGCGATAAGCAACCGGTAGTTAGAAAGGCAATTGTAGGCAGCATTGACAAGGATGTCATAAGGCGAGTTATTATAAAAATGATGGATGCCAAAGAAACAGTAACTGTAAGAAAACTTAGGGTTTGGTTGAGAAAGAACAATAAAATAGAGCTATCCAAAACAACTTTTTGGAAAATTATAAGGACATTAGGCTTCACTTTTAGAAAGTACAAGGAAGGTAGAAATATCCTTTGCGAGTAACCGCATTTAGGAGCCATGAGAAGCAGATTACTGCGTGAAATAAGGGAAATGCGCAAAGAAAATTATGACATAGTGTATTTGGATGAGACGTGGATCAATGCGCACCACACAAGTGAAAAGGAAAGGCAATCAGTGGATGGAAAAATAAAGCGTTATGTGCCCAGTAGTAAAGGTCAGCGTTTGATCATAGCCTATGCTGGTAGTACTCATAATGGCTTACTACAGAATGCTGGACTCGTGTTCGTATCAAAGCATACAGACAGTAGGGATTATCATAAAGAGATGAATGGTAATGTATTTAGAGATTGGCTCGAGAATACAGTATTTCCTCCCTTGATAGACCATCTTGTCTAAATATGGACAATGTATCATATCACAATGTTGTTACCCGAGAAGACAAAATACCTACGGCATCGAGCACAAAGGAAACAATAACGATTTGGGTCCGAAGGGAAAATATACCATTTCCAGAAACATATTTCAAGTTACAGTTGTTGTACCTTGTAAAACAGGCGCAAAAAAAGCAGGAAATATAAAATCGACAAGTTGATAGACGAGCATGACCATAGGTGCTTGAGACTTCCGCCGTATCATTCTCATTTAAACCCTATAGAACTTGTGTGGACTAAAAATTAAAGGACAGGTGGCAACTGCCAATACTACATTCAAATTGTCTGACACTAACCCAGTCCGCGCTATTAAATATTGATAAAAGTTACTGGAAAAAATGTGAGGACCATGTTTTGAAAGAGGAATATGACTATTTGAGAAAGGATGGATTGAATTGTATGTAACCGAGAGCAATCATCAACCTACTGGAATCGTCCGACACAGATTAAGGTCTGAGCAGATCGCAGACCTTAATCCACGTGCACACTACTGGGATATTTTGCTCCAAATATTCAGACGAATTGCAGGCCCTAAACATTACAGCATCAGCACAATGTCAATGGCAACAGTTTGTATTCCACAGTGATGAATTTTCAATTCCGCAAGCCCTCAGCGGTGACAAACAACTGGTATAGGAAAAAAACACAAAACGCATTGAATACCAACATAAGAGTAACATTGCGGTGGAAACTGACATATTGTGGCATAACAAGATGCTTGAGAGCAAACATGTTGTCAAATTAGGGGACAACACACGTGCATACGAATCAATCTATAAACTTCAATGAAAAGAGGACCAACATCTTGGTCGTTATGAAGAAATCCTACTACAGAGACACTGACAACTATTTTCATAGTGCAAAACAGGTAATCATGTTCCGTCTCTGAACGGTAAACAGCAGAGTAGACAATCTTTCACGAAGACTCAAAGCGGGTCTGTCATCCATGTGTTCGTGTGAATAAACTACACAGACAGCTGAACAGATCCTTAAAAATGGAAACATGATGACTAAATTGCGGTATCATTTCTGGTCACTCCATACGCACATTAACGCACAGCTATTTGGAAGCTTTCACGAACTCAATATAAAAAGCTAAATGCACTCTAGTAACATGAATACTTGTGTACATATTATTAAACAGCAGCTTGAAGAAACAAGAAGGAAATGAAAAATAAGGTAAGAAAAATATTCCTTCTACTTTCCTGTCAATTTACACATTATTTACCCTATGCCTCTGTAAATTCTCTGTCTTTACTAATATTAGACATTTCACCCCTCTCGCGAGTCCCCGTGGTGAAGTGGTCACGCCGTCTGACTCGGGCTTCGAAGGTTGTATGTTCGATTCAGGGCCGCGTCCTTCATTTCACGAGTGCATTTTTTCGGAGACTCCAGGGGGTCGTTGCTGGAGCTACGGAGTTCGTGCTTTGTGCGACGCTTTCCGCGCTGCGGAAAGAATCTGAGCCATGTGGGATAAAAATCCGGTGCAATGCAGTAGACCCTGTCGACTTTTAAGCTACTTTTTTATTGCAACCACTTCCATATGAATCTGGCTACGCCTTGTACTTGTGTCGTTACTCGAAATGACGTGCTTTACTGTAAGACTAGTTTGTTAGCGTGAATTCACTACATTTTCGCTAAAACATCAAAGAAATGTCGCCGCTTTCGATGATTTAAGTTGCTTTTGGACCTATCAAAGACATATTCCTTGGGTTGAGGTAAATATAAGACAGACGGCAGGAAAAATTTCATAACGATGCAACAGACAGTTTTCAAAATAATTGAACGTGAATGACGGCAATCATTTCTGGACAGACTATAATTGATAGAATCACATACCATGTACACTTGCAATGTACACAGCCGGCTCTGTGGCGAAGGGCTAACGACACCACTGAGGGCGATACGGCTGCACACCGCCTTTGCTTTGGTTTCCCTTAACAAATGTATGAGTGCCGGATGATTGTTCAGAAAGCAATGGCAAAAAATGTTAGGAGTGATTTTGAAGTCCTGTAAAGGATATCATGTATGCAACTAACTTTAACACAGACAACAGTGCTCACTCTCGTCTTTCACTCTCAGCCATCCGCGATCCTAGTCGGGTAGAAATCTAAACGCTTGTAAAACACGAACCCTTAGCTGCTTCACTACTTTCAACAAATATACAATGTACCATAGAAGTGATTATTCACAGACGCAGTTTGATTACATTATTAATTTTTGTGGAACTATTATCGTGTCCTATGTAGTATAGTGGTATGTATCTCCGCTTGTCCCGCGGGAGACCACGAGGAAGATCTTGGACAACCCACCACAAACAAAAGCCAAGACAGCGGAGAAGAATAGAGAGGAGCGAGACACCAAAGCCGGAAACACCGACTCACAGACGATAAATGGGTTGTGTTGTGAGTTTGTCAAACGTATCCAAGTGGAGCTGACAGATGAACAGATCCTGAAGCAGCCGCAACAGGAAAATCTCCACATTCTAATCCTGAAGGCGGAGTGGCTTCTAACCTACTCCAAAACTCCACAACCTTAGCGGTGGTGACGACCGAGGGCAGCGAGATACCACGCCAAGTATCGATACACAAAAAGTACAACAGCCTGAAAGATTCATTCCTAGAATCACTCAATGCTCAAGATGCCGGAGGGTCGGCCACAGCAGAACAACATACCGCAGTAAGAAAGACATTTGCCGTTACTGCGCCAAACAAAATGCGTTCAAGGTATGTCCGTTGGCCAAAAAGAACAAGGACTTCCGAGTGCCCAATGACAAGAGAAAGTGTGCCAATATACGCATACACTCGCAGTACATCCGCCGACAACATAATACAAAATTGGGATCTACTGAAGAACACAATATGTAATAGAATATAACTAGCTTCCAGCGTACACAGACTACAACAAGAGCATATCATGCAAACAGCAATATAACTCATAAAACAGATTGACAGGAATTTACTGCACCTACACACCAGAATCACAATTAGAAAAACACCAGCAACACAAACTATGTGGTGCTCTCATTAGAACTAAACTCACTACCATATCATAAGAAACTCACTGTAAACAACACCTGGCAGTCGAACAAAACATACAACATAACAGACAAATAGTAGCAATAATAGACATGCAAAGAAACACACAAACACAGGCAACACGTATATTAGAAACATTCTATCAGTGCTACACTGATCTATATACAGCAAAACCAGCCAACACTCAAACACAAAATAGGTTCTTACAATACACAAAGACACTGTCTGACACGGATAAGGACATACTAGACACAGAGCTTACATTAACAAACATAACACATGCACTCAATCAAATGGAGAAAAAAAGTCAAAACACCTGGACCAGATGGACTCACTGTAGAATTCTACCAACACTTCTTCCATATCCTAGGCAGTTCCTTCTAAAAGTCTACCAAGAAGCTTTTCACAAACAAGAACTCTTCAACAATTGCAACATGTCATACATAACACATATACATAAAGACAACACATACAAAACAGCTGAAAACAGACATGCCGGCAGTAAGAATGGATGGGAGCAGTTTGAGCAGAACCCAGTCAATGACATATCTTGGCGTGAGGCTTGATCGTAGCCTGTCCTTCAGAGATCATGTCGACTATGTCATAACGAAGGCTCGAAAAGGTTTGTCAGCAATGAGAGTCATGGCGACTGCCAATATCAAGCACAAACTGCTAATACTTCTGTTTCAAGGACTTGTGCTTTCACGCATCGAGTATGCCCTGGCCATCCTCACTGTCAGCCCTACACAGATTGGAAGACTTGAAAAGGTACAAAACGAAGCCATGCGCATCATTTTGGGCTGCACGAGAGACACCAGCTGTGTAGCAATGAGATACCTCCTTGACTTCCCGACAATGGAACACAGGATCAAGATCTGGAGAGCTCGTGCATACTTAAAAATAAGTGCAGATGAGCAGCACCCTCTGCACGACGCTATATTCAGAGAAAAGGGTGACAGGCTAAAGAGGGGCAAATCATGGATGGGTCTGGCAGAAGATGTCGTCAGACAGGTCTGCAGTCTTACCAGTATCAACCCCGGCAAGGAATGGGTGTCGGTGCCTCCAGCTTTTAAGTGCACTTTCTCCTGCATTATCACACTCGACAGACGGTGCAGAGAGCAGAACCCTGCCACTGTCAATGCTGAGGTTAACGCGCTCATCTATGAACACTCAGATAGCCCCGAAGTGCTCATCTATACAGATGAATCTGTTGTAAAGCAGCAGAGAAGTGCGTGGGCATTTACAGCCAGTTCAGCGGGCCCAACCGTTCAAGAATCCAGTGGTGCCCACTCTATGACCACGAGCAGCATGACGATGGAGGTGATGGCAGTTACACAGGCTTTCATATGGCTGGAATCACAGCATTATACCAACGTGTGTGTACTAAGTGATTCAATGAGCATGATTCAGAAGGTCGAAGCTGGATCTGTACGTAGACAGTGGACTGAGTCGCTGCGGAAGCCTGTTGTCCGTAAAGTCACCTTCATCTTCGTCCCGGGACATGCGGGAGTCGAGGGAAATGAACGAGCTGACAAACTGGCTGGCTCTGCACCCCCTTTAGATGGCCAGCCCATGGATCGTGCCGATGTTATTAACGTCCTCAAAGATATGGCGAGAACAGAGGACTTTGACGTCAGTGATTCCACATCGCTGTCCAGGATGAAAGACTTCGGAGTAAGAATCGGCACAGCCAGACGCGAGAGGTACATCGGGAAAACAAAGCGCCTCGTCAACCAACACAGAACTGGCACTATTAGCCACCAGACGCTGATGCATATGCTGGGGGGAGGATCTGAGCACCTATGGACATGTCCGGAGTGCAACGAAGATACCCCAACTGATAACTGATAACGGAACGGCACTCGAATACGCAAAGCATCTTTTGTATAAGTCCAACCTAGGTTTTGGAACATATAATAAATTTAAGCACTTGCTGTTCATTGCATGAGATTGAATCAGTTGAAGAAACTGTCAGGTTTTGTGTGCTATTACTGTAGTCACTAATTTGGCTTTGTTAAAGATACCCCAACTGATAACTGATAACTGATAACACAGCTAAAAAACTATACACCCATCTCATTAATAAACACAGACTACAACAATTTTAAATCAGGACGCTTATTGCAATGTTTAATGTATGATCCACTCCGTGATACCATTAAAGTTGTCTACACAAAACATGTGTGAATGGGAATATTTGGAGTATGAAAGAATTTCTATTTGAAGATTTTAATATGCATGAAAGCAAATGATTACTCCAACATCATCATCAGCAAATAATGTGTAGGTAATTACATCATGCTATGAATATCATATTATCATATGTGTATATGAATGTTTATGTTAAATTCACAAATGCAAAAAGAAAAACATAACGTACCTTGAAAATAGAAACTGTTTTGTACAAATTAAAACCACATTGAAATGATGGTAGCATTTGTCTTTAAAAAAAAACCTTGTATGTGTTTGAATGGTATCCATCCATCATGTGCCATGCCGATAAGCGTGGGCGGTCATGATTCGTATACATGTGTTGTGCGATTTTTTTCTTCGACTTCTTCTGCGTTCATCCGGGGTATTGTTTCAGACGTAATTGCGTTGTGTCCAGTGTTTCGCCAATAGGTTCTCACATGCGACTTCTGCGGGTGTTTTTTTACCAGGTTTACATTTCCGGGTGATTCGAAGGACATTGGACTCTCACTCGGACGTTTTTGCGTTGAGCCAAGTTTATTTGCGCCCTTAGGCCGACACATCCAACTTCAGCGGGTGTTTGTTGACCGGGTTAGCTTTCCCGGGTTTTTCGAAGGACTTTCCACTTTTACTGTTGTGGTGCCGTCAACATCTCAGATGGTCAAGTTGGGACTGCAGAAGACATCACGGTCAAACCTCAAGGTAAGGCAGGGACAGACCATGGGCATTATCCGCCCTCCAAAGAGGCTTCCATAATTGCAGAGCCGAAACATAGCGCTATGGTACTGGGATCACCCAAGGAATCCTCACGCCCTGCACATGGCTGCTTAGCCACACTTCCGTATATTGAGCTTCCCGTTCATCACACGCTTCTCCCCGAAGACTAGTAGGGACCTGTATGCATCTGACGTACACACAGCAAGCTTTCGTTTCGGACTTCCACGTAATGGATTCACTGGCCAAGCAATTCCACGTCATGTAAATGAGACGTTTTTCCACCACTGGTAACTCTCGAGGTAGGCTGCAAATGCTGCCGGTTCAGCATCTCCCAGCCAAGCCCTCACATCTGGGGGATATTGACTTAGAGGCGTTCAGCCATACCCCTCAGCTGAGAACACTTGTATCCACTTGTACCAAAGGAAGCAAGTTTGTTCTTATAGCTTTCTTGCGTCCGAAGGTTCAAGGACAAATTTATACTAAGATACAAATTTAAGTGTTCCAAAATGTACAGCCTAGCATATTGCAGATGTTCCTGGACGTTAATAAATCATAATGATTAATCTACATAGACCAGTTTTGTGCAAACGGAAAGATATTATCAATCAATCAATCAGTCAGGTTCCGTCTCCGCATTGAAGGTTGGAAGCAGTTAATCTCCAACACGGTCTGTCTCTCGCTTTGACTGTACATTCTGTCAGGCTGATGTTCATCCATCTCTTGATGTTATCCTCCCACTTGTATCGTTGTCTACCTCTTGCTCGCTTGCCCTGAACCTTGCCTTCCAGTATGGTTTATATAAGAGTATCATGTCATTTAACGTGGCCAAAATATTTCACTTGTCTCCTCTTTATTTCTGTCATCAACTCTCTCTTCAGTCACAGTTTATTTATGACCTCTGCAATTGATTGTTTTTGTTTCCACCTATTCGTCTGTATATCCACATCTCCAGGGCTTCTATGCGACTTAGAAAGACAATCTAGTCAGTTTAAAATTACCGTGGAAGACAATTAACATTACTGTGTGAACATGTGTATATTTCAGCTTGAAGGATTTATCTAGTTAATTTCTATAAAAAATTCGGGGGGCTGCGTGGTCTCGAGACATGGTGTCCGCCTCGAGTGCTGGAGGTCCCGGGCTCAAGTCCCGGGCTCAAGCCCCGGTGATGCCGGGATCTTTTCTCGTGGATTTCTAGTAAATAATGTTCCCTGGTCTCTGGGTAGTGAGATCGGACGCCCATGTGTATTGTTGCGCACGTATCAGTGAAAGCGTCTTCAAGTTGCTGTTGAAACTGAAAGCACTTTTCAGGATCGTGAGTGTTAATAATATTAATCCTGGGGCTAGATTTGTATTTAGCTGTGTAGATTCTCTTTGGTCTCAGTCTAACCCTTGCAACAACCAAAGAATGATCCGTATCACAGTCAGCACTGTGCATATATGGATCAGATATGTTCTTGTATGACGTCATTGATTAAGGGTAGGCTGACTTATCTGCACCTGATCAGGCCATGCTCACCAGCAGAGGTGGTCATCACAATGACACACAGGGACTTAGAGCCTCCTGGGGAACACTGAGTTCTAAAAATTAAGCAAATTTTTAATATTCAGGACACTCAAACACAAATATTTACAGCTATGTTCATATGCAATGTCTAAGCTTTTGCGTCCTTAATTAACATATGATGCATGCAATTATCGATGTGTTTTTTTTTAAACATTGTTATTATGATTTCATTCATAAAACAAACATGTGACGGGCCTGTTTCAGGCCTTATACCTTAATAATGGATCTGGCTTCTCGACCTCGTGGCTAAGATCAAAGTGTAGAATCTGCACTTGATCTTACCAGGACTACATGCAAACGTGGTCATCCGTATGACAAATAGGGACGTGGGACCTGATGGGGTGGGTCTGACCCCTTGGTGAACCGCGAGCCTTTATTTAACAACATTAAGTCTTAAAAAGAATTGACGCACTTTGGAAAAACCCATATGAAACGGGATTTCAAATAAAGCATTCATAATCATCATCATCATCATCATCATCATCATCATCATCATCATCATCATCATCATCATCATCATCATCATCATCTTACACTTCTGCCGTCAAGCGTCGTGGGGAGGAATAATTTGCGTTCCAGCGCCCGGTGGGTGGCACTGGATAGTGTCATTCCGTGTGATTGTACAACTTTTTTGATGTCGTCAATCCATTGTCTTCTTGGGCGTCCTCTTGGTCTTGTCGCAGAAGATCTTAGATGTAAGGCCAGTGATGGTAGTTGTAGGCGTTGCATTCTAACGACATGGCCAAACCACTTGATCTTCTGTCTTTCAATAAATGTGGCACAAGGTGTTGATCCCACAGTCTGTCTGATAACAGCATTTCTTGCTCGGTCTCGGATTGTTAGATTGGCAGCTCTCTTAAAACATTCAACATATTTTTTTACCGATTCGCCTCCGCCTATCTGTTGAACTGAAGAATGTACAGGTATTCAATGGTATTATTCTAAAGGGTACTGTAAGTTTTTCTTTGGAATTTCAATTACCATAAACAACAATTTGTGGATATGCATTCAAACATCGCTACATTTGCCTTTCCAGAATAATAAATAGTATTCAGTTATTACACAGCCATTTAGAGAATATAGCTACATGTGACGTCTGGGTGGTCTCTGTTGTGTTTGCAAATGTAAAAGAAAACACACAATGCACCTTGTAAATACACACTGTTTTGTGCGAAATAAAGCCACATTAAACGGAAGATATGTAAATATAATAGTGAAAAGGGAAGAAAATCGTCATCATCATCATCATGTGCCATGCCAGTAAGCGTTGTCGGTCATGTCGTGGATCACTTCAGTGTTCTTTTCAGCCTGTTTACTCATCGTCCACGCATTAAATCTATACAAAAGCATAGGTTCTATGTAACACCTCAACACTCTGTTTCTCGATGCAAATGACATATCTTTTTAATGGTCAGTATGCTTGCCATCTTACAAAAGGCTACCTTCGCCATGGCAATTCTTGTTCTAATCTCTTCAACACATTTCCCATCAGATGTTAGACAATTCCGAAATAATCGTAACAATTCACTTGTATAAGAATATTCCCATTTACTTGTATAGTACATCGTGGTATTTCGTTCTCCCTAGTGACAACCACAATCTGTGTCTTCTTACAATTTAATTATAACCCTTATTGTTCACTTGTGAAAAAGCCGCATCTACTAAATGTTGCAGATCCTGCTCATTGTCTTCAAACAATACTGTATCATCTGCATATCTAATATTAGTGATGATTCTTCCTCTAATGGTGATTCCTTTCATATCTTCTACATTTCTTATAATAGTTCCACATTACAGGGAAATCTGTGGACTTTCTATGAGATGAGATTGCAATACATGCTATTCTTGGCATGTTTAAGGACGGTAGTTTGCCATTACTTTCCGTCTTAGCAGTGACCATACTGGTTTATAACCGTAGCCTTTGTCTCACAAAAAATAGATAATCTGCCTACCGTCGTGAAGTTGGAGACCATAGCTTACAACTATCTGTTAGCTGCTCTTCATATTCATCCACCACCTGCACACATGGCTTCATGTAACACTGATCGGGGGGCTAAACGGGTACTCCACATTGCCCTAGTGTGTCCCGTAGGCTAGCGGTGGGAAGGAGACACTTTACCTCTCCTTTGATAGGGGATACCCCTAGCCCGCCACCCAGTATAACAACATAACAGTTATTTCAAGGGACATTACTAAATTTAGCATACATGTATTATTTTATTTAAATAACTGAGTATTTATCTTACATTTTGATATAATTTATTTACATAGAAATTAACGACAGTTATATGCGACAGAAATAATGGAGTAAAATTTTAGGTTATCTTTAAAGTTAGTGAAAATTTAAGACTTTATTTTAGATATTTGAGAATTTTATAAAGTAGTTTTATATTTCCATTCGATATTATAATAATTGTCTTATACGTTTACGATCTCGTAATGTATTCCGATTATAGCAATTTTTGTTCGGCCTGTAAAAGGGCAAACATCCTAAATATACAGCACCTTGTATTGTTATCGAATGCAGCTAACTCCATACATCCCTTTGACTTTCCCCCACCTCTCTCTCTCTCTCTCTCTCTCTCTCTCTCTCTCTCTCTCTCTCTCTCTTCTCTCTCTCTCTCTCTCTCTCACTCTCTCACACACTCTCTCTCTCTCTCTCTCTCTCTGTCTCTCTCTCTCTCTCTCTCACTCTCGTGTGAACGCCCAAGCCATCCATCCATCCATCATGTGCCATGCCGGTAAGCGTGGGCGGTCATGTTCTGCCATCTCACTCGATCAACAGAGTCGTGGATCAGTTCCGTGTTTCTGTCTCGACGATGCCACAAGGCCAAGCCATCCAGATACTTGTTTCTAGGTCTTCCCCTTGGTCTGTTCCCCTCGATCTTACCAGTTGTCACCAAGTTCTCCAAATCATTTCTTCTCATAACATGCCCAAAAAATTGTGACTGTCTACGTCTAATGTCTCTGATCAGTTTACGATCTTCATTTGTTTCTTGAAGGACTTGTTCATTGGTCTTTCTGGCTGTCCATGGTATTCTTTGCATTTTCCTCAGAAACCACATTTCTACAGCCATCAGATGTTTTTCAGCCTGGCTGCTCATTGTCCAAGCTTCACATCCATATAAAAGTACAGGTTCTATGTAGCATCTCAACACTCTTTTTGTCGTTTCAATTGACATCTTTTTATTGGTCAGTATGTTTTTCATCTTGCTAAAGGCTACTTTTGCCATGGCGATCCTTGTTCTAATCTCTTCAAGGCATCTCCCATCAGATGTTATTACTGTTTAAAGATAATTGTACCTATTCACTTGTTGAAGAATATTCCCATTTACTTGTATATTACACTGTGGTATTTCGTTCTTCCTAGTGACGACCATAATCTGTGTCTTTTTACAATTTAATTCTAACCCTTGTTGTTCACTGTGTGTAACAACCGCATCTACTAAATTTTGCAGATCCTGTTCATTGTCTGCAATCAAGACTGTATCATCTGCATATCTAATGTTATTGATGCATCGTCCCCCAATGTTGATTCCTTCCATATTTTCAATATTTCTGAAAATATTTTCACTGTACAGGGAAAACAGATCTGGAGACATTACACATCCCTGTCTCACACCTCTCTTAATAGGCTGATATTGGCTTACTTCATTATCAACTCTTATGGCAGCTTGTTGTTTCCAATATATGTTTTTTACAAGTCTAAGGTCTTTCCCATCAATTTGTAGATCTTCAAGCATCCTTATCATGTTGACATGTCTCACTTTATCAAAAGCCTTTGTGTAGTCAATGAAGCAAAGGTGTAGATCTTTGTTTACTTCTATAGAACGTTCGATTACGGTTCTCAGTATATACACAGCATTTACTGTACCCTTGCCTACTACAAACCCACATTGTTCTTCTCCTATTTCAGGTTGTATTTTCCTCCTAACTCTTTGCATGATAATTCTTAGCAAAATCTTCGTGATGTAACTCATTATACTAATTGTTCGATGTTGATCACATTCAAAGGCTCCTGATTTCTTTGGGATTGCAATAAATACAGAATTACATAATTCATGAGGTATATTTCCAGTATCATATATTGTATTAAGCAGACTGGTAACTTTATCTATTCCATATTCTTCTAAAGCATTAATCATTTCTGTTGTGACGCTGTCTGGACCGGGGGTCTTGCCAGATTTCATATGATTAAGAGCATTCTGAACCTCCGTCTTCAAAATTGCTGGCCCTTCATTGTTATTTTGAACAATATATTGTTCGTCTCTGTTATCGTCATAAAGGTTTTTCACGTAATCTGACCATACATGTAAAATCTGATCTTTTTCTATTATGACTCTTCCATCTTTTGTCTTTAGGCAGCCTGCTGATGTACGTGTTCTTTGATTAGTAATCTCCTGAATTCTTTTGTGCATTAGTTTCGCATTGTTACTGTTGTGTTGTTTTTCAATTTCTCTGCAATTTTTCTCAAGCCATGTTTCTTTAGCCTCCTTACATAAGGTTCTGACTTTTCTGTGAATTTCTTCATATTTGGCAGGATTATTTTTGTTCTGTCTTCTTGTTTCCAGTAGTTGTAAAATTTCTTCAGTCATCCATTATCGATAAGTGAACACAACATGATTTTCTTGGCATGTGTAAAGAAGGTAGTTTGCCATTGCTTTCCTTCCCAGCAGTGACCATACTGGTCAGTGACCGTAGCCATTGTCTCCTCAAAAAAGGAGATCCTCTGCCTACCGTCGTGAAGGTGGAGACCATAAACTACAACTATCTGTCGGCTGCTCTACATCTTCATCCACCACCTGCACCCATGGCTTCACGTAACCCTGATCGGGGGGCTAAACGGGTACTCGACCTTGCCCAAGGGTGTCCCGTAGGCTAGCGGAGGGAAGGAGGCGCCTTACTTCTCCTTTGATAGGGGATACCCCTACCCCGCTACCCGAACGCCCAAGCAAACTCCATAAATGCCTGTTTTGTAGTTTACATTGTAAAATGGAATGCTTGTTGGGATGTTCAATGTATGGAACATTTTGTAGGTACATACCATTTTCAGAAAGCAAGGGTGAATGAGAATAATTGGAGTATGAAAGATTCAGAAATACCGCTAAACTTGTTTAAATAAAACTAAGTGTGAATGAAAATACTTGGAGTGTGATAGAAATTCTACTGATGATTGTAATTCAAGTATGTATTAGAGTAAATGATTACTCTATTACAGTCATCAACACGTAATATGTAGATGATTACACCACACCATGAATGCAATATTATCATGTGTATATGAATGTGTATGTTGTTTTCGAAATTGTAAACAGAAAAACACACAATGCACCTTGTAAATACAAACTGCTTTGTAGGATATAAACGTTTTTTTACCCACAAAAACATGCAGCACTTTGAATTGTTTCATGGAATGTTGGCTAATATAAGTGTAGTATCTGTTCTTGTATGACTACAGTAATTAAGGGTAGACTGACGTTTCTGCAATTGATCAGGCCATGGCCACCATCGCAATGATATACAGGGACTTGGAACCTCAGAAGACGGCTCTTGCTCCTGGGGAACCCAGATCCCCCAAAGGTAAGCACATTTTTTTAATATTCAGGACACTCAAACACAAATGTTTACAGCTGTGTTCATAAGCATTGTGTAAGGTTTTTCCTCCTTAATTAACATATAAAAAATGTTTTTCATATCCTTTACAGGACATCGCTGTCAACATCAGCATCTTTCAGCTGATTGTTGATTTCTTGGCAAGATTACCGCTCAGTAGTTTGACATTGCTTTCTGAGCGGCCGGCTCAATACCCCGTAAGTTACTGACGCGATTCGAACCACTGCTGATTCTCACCGTTGTCACGTTACCTACGAGAGTATGCGAGATTACGGAGAAAAGTCGATAACCTCTAGGCCAGGACGCTGGCTCAATTAACATATAATGCATACAAATATCGCTGTTTTTACCATTTGTGGTATAATGGGGAGGAAAGTGCAGTACCCACCATAACCTTCCCCGTTATGAAGTAGCGCTAGAGCGATGGGACTAATTTCAAACGGAGTGGACAGGTCGCTGAAAGATAAAGTGACCCAAAGGGGCTCAGGGCATCGAGGGGATTCCCGGATATATTGTTGATTCCACTCCTGGTTTAACTTTCTCAAAAGGAGAACAAGAAAGTGACTATGAACCCCCACTTGCATCCATTTTTCCTTTTAGGGGAAACTATTGCAAGATTATATTTAAAATGTAAGGTTCTCCTTTATGAACAATTTGGAGCCTGGGAGCTTACAGTAGAACAGGAATTTACTGTCTACTCGTGTTTACCCAGCCATTGTCCGTTCCAAATTCTTCATTGACATGGACACTTACTAAACAAGCTGAACAGCGCATACATGCCTTTGAATATAAATGTTATAGAAGAGTTCTAAGAATATCTTGGGTAAAGAAAAGAACAAATGCATCCATACTTCAAGAGTTGAATATTGAGGAGGGATGGCTATTAAAGACGATAAAACAAAGAAAATTGAAGTATTTTGGTCACTTAAAACGTCACGACAGTTTGGAGAGAATAATAATGGAAGGGTATATGCCTGGGAAGAGAGGAAGAGGAAGGCCAAAGAGAAGATGGGTGCAAGATGTGGCGGATGATCTCCAGATGGGTGTATCAGACGCGGGACATCTTGCTTGTGATCGAGAAGTTTTCCGGAAAGTTGTTATGGGAGCGAGGTTCTGCAAAGGACATGCTACTGAATGAATGAATGAATGATGTAATTAAACATATATGAAAATTGGCACATCACGACGAGTCAGTTAATAAGAAGAGAGTTAAATTTTACCAGTTTAATTCTGAATAACAATTATGTGGAATTAAGAAACATTTCGTAGGCCTTTGAGCATAAATGACATAGCAGTACACACAGCATATATGAATATATAATGTTAACATAGAACATTAATAATAATAGCTGGCACCGTGAATTATGAATTGTTAAAAAGGTCCTACACCTGGTTTTCCACACATACTACTCCTCCTTATAAACATTTGTTCAATTGGTACTATGATTGTCTCTTGAATATAGGATCCCATGATTTATGAAATTAAAGTTCTTATTTGAAACTATGACTAGAGTTGAGAGTTAATATGTTCTCAGTCCTTGTTACTAATGATGGTAAGAATCAGTCTGCCAGATGTTGGCAATGGTTCTTCTCAGAATGGTATTGAAGTGATGGTATGAAATAATGATATTGATTGGACCTCCAAGTGACAATTTAGCATCTTGACAGTAGCTAAAGATATTGGGCTTGGCAGCTCCTCACTAGAATATATTATCTTGTGTGAGTACTTTATAGTAGACTCTTGAGGAATTAACAAACAATGTGGTGACTGTCCAACGCTCCGGCTTAATGCTCAGCTTTCCCTGATGTTATCTCAGACTAATCGTGTGCATAGTTTGTACCGGATTTGTCCATCTCTATTAATTTTCTATCCATCCATCTTTCTTATCTTCTCCACGAACACCGTGTTTCCTCTCTAATTGAATAAACATAATACACCTATTAATATGTTGTCACTACTGAAGTGTCAGTGCAGTTGACAAAAATGAAAAGCTGCAACAGGTAGAATGTTTGAGAAAGAAGAAGAATCAGGCAGTACCTACAGGTGAGATCTACTGTGGTGTGTCTCTCTTCTGTACTGGTTCATTCAACTGCTGATGGCAATATTTATCTGTAAAGCCACATCTTCTTGCCCTCGTTGTTCAGGGGTTTCTGAAAGGGCTGGTAATCTCTATAGTGGACACTGACATCAGAGAGCGACAAGGCTTAGAATTCTGACAGAGAATTAAATGAGCAGGCATACACATTAAGGTTAGAACCCAAACATCAATGACACAGAATGACAACTGTGATGGCATGATAAATTATATTAATACTCATATTCTCAACTCAGGGTTGTATCAGATTGTTTGTTTACCTGTTTACAGTTATTATATCTGATTCTCTGGTGCCTTTGTTTTCTCTCCTCTTACTCCTTTACTTACTCTTCTACACAGGAGTATAATATTGTGAATAATATTTCCCATGCTGGTTAGAAGTTATAATGCATGAAAGCGTATAATGAATATTTTCATACTTGAAATGGTACAGTTATGTTCATGAAATAGATACATTAAATTACAGGTGAAATGTTCATTAAGGAAATACACTCTCCCGATCATTCATGGACTACAACATGTACACATAGATATAGACATGAGTTTGACAAAGCACAAGGTTCTCTCTCTCATACCAAATTAAAATCTTCTTCTTCGTTTGCCCGAATGCACATTTATTTAGTCCCTTCAGCCTAAGCTGGGGACAAGGGTTTGTGTTCCTAGTCTGGTCAGTTAACTTGAAGTCAGTTTCTTCATGTGTGTAATGGACTGTATTTAGTCATGAAGCATCTCTGAACTAAATATATCACAGCATGATAACTTCAGCTGGACCTGCTAACCAATACTGCCAGTCGTATCACATAAATCTCTCTCAACGCCATGAACAAATGAAGACAGACAGGGAAGAAATACATCATCTTCTTCTCTCATTCAGCGTGTTTTAAGATTCACTGTGAAACAGAAGAAAATGGCTGTCGGCGTACAGAAGGCAAAGTTTGTCCTTCCAAAACCAGGCTCTTGGATGAATAAAGAGACTAGCAAGTTTCATGTTAAGCAAAGCATAAAAGTGCCTTGACAGGCCTCTTCATACAGCATTTGATTTAATGTACACGAATGCATTTCTTTTAAAGGCTGGAAGATTAAGACATGGTTTAATATTTCAATGAAGTGATTGCAGCGTCCGCTATTTGCGTTAGGCATGGACAGAAATTGACGGCTATTTTCAAGATTGGAAAAGAATATTTCGATGTACTGGGACATTACAAATACATGAAACTCACGGATACACAATTACCTTTACGTTTACATCATACAATAGCCATATCCAATATCAGAGGCTGATATTACCAGTTAGTCCTGAAAGGGGCACAGTAATATCACTATTCCTAGAAAACATATCTTGCTAATTCGGAATATATCACTAACTGCGAGCGATAGAGACTTGGGAGATCACAGAAAGCATTTCGGCACGCTTCAAGACTAACAATTAACTAATCAGCTCCTGCACATTGAACATGACCTCAAGCCTCCCTACTCCTCCTCCTCCCTCCTCCTCTCTCAGCCTATCTCTTCCTCCCTCCTCCTCCCTCCTCCACTCTCTTCCTCCTCCCTCCTCCTCCCACTTCCTCCTCCTCCTCCCTCCTCCTACCTCCTCGCCCTCCTCTTCCTTCCTCCTTCGCCCTCCTCCTCCCTTCTCCTCCCTTCTCCTCCTCCCCCTCCTCCCCCTCCCTCCTTCCCTCTCCTTCTCCCTTCTCCTCATCCCTCCTACTCCCTTCTCCTCCTCCCTCCTCCTCCTCTCTCCTCCTCCCTCCTCCCTCTACCTCCTCCCTCTACCTCCTCCCTCTACCTCCTCCCGCCTCCTCCCTCCTCCTCCTTCCTACACATCCCTCTTCCTCCTCCTCCCTCCTCATTATTTCTCCTCCTCCTCCTACTCCTTCTCCCTCCTCCTTCTACCTCTTCCTCCCTCCTCCTTCTCCCTCCTCCTTCTACCTCTCTCTTCCTCCCTCCTCCTCCTTCTCCCCTCCACCTCCTCCCTCCTCCTCCCTCTCCCTCCTCCCTCTCCCTCCTCCCTCCCTCCTCCTTCTCCCTCCTCCTCCCCCTCCCTCTTCCTCCTCCTCCTCCTCCTTCACCCTCCTCCCTCCTCCTCCTTCTCCTTCACCCTCCTCCTCCTCCTCCTCCCTCCTCCTCCTCCCTCCTCCTCCTTCCTCCTACTTCCTCCTCCCTCCTCCTCCCTCCTCCTCCCTCTTCATCCTCCTCCTCCCGCCTCCTTATCCCCTTTCCCCCTCCATCTCTTAATCCCTCCTCCTCCCTCCTCCTCCCTCCTATTCCTCCCTACTCCTCCCTCCTCCCTCCTCCTCTCTCTCCGCCTATCTCTTCCTCCCTCCTCCTCCCTCCTCCACTCTCTTCCTCCTCCCTACTCCTCCCTCTTCCTCCTCCTCCTCCCTCCTCCTACCTCCTCGCCCTCCTCTTCCTTCCTCCTTCGCCCTCCTCCTCCCTTCTCCTCCCTTCTCCTCCTCCCCCTCCTACCCCTCCCTCCTTCCCTCATCCCTCCTCCTCCCTCCTCCTTCTCCCTCTCCTCCTCCCCCTCCTCCCCCTCCTCCTTTCTCCTCCTCCCTCTCCTCCTCATCCCTCCTCTTCCATTCTCCTCCTCCCTCCTCCTCCTCCCTCTACCTCCTCCTCCCGTCACATTCCTCCTCCTCCCTCTTCCTCCTCCTCCCTCCTCCTCATCCCTCCTCCTCCTCCCTCCTCCTCCTCTCTCCTCCTCCTCTCTCCTTCTCCTCCTCCTCTCTCCTTCTCCCTCCTCCTCCTCCTCCCTCTACCTCCTCCCTCCTACTCCCTTCACATTCCTCCTCCTCCCTCTTCCTCCTCCTTCCCCTCATCATCTTCCCTCCTTCTCCTCTCTCCTCCTTCTCCCTCTTCCTCCTCCCTCTTCCTCCTCCCTCTTCCTCCCTCTTCCTTCTCCCTCCGATTCTCTCTCCTCCCACTCTCTCCTCCTCCTCCCTTTCCCTCCTCCTCCCTCTCCTCCTCCTCCTGCGTTCTCCTCCTCCCTCCTTCTCTCTCCTCCTCCCTCTTCCTCCTCCCTCCTCCTTCTCCTCCCTCCTCCCTCCTCCTTCTCCCTCTTCCTCTTCCCTCTTCCTCCCTCTTCCTGCTCCCTCCGCCTTCTCCCTCCTCCTACTCTCTCCTCCTCCCCCCTCCTCCTCCCTCTCCCTCCTCCTCCCTCTCCTCCTCCTCCTCCCTCCTCCTCCTGCGTTCTCCTCCTCCCTCCTTCTCCCTCTTCCTCCTCCCTCCTCCTCCCCCTCCTCCTCCACCCTACTCCTCCCTCCTCTTCCTAATCCCTCCTCCTCCCTCCTATTCCTCCCTTTTCCTCCTGTCTCCTGTCTCCTCCTCCCTCCTCCTCCCTCCTCTTCTCTCCTCTACCTCCCTCTTCCTCCTCCCTCCTCCATTTACCCAAGACAGACAGACAGACAGATAGTCGTGAACGGGATCTTATATGACTACTTATATGATTTAAACGAGATGCTCTCCACCATGGGCTGGGCCGGGTCAGACAGACAAACAGACAGACAGATTGTCGGTAACGGGAACGAGAACTTATATGACTTAAAAATTGTGTTGCGTATCCCTTACGGGACGTTGCAGTCAACACCAGCATTTACAGCTGCTGTTGATGTACTAGGCAAATGTTACGTTCAGTAGTTTGCCATTGCTTTCTGAACGACCGGCCTCTATACCTTTTTCGAAAAAACCTGCACCGCCGTGTTTCGAACCCGGGTATACGAGCTCACAAACCGCGTTCGCAAGACCTTCAGCCATAGAGACCGGTCTTATATGACTACTTATATGAATTAAATGAGATGCTCCCCACCAGGGTCTGGGCGAAGCCGGGCCGGGTCAGCTAGTACCTTATATAAGAATGGATCTCGCTTCTCGGCCTCTTGGCTAGGATCAAAGCGTAGTATCTGCACTTAATATTACCAAGACTACATGCAAAGGTGGGCATCCGAATGAGAAATAGGCTTGTAGGACCTGGTTGGGTGGGTCTGGCACCTCGTGAATCGCTAGCCCCTATTTAACAATATTAAAACCTAACAAGAATCCATGCACTCTGGAAAAACCCGTTTAAAATAACCTTATTTCATATAAAGCATTCAACATTTTATTTTACAGATTCACGTCCATCCATCCGTTGAACTGAATAATTTACAAGGATTCAATTGGGTTATTTTAAAACGTACTGTAAGTTTGTCTTTACAATTTCAATTACCTAAACAACAATTTATTCTTTGCATTTTCCTAAGAAACCACATTTCCGCTGACATCAGATGTTTTTTCAACTTGTTTACTTATTGTCCACGAGTCAAATCTATACATTAGCACCTCAACTCTTTTTCTCGTTGGAAATGACATATTTTGTTTCATTTGTCAGTATGTTTTCCATCATACAATAGGTTACTTTCGCCATGAAGATTATTGTTCTAGTCTCTTCATGACATTTCCCATCATATGTTATGACTGTTACGAGATAATTGTAACAATTTACTTGTTTAAGAATATTTCCATTTATTTGTATATTTCGTTTTTTCTAGTGACAACCACAATCTGCGTCTTTTTACAATTTCATTATTACTCTTGTTGTTCACTGTGTGCAATAGTCGCATCTACTAAATGTTGCAGATACTGCTCATTGTCTACAGTCAATACTGTGTAATCAGCACATCTAATGTTATTGATGAATTTTCCCTATATTTGTGATTCCTTTCATATCTGCTACATTTCTGAAAATATTACCACTGTCATTCATACATTCAGTACCATGTGTTTTGTAGAACCTCGCTTCCATAACAAACTTCCGGAAAACCTCTCGATCATAAGCAAGATGTCCCACGTCCGATACACACGTCTGGAGATCATCCGCCACATTCTGCACCCATCTTCTCTTTGGCCTTCCTTTTCCTCTCATCCCAAGCATTTACCCAACCATTATTGTTCTCCCAAAACTTTCGTAACGTTTTAAGTGACCAAAATATTTCAATTTTCTTTGTTTTATCGTCTTTAATAGTCAACCTTCTTCGATATTCAGCTCTTGAAGTATGGATGCATTTGTTCTTTTCTTTACCCAAGATATTCTTAGAATTCGTCTATAAAATGTATATTCAAAAGCATTTATGCTCTGTTCAGCTTGTTTAGTAAGTGTCCAGGGCTCTGTCATGAAACCACGATAATCCCGATAGATGATGAAACAAAAGAAACAGGCTATATTCGAACTTACAAATTGTTTGCAACTAGAGGCCACATTCCCGTCACATCAAAAGCGCCGCTGGTCTATCATGATTCCGCCTAGACACGGGAAAAAAAGAGTTTCCCCGTTGCCTTAAAGCAGACTCAAGATAAAAGGAGAAAACATCGCCATGTTTTGGTTGCCACCTGTTGTTGACAGGAGAATGACGTCACGAGGTCAATCCCAGAATATATAAAAACAAGCTTGTTGTCGGGAGTGCACAATACAGTTAACCTAGGCTCAAGAGTTGACTAGCTCGGTGCTCGTAGTGAAAAGAATCCCGCATGTTTGATATCAGAATTGAGAATAAAACATGTGTCCTTCATGGAAATTTGGAGATACAATTCGGACTGTGAGCTAGGAAATAATAGGGTATCTACACTTAGCATTTAAATGTTAATAATGTAGAATAGTAACATGATAGTGAAGTCTAGAATTGTAACGTAGTAGTTGCTTTGTAGTCAAGTATAAAAACAGTGTCGGCGACAATAGACAGTCGCAGTGTTAAACTATCTAGTGTGAGATGTAAAATAGCTCAGCTAGTTGAGGATAGTGAAAGGGGATGATATTTAGTGTGATTGGGAATTGGGGGATAGAGGAAATGCCCAATAGTGGGATATTCCAGTGGGGCTCTACTGGGGTTCTACACTTCGTATATGGGTATTTCCTTGTCTTGCACTAACTCAGGCCAGGGGGAGAAGCTCTTCTGACATGACAGAGATTGGTTCACTGTCATGGATCTGAGTAAGAATGTAGACCCACACTCATCTAATAGGAGTCAGTGGCAGATTGCCCTCACCGAGTCTGTATATCTCTTTCACAGGTTCCCTTCGGGTTTTCAAAGAACAGATGCTGAATTGTTTGTATCATGGAGAACTTGGTACGAGGAGATCTGTTCAGTGGCCTGTGCACTGGGCCCACGAAAAAAGGGTTTATCATATCACACCACTCTTGAAAGATATAATGGAGTGTTATTCTGTCACACCACGCGTGTAAGAACAATATCGTGTTTGATTATTTATGATGTCACACCACGCGTGTAAGAACAATATCGTGTTTGATTATCACAAGACAAGTGAACTAACATTAAAGTGTTGAGTATCACACTACAAGTGACATCACATTAGAGTTGAGTAACACACTACAAGTGACATAACATTATAGTGTTGTAACATGTTCACACCACGAGTGAAATATTAATAAGAATAAATCCAAAGAACGAGAACAGTGTAACAGTGTTAACGGTAGGACTGGTCAGAATAAATCATTTCTTCCAAGGAACAATGTTACTTGTTTTCAATAGGCAGGGAAGGTTTATGGTTCGGAACCAGGTAAACATTTATTAACAGGGTGTATGATTACTGCCAGGTCATTCTCGGACTAAATTGGCTACCGAAGACAGTCAACATCGCACAAGAAGGACACGGCGTGTGGTGAGGTTTTTGTTTACTGACCCGTGATGATGTGGTGTAACTCGTACAATGATGATCTAAATGTGATCCGGAGCTTCGTGGTCTAATGTCTACATATACACCTAGGATATGCGACACACATTCTACACATTACACACACACACACACTTCTCCCACATATACTCTTTGCTTTAATAAATGTCTTGTATTTATGTGTTGAGGTTAGAGTTATCAAGTATGTTATGTTGGGGAAGAATGAGAGGGGGCATGATCCAGGGGTGAGCAAGATTGAGAAGAAGGTGTCCTTGGCTGAAGGAGTGTTGTGGACGGAGTCTGGTGGATATCTCCAGAATAGTGATATTGAAAGTGGGAAAAAAAATGTGGGTGTTGATTCCCCTCACTCCAGGGACGACACTATAGAAGTAATATCTCTCAAGACCCTATAGTAGAGAGAGAGATGAGTACTTATATTCACGACAGGCTCACAGGCGTATGTTGCAATAGGAAAGATGCATGCTCTTAAAAATCTAATATTTGTAGTTCTGTCTGTCCCATTCCATAATTTATTAAGTTGTTTTAGTCTTTGAAAAGCAATTGATAGTCGTCGTTTAATTTCTTTCATTGTGTCACCGTTGTTGGCAATCAATGACCCACGATATTCAAAATTGTCCATCACCTCCAATTTATCCCCATTAACATATATTTCTTTCTCCATAGTAGTTTTATTTGTATTCATTATCTTTGCTTTTTCTATGTTATGTTATAAGTTGTAATGTTCAATATTCAATTAGGTTGAGGCTTTTAGGTTTCCTATACCATTCTGTGTTATGGATAGCAATACTGTATCATCAGCATACCGAATCTCTGGTATGTCATGACCACCGATATTTAGGGCATCATATAGCTCCTTGTTTATATAATCTCTTATATTTCTCATTATATTTTCGGCGTACAGGTTAAACAAATAGGGGGACAGCACACATCCTTGACGGACTCCTTGCTTTATCACTGTACAGGGACAAAAATATTAGGACTTTCTATGAGATTGCAGTACATGTTATTCTTGGCATCTTTAAAGAAGGTAGTTTGCTATTGCCTTCCTTCTTAGCAGTGACCATACAGGTCGATGGCCGTAGCCATTGTTTCTCAAAAACTAGATCCTCTGCCTACCGTTGTGAAGTTGGAGACCATAACCTACAATTATCTGTTGGCTGTTCTTCAACTTCATCCACCACTTGCACCTATGGCTTCGCGTAACCCTGATCGTGGGCTAAACGGGTACTCCACCTTGCCCAAGGGTGTCCCGTAGGATAGCGGAGAGAAGGAGGCACGTTACCTCTCCTTTGATAACGAGCGCCCCTATTCCGCCACCCAATATAACAACATAACGGCAATTTCAAGGGATATTACTAAATATAGCATACATTTATTATTTGATTTAAATAACTGAGTACATTTCTGATATTTTGATAAAAGTTAAATATACGTTATCGACAGTTATATGCATCATGTTAAAAGTATTAATAATTGTTATCTTGAAAGTGTATGTAAAATTAAAGGCTTTATGTTAGATATTTGAGAATTTTATAAAGCAAATTTGTATTTCCCTTTGATATTATATTATAGCCGGTCTCTCTGGCTGTGGGGTTACAACACTTTCTCTCTGTAATCCCGTTTATCACGCAGAGTCTCGTAGCGGAGCGAGAGCTGAGGCGGTTCGACCCCCGCTCGTGACTTGCGGGATACTGAGCCGGCCGCTCAGAAAGCAATGGCAAACTACTGAGCGTAATCTTGCCAAGAGATCAACATACAGCTGAAAGATGCTGGTGTTGACAGCTAAGTCCTGTAAAAAAGGATATGCTAAAAAAAAAAAAAAAAAATTATATTATAGCTATAATACTTTTAAGGTCACGTCAATTCGTGCACACCAAACAATTTTTGTCAGGCCTGTAAAAGGCCATAAAATCATAAATATTCAGCACCTTGTATTGTTATCTAATGCAGCTAACTTCATTCATTCCGTGGACTCTCTCTCTCTCTCTCTCTCTCTCTCTCTCTCTCTCTCTCTCTCTCTCTCTCTCTCTCTCTCTCTCTCTGTCTCTCTCTCTCATAATCGCTTAAGGAAATGCCATAAATGCATGTTTTGTAATTTACTTTGTAAAATGGGATGCTTGTCAAGATATTTAATGTATGGAAAACTTTGTAGGTACATACCATTTTCAGAAAGCAAGGGTGAATGAGAATAATTGGAGTATGAACGATTCAGTCATACCGTTAAAATTGTTTAAATAAAACTAAGTGTGAATGAGAATACTTGGAGTATGAAATAATTTCTATTGAAAGATTTTAGTATTCATTAGAGCAAATGATTACTCCACCACCATCATCAACACGTAATAGGTAGGTAATTACACCATGTCATGAATGTAATATTATCATGTGTATATGAATGTATATGTTGTATTCAAAAATGTAAAAACAAAAACACACACAATGCACCATCTAAATACAAACTGCTTTGTACGAAATAAACTTTTCTTGAAAAAAAAATGCAGCACTTTGGATTTTTTCACAGCATGATCAAAGTGTAGTATCTGTTCTTATATGACGTCAGTGATTAAGGGTAGACTAACTTATCTGCACTCGATCTGGCCATTGTCATCAGCAGAGGCGGTCATCACAATGACAAACAGGGACTTGGGACCTCAAGGGACAGCTCTTGCCCCTGGAGTACCCTGAGCCCTAAATATTAAGCAAATTTTTAATATTCATGACACTCAAACACAAATGTGTACAACCAAGTTCATCAGCAATGTGTAAGTTTTCCCCTCTGTAAGTAAAATTTGATGCATGCATTTATCGCCGTTTTTTTTTCTACATTATTATTAATATTTCACTCAGAAAACAAAAAATGTGATAGGCCTGTTTCGGGCCATATACCTTAATAAAATAATGGATATCTCTTCTCTGCCTCTTGGCTAAGATCAAAGTGTAGTATCTGCACTTAATCTTACCAGGACTACATGAAAAGGCGGTCATCCGAATAACAAACTGGGACCTGGGACCTAATGTGGCGCGTCTGACCCCCTGGTGGACCACGAGCCATTATTTAACAACATTAAAACCTAAAACGAGTCAATGCACTTTGGAAACACCCGTATGAAAATCTTATTTCATATAAAGCATTAAACATTTTTTTTTCTTTCAGATTCACGTCCGACCATCTGTTGAACTGTAGAATTTACTGGGATTCAATTATGTTATTCTAAAGGGTACTGTAAGCTATTCTTTGAAATTTGGATTACCGAAAATAACAATTTATGGATATTAATTCAAACATCCCTACATTTGCAGTTCCAGAATAATAAACAGTATGCATATTATTTCACTGACATTTTGAGAATCTTCCTGCATTTGACATTTGGGGTCTTTGTTGTGTTTGCAAAGGTTAAAGAAAACACACAATGCACCTTGTAAATATACACTGTTTTGTGCGAAATAAAACCACATTAAACGGAAGACATGTAAATTAAATAGTCAAAAGGGACAGAAAATCTTCATCATCGTCATGCGCCATGCCGGTAAATGTGGTGGGCGGTCATGTCTCGCCATTTCACTCGATCACCAGAGTCGTGGATCACCTCAGTGTTCTTGTCTCTACCATGTCACGTGGTAAAGCCATTCGGGTATTGTCTTCTCTGCCTTCCTCTTGTTATCCCCCCCCCCCCCCAAATCTTGACAGTTGTCACTAAGTTCTCCAATTTATTTATTCTCATAACATGACCAGAAATGTTGACTGTCTACGTCTAAATCCTCTAATCAGTTTACACTTTTCCTTTGTTTCTTGTAGGACTTGGTCATTGGATTTTTTTGGTCTGGCCATGGTATTCTTTGCATTTTCCCAAGAAACCACATTTCTACAGCCATCAGATGTTTTTCAGCATGTTAGCTCATTGTTCACGTTTCACATCCATGCAAAACCACAGGATCTATGCAGCACCTCAACACCCTTTTTCTCGATGGTCAGTATGTTTTTCCTAAACGGGTACTCCACCTTGCCCTCGGGTATCCTGTAGGCTAGCAGAGGGTAGGAGACTCCTTACCTCTCCTTTGATATGGGATACCTCTACCCCATCACCCATTATAACAGCAAAACAGTGTTTTCAAGGGACATTACTAACAATGGTATACATGTGTTGTGCGATTTTTTCTTCGACTTCTTCTGCGTTCATCCGGGGTATTGTTTCAGACGTAATTGCGTTGTGTCCAGTGTTTCGCCCATAGGTTGTCACATGCGACTTCTGCGGGTGTTTTTTGACCAGGTTTACATTTCCGGGTGATTCGAAGGACATTGGACTCTCACTCGGACGTTTTTGCGTTGAGCCAAGTTCATTTGCGCCCTTAGGCCGACACATCCAACTTCAGCGGGCGTTTGTTGACCGGGTTAGCTTTCCCGGGTTTTTCGAAGGACTTTCCACTTTTACTGTTGGGGTGCCGTCAACATCTCAGATGGTCAAGTTGGGACTGCAGAAGACATCACGGTCAAACCTCAAGGTAAGGCAGGGACAGACCATGGGCATTATCCGCCCTCCAAAGAGGCTTCCATAATTGGAGAGCCGAAACATAGCGCTATGGTATTGGGGTCACCCAAGGAATCCTCACGCCCTGCACATGGCTGCTTAGCCACACTTCCGTATATTGAGCCTCCCGTTCATCACACGCTTCTCCCCGAAGACTAGTAGGGACCTGTATGCATTTGACGTACACACAGCAAGCTTTCGTTTCGGACTTCCACGTAATGGATTCACTGGCCAAGCAATTCCACGTCATGTAAATGAGACGTTTTTCCACCACTGGTAACTCTCGAGGTAGGCTGCAAATGCTGCCGGTTCAGCATCTCCCAGCCAAGCCCTCACATCTGGGGGATATTGACTTAGAGGCGTTCAGCCATACCCATCAGCTGAGAACACTTGTATCCACTTGTACCAAAGGAAGCACGTTTGTTCTTATAGCTTTCTTGCGTCCGAAGGTTCAAGGACAAATTTATACTAAGATACAAATTTAAGTGTTCCAAAATGTACAGCCTAGCATATTGCAGATGTTCCTGGACGTTAATAAATCATAATGATTAATCTACATAGACCAGTTTTGTGCAAACGGAAAGATATTACCAATCAATCAATCAGTCAGGTTCCGTCTCCGCATTGAAGGTTGGCTGCAGTTAATCTCCAACACGGTCTGTCTCTCGCTTTGACTGTACATTCTGTCAGGCTGATGTTCATCCATCTCTTGATGTTATCCTCCCACTTGTATCGTTGTCTACCTCTTGCTCGCTTGCCCTGAACCTTGCCTTCCAGTATGGTTTATATAAGAGTATCATGTCATTTAACGTGGCCAAAATATTTCACTTGTCTCCTCTTTATTTCTGTCATCAACTCTCTCTTCAGTCACAGTTTATTTATGACCTCTGCAATTGATTGTTTTTGTTTCCACCTATTCGTCTGTATATCTACATCTCCAGAGCTTCTATGCGACTTAGAAAGACAATCTAGTCAGTTTAAAATTACCGTGGAAGACAATTAACATTACTGTGTGAACATGTGTATATTTCAGCTTGAAGGATTTATCTACTTAATTTCTATAAAAAATTCGGGGAGCTGCGTGGTCTAGAGACATGGTGTCCGCCTCGAGTGCTGGAGGTCCCGGGCTCAAGCCCCGGTGATGCCGGGATTTTTTCTCGTGGATTTCTAGTAAATAATGTCCCCTGGTCTCTGGGTAGTGAGATCGGACTCCCATGTGT